>JAECWN010000197.1:10000-412046 GCA_018150725.1 Drosophila quadrilineata | reverse complement strand
TGTAGAAGGAGTACGCGTTGGCTGACGGCTTCTGGTCGGCTGGGTGTGGGTAAACTAATGTAACCTTCTAGTTGCTTTGCTTCGCGAGAATAATTATATTATTTAGAAACTCGCGTACTATTTTTATTAAAAGACAAGGAGAAGGGGAAAGGATGGGAAAGGGGAAGGAAGTGAGCCCTAGAGAGAAAAAAGAGCAATAGAGCGACAGTATAGGGATTTATTTCTTGAAGAGGAGCCTTCTCATTATTATGCACTAGTGTTCGTGCACATGTGCCCCCCCAACCATGATCCTGGTTGACCTGTGAACAAATTAAAAATCCCTAGTTGATCAACCTAATTTCTCCTAAAGACTGCATGGTTCCAAAGACAGAGGACTTAGTATGTGAGGGTCATTATAAACAATTTATTAAATACTAACATTATAATAAAGATAGGGGAACTATTATTATAACGATTTAACTTATTGCTATAAAAATATTAAATAACTTTACTTTAATATAAATATAGTAATAAATTAGTTACATAACATAGTAATGTAACATAACGCGCCACAATTTGTATTATTTATTTTATTATATTTAAAACATAAAAATAATCAATTGCGTAACGTTATGCGACACATAACCAAAACTGACTCCCGCTTAAACAGCATCACTGGAGTTTGTAATACAATCAGCTTTTGGTAGGGTAGTGAGGCCAGATCAGCCAAAATATAGTATTTATGAAAAAATAACAAAGCTTTCGACTCACCGCAAGCTCCCGCGTCGAAAGATCTTTCTCGCTTTTTGTACCTGTGGGCATGGGTGTTAAAATTCACTAATGTTACCTTTCAAAAGCTGGTTGACACAACGCTAAAGACTATTTGGTTATGTGTCTACCTTTGTACGTAACACGACTCAATTTAGATTACAAAAATAAATAATTAACCACTTAACATATAAATGGCAGAAGGCCCTAAATTGAATTTATACATATAAAATTATCATTTAACATAATAGAAAACAAAAAAAACTAGACAATTGCCACTGCACAAATTTTTTCTTTGTCACTGCACAAATTTTTTCTTTGTCACTGCACACATAGAACTGTTGAGACGGTGTGGATGGTTGCGTCAAATGATAGGCGTCTCGAATCGTACTTTTTTCGCCTTGGGGCTTTTTGGAGGAGCATTGGTGATCTTGGAAATGCAGCGGTCACACATTCACGATGCAATTTTTTTGTGGAGACACTCGAGCGCATGCGGGAACGACATTCAGCCTAGCTGCTGCACAATAGTTTTGCTAATGTGCCGTGCAAACAGCTGATCCGCTAAAAGCTCTTGTAGCGGCTTGCACTCCAAATTACATGCGATGGAATTTACCCATGGCACATCTGGCCTAGCACAGCTTATGGGCTATGTATCTCCTCTCTGCCATGTGAAAGTGGGGCGGACGAAAAAAGTTGGATAGCACAGTGGTACCAAAACCCAATCGATGCTAAGTGTAACAAAAAAACAAGCTGGTGCTAAGTGCCGATCTATGGAACAATTTAAAAATTAATTTCCATTCGTATTTCTAATGTACCCAATTATAATTACCTTGTTGGAGTACTCGGCACTAACAATGATTTGAATTTAATTCACTTTTTGGATCTATTTAATGCAGTTACTGTTTATCCATATAAATTTTTTTTTTTTAAATTTAGATTGACACTTCTAATCATGTGTGCACCCAGGCAGAGGAAATCTAATGTCACTGTCATTAGGACAATTTCCTCTACATTGTCATTCACTTGGTGGCAAGTTGAGACATTTTCTTTTTTGGTTTCTCGCTTCTCCACACATAGGGGGCGCCAATAACTCGGCAAGTGACAACCAAAAAATTACCAGAACATATTACATAACACATTACAACATAAATACTTAACAATTACATATTAATAATATTAACACATATTAATTAATTTTACTAATTTTACAAACATACAAAAAAAAGTTAAACTAAGTACAAAACTAACTAAGGTACAAAACTTAGCTTCTACACTAACCTAGGTAAATTCTGGGAAACAATAGATAAAGCTCGCTTTAGTATAAAAAAATTTATTGCATACTTTTCCGCATCTATTGTACTTCGGCATACCAAGCGACCACTACAGTCCCCCTGCCTAAATCACAATCAGGTGATGCAAAGCCAAAGGGTGATACTCGCTTGGTAGTCTTGCAGGTAGTGTGAAAGTTCAAGGCTTAATGTCTTTGGCATGATATTTTCCGATATATCTACCTTGAAGGTCTTCTAACTCGTAGTAACTCTCCCCGAGCTTACGTCGTATTCTTGTTTTGACAAACGTCGGAGCCAATTTCGCGTTAAATCCCTTTGCGAAGTTGCTTTGTTGGAAATTACGACGATAAATTTCCTGTCCAACTTTCAAATTTAATTCTCTACTTCTCAAATTGTATTGTTTTTCGTTTTGTTCGTGTTGTCGTTGGATACCCTTTTTCGCTGTTCTTCTAATAATGTCGAACGAATCTTTACGACCAAAACTCACAGAACGGCCTTCAAGAAGTTGTAACTGTCTCAAAAGTGGATAGGTGTTACCATCAGTAACCATATGTTGTCCAAAAGCAACACGATAAGGACTGCTATTAATGGCCGAATGACGACTAGAGCGGAGTGCACAGCTAATCTGGCTAAGCTGCTCATCCCAATTGGTTTGATCGGGCTTAATATACGCTTTGATGGCAGCAATAACCGATCGATTCACGCGCTCAGACGGATTTGCTTGTGGAGAATGTACAGCCGTTAGAAAATGTTGTACATTATATTGTCTTAGCAATTCAGTAAATTTGTGCGATTTGAATTGCACGCCGTTGTCTGAAACTACAACTTCAGGTACCCCAAAACAGTGGAACAAGTCTTCTTCCATGAAGCGAAGAATGGCATCAGTCGTGAACTTCTTCACCGGCTCTAAAAATGGAAATTTAGTTAGGTGGTCTAACACTACAAAGATGCCAATGTTTCCAGACTTGCTTCGCGGATATGGTCCCATGAAGTCAATAAACAACTTCTGGAAGGCTCGTTGTGTTTCGCTGGCTGGTCCTAATGAGGGTCGTAGTGACCGATTTGGATGCTTAATGCATTTGCACTGGTTAACAAATAGTTTCACGTCGTTCTAGATCGGGCCAAAAGTAATAACGACGTATCTTTTCCAACATTTTGGTAATCCCATAATGAGACGCTAGAGGAGGCTCGTGACTTTTTCTCAACAATTCAGGAATCATCATCTGGGGAACCCACAGCTTCCAACATAAGTCATCGGCGACTTGCTCACCGGACGCATGTTCGGCACGACGGTATATGTACCCATCGATGATTTTAATGTCAGGTAACTGTTTAGAATTTTCCTGTAGTTTAGTCCTAAGCTCCTTGTAGTCTGTGGACTCAAAATGTGCTGAAGTCAAATCCAGAATGGCGTCCACACTGATTTCGGACAAATCCTCTGTGTGTATCCGCGATAAAGCGTCCGGGACAATGTTCTGACTACCCTTGCGATGGAAGATTTTAAACGTGAATCCCTGCAACTTAAGTGCCCATCGAGCTAACCTAGAACTGAGGTCTGACTGGGACATAAGCCACTTCAAGGACGCATGATCAGTGTGAATTGAAATTTCATGACCTTCGACATATGCTCGAAATTTTTTTACAAAATGATCGCCGCCAAACATTCCTTCTCAGTCACGGAATAATTGCGTTGACACCTATTTAACTTCCGCGACATGAATGCAATTGTGACGTCATTCCCTTCACTATCTTTTTGCATCAACACCCCACCTAATCCTGTGTGACTAGCAACACAGTGTATCTCGAACGGGATGTCGAAGTTGGGACTATGAAGTACCGGAGCAGTACATAATTTTTCTTTCAGTTGCTCAAGTGCCTTTTGAGCTTCCCCTGTCCACACAAACGTCTTTCGCTGCTTCAGCGTGTCCGATATAGGAGCAGCGATTTCCGCATAGTTCTTAATAAACTTATTGTACCAACCAGTAGTTCCTAAAAACCTACGTACTTGCTTTGCATGATCGAGGTTCGGGATGCAGCGACTTTCTTGGGATCCAATAACATGTCCAAGATATTTCACCTTCTTGAGACAAAATTTGCTCTTTTCCACGTTAATAGTTATCCCTGCTTGGGAGAACCTATCGGCCAATGCTTTCAGAACTCGAACATGTTTTCGAAGGACTCAGAGACTACCAATAAGTCATCTAAGTAAATGCAAATTTCATTCCTTAGGTTTGGCGGAATAACTTTGTCCATCAATTTTGACATAGGAGCATTAGGAGGAGGAGCATTAGACAAACCAAAAGGCATGACCGTGATATGGTAAAGTGGTCTTCCTGGTACTGTAAAGGCCGTCTTTTCTCGTGCTCTTGGCGTGAGTGGAATTTGCCTTGGGGAGTCTGCTTTAAATACCGTCAATGAGGGGCATGGGATACGCGTTCTTAACCGTCACATCATTGACTTTCCGGCTATCTAAACATAGACGAACCTTTCCTGGTTTACGGACCATAACTACTGGAGATGACCATGGGCTATCTGATTCTTCTATTACCCCTAGCGTCAACATTCGATCAAGCTGTTCGTATTTTAGTTTCTCGACTGCTGGAGAAACTGCGTAATGTCGTTGCTTGATTGGTCGTGCGTCTGTCACTTCAATATCATGTGCAAGCCAGTTCGTCTTGCCTAACCCTTTGTCGGCAAAAGATGGAAACAACTTAATTACCCTTCGTAGATCCGTCTGTTGTTCTCTAGACAACTGTACTTGTGTCAGATCTTCGAAATTTCGAGTGGCCTCACTACCTGTGCTTGACTTAGTAGTTAAATACAGAGGCAGCAGATCGAACAATCTTCAAAAATCAATGCCCAAATACAGTTGTTGAGACAGCAAAGGTACCAAATAAACGCATAATCGTTTCAAATCACCTCGGAAAGTAATGAGGGTCCAAATTCTTCCTAATAACCGTTGACTCTTACCATCAGCGGTTCGCACTGAGGCATGCAAAGTGTGAACGTCTTTATGGGCGTCGGCTAATTCCTGCGCAAAACTACCTCAAATGCAACTAATGGAAGCACCTGTGTCCATCAGTCCAGTAACTAGCGAACATCTACAGAACATCTCAACCTCTGCATACGGACGTAAGTCATGCTTATTATCAAATATGGAAGAAAGGATTCCTATTCGAGTTACCTTCCAAAGCTTACGAAAATTATCTCTGCTCATATGGTGTCGGGATTTGATGATTCTTTTCTCAAGTAGCAAAAATTGGGCTTTCTTGCGTTTATGCAACAGCATTATGGTATTATTGGTCCAATAAGGAGTGAGGTACAACTGGCGATATTACCTACTCGGTGTTCGTCGCTTTCGTCAACTGTTTGCGTGCAGTGGTCAACCGTGCACGACTCATTCCCTTTGATACCCGTTTCCACAACATTTAGGCACGATGGCTTGTAAGTATCGGGGCACCACAACCATAGCAAAACACTGAACGCTCTGCCTTATATTCCTGGTATGGATGTCCGGTCTTACGACAATTCCAATTCGTTGTCTGTTTCATATGACACTTCTGACTGTTCCGCTACCTCGTGTACCTGAGGACGGGGCGTGAAACGTCGCGTCATTGGAACATTTTTACGGCTAGCCACCATGAACCTCCCTCGTTTGCGAACTAGTTGCCGTAGCTGCACGATACTATGCACGGGGACATACAATAGCTCGTGTTGAACTTCGTCCAACAAAAATCGTCCTTAACACTTAAAGCAGAGACTGCTCATTTATTGGCTGTGCCAACATATCCGCTAAACGAACTACAGCTTAATAGAAGCAATCAAATGTCTCATTCGGCTTCTGTTTTCTCTGGGCTATGGCACATCGAATTTCCAAATCCGAGCGTCCATCTGAATATTGAGCTCGGATGGCTATGCACAATTCGACCCAACGGACATTCGGCATGCTTCGATGAAATCTCCAAAACCACTCGACTGCACTACCTTCAAACAGATTACTAGCATACCGAGCTAAAAGTTCGAAATTCCCATCTAATGTCTGTATCGTCTGAGCTTCCACCCGGTATAGGAAATCGTCAATGGCCATATTCCCTTGTCCGGAAAATCGCAACTTCCAGTTAGCAATCGTTTGACTAATTCTATCTGGCCGCAAGCTATGGGTCTGCTGAGACTCGGCCGGAAGCGACATACTCCTATTCATAGGACCCGGACGACCACCATGTTCTGCCGAGGGAATACCAAACAGCTGTTCAAAAGATTGGTGCTGCCTGTCTGGAGAGGACTGCCTAGGGTAATTGCAACGCTAACTTTTGAAACCCTCTTTCTATTGCTTTGGTGAGCATCTGCGTATGTTGTAATAGCGCTGCCGCCATGGCATCCGTCGATGATTTGCTGCATACTACCACCTGCTTCCTGAACAAGAGTCGCGAAGTATTTGCTGACAATTGGGGTACGCTATCTACGCTCTGTTCTTCCCCTAATTGAGCCGTACTCTGTGTACTTGTACCCGAAATTACCAAGTTTGGGTCCTCAAGTTTCCCTAAATTCATAGACTGCGATCGAGCTCTCATGTTCGCGGTCTGGGCCTGTCTAATTTCGTCTGCCAGCGTTAAGGAGGTTACGCTCAGGGACGTTTTGCACACGGGGCACGTTACGCTTCCCCCGTCCGTGTGTTAAAGCACGCGTGATGGAAAAGTGATTGCACCGGGTAGTTAGAAGTTGGAGGGCTGGAAATTCTTCTTCTTTGGTACAAACACAACAAGCAGTTCCTCTGACACTATTGTATGCGAAATACCAACGCTTCTCCCTACTGGCATAATGACTATCTGGACCTGATTCAACGAACCTCAAAAGTAATTTCGATGAGTACCAATAAAAAAAATTCAAATATTTAATGTAATACAGAGTTATTTAGTATATAATGTATACAGCTAGGAAACAAAATAACTAAAGATAACAAAAAAATAGAACTAGAAAAGAAACAAAAAAAAACAATGAAAAATAACAAAGATAAACATATTTGGAACCATGCAACCCCTGTTCAAAACCAGGTTGCCAACTCATCTTCACAGATAAATCAAGAAAATTGAAATTAGGTAATTCGAATACATGTTCTCGGTATAGCGGCAAGTCTTCTAGCTCGGTCCAGCGAATACCAAAGAAGCATGTTCGAACTTAGAACTTAGATAGAATGTTGTCGTCACAGACTTAGCCACACTCGCGTCCACGCAGAAGACAACGACCATGCTCATAAGCTGCAACCAACAGATAGTAAAAGGATAGTATTTGAATAAAATGTAATTGGCTAGGCGTCATTCAATACTTTAATGCAGACGTTATCAGTCCAGAAAGAAGTATATAACTAGAAGAAACGCACCAGCAAAAGGGAACTATCTTCTTCCGGCAATAACCTGCAGTATTAGACTGAACACACTATCAACTACGATTTGAAAAGAAAGTTAGACCTTGGTACACAGCAATTCCCAAGCCCGATGAGCGCCAGTATAGACTTGAAAGCCATTATACTGTCTCCAGCATCAACTGACTTAAAGAATTGTCATGCACCAAATGAAGATCTAATGCTCACTTGGTTATACAATCCATTTATCCGAATGTCTAGCGGCAAGTTGTAGCTTTGTACATCCAAACATTGTCTCCAGCTAAGACTCCACATAAATGTATATACAAAAGAGGGAATTTGACTGACAATGTGTTGCTCGTGTTCGGCAATACAGCAATTTAGAAGCTAGTATCGTTTCAGAACACACACATCGCAGCTTCTGATATGAACATTCCAAGATAAGGTCTAAAGTTATTTTGAAACTATTAGATATCCAACATCTGAATATTCATACCCAGGACAATAGAAAATGAAATAAGGAAGGATTCTAAATATATGGGCGTTCATATTGATTGTAGATGGAAATGACTTGCAAATTAAAGAACTCTAAATGTCAAAGTCAGGTTGTTCGCCTAGCGTATCATAACATAATGTTATCATACACTGTATTGTAACGTTATTCAGTTTACAAGCACGTTAATTAATCTGTAATGAGCAACGAAGATCGCTCTTCGTCGTCTGAAGCGGATGGACTTGCAACTGTAGAAGGAGTACGCGTTAGCTGACGGCTACTTTCTGGTCGGATGGGTGTGGGTAAACTAAAGTAACCTTCTATATGCATTGCATCGCGAGGATAATTACATTATTAAATACTCGCGTACTATTTTATGAATAAACAGATGGGAAAGAAAGGAAAGGGGGAAGGAAAGTGGGCCCTAGAGAGAAAAAGAGCAATAGGGGACAGAATAAGGATTTATCTCTGAAGAGGAGCCTTCTCATTATTATGCACTGATGTTCGTGCACATGTGCCCACCAACCATGATCCTGGTTGTCCTGTGAACAAATTTAGTCCAGGATCCCTACGAGAAAAGTCTAGTTGATCAACCTAATTTCTCCTGAAGACTGCATGGTTCCAAATAACAGAGACTACTTAGCACTTGAGGGACATTATAAACATTTTATTAAACGCTAACATTATGCATTACAAATAAAGATAAAAGGAAATAGTAAAAAAACAAATTAACTTATTTCTATAAAAAAAAATATTAAATAAATTTACATTAATATAAAATATAGTAATAAATTAGTTACTTAATGTAACATAACGCTCCACAATTTGTAATATTTATTTTATTTTATTTAAAAAGTAAAATTAATCAATTGCATAACGTTATGCGACACATAACCAAAACTAACTCCCTTAAACAGCATCACTGGAGTTTGCAATACACTCAGCTTTTGGTATGGTGGTATGGCCAGATCAGCCAAAATATAGTATTGATGAAAAATAACAAAGCTTTTGACTCACCGAAGCTCCCGCGTCGAAAGATCTTTCTCGGCTTGTTGTACCTGTGGGCATGGGTGTTAAAATTCGCTAATGTTACCTAACGAAAGCTGGTTGACACAAAGCTGAAGACTATTTGGTTATGTGTCTACCTTTGTACGTAAACACGACCCAAGTTAATTACAAAAATATAAATGTATCAATAAATGGGACTTAAATTGCTTCAATCAGTTGAACACCATTATTCAACGTCCCTGAAGATCGATAGGAATCGGCTTCAGAGGCATCAGTCGACAATGCTCTGTCGGAATAGTATATATAACCACACCAAAAGGTTCACTGTCCACTGGATGCTAAACTGATTTAACTAATTCACAGATTTAGATAACAATGTAACATATAAATGGCAGAAGGCCCTAAATTTAATTTACTATAACAAAATTAACATAAATTTGTCACTTCACAAATTTTGTCACATATTCAGATGGGGACGATGTAGCTTCTCTGGAGACGTAGGCGTGTCTTTTCCTATTTTCTCGCCTTGGTGCTGAGTGGATGGGGCAGTGTTGAACCTCGAAGTTGGTACGGCTCTACATACGCGATGCATTTGTTGGTGGAGACACTAGCGCGCATGCGGGAACGTTCACTCAGCCTAGCTGCTGCACAATATTTTTGCTAATGTGCCGTGCAAACAGCTAAAAGCTCTTGTAGCGGCTTGCACTCCAAATTACAGGCGATGCAATTTTGCCCAAGGCACTATCTGGCCTAGCACACTTTTGGGCTATGGATCTCCCAGCTGCCATGTGAAAGTGGGGCGGACGGAAAAATTGGCTCGCACAGTGGGACAAAAAAATGCAATCTGGTGTTAAGTGGAACAAAAAACAATCTGATGCTAAGTGCCTATCTATGGAACAATTTAAAAGTTAATTTCCAATCGTATTTCTAATGTACCCAATTATAATTACCCTTTTGGAGTACTCGGCACTAACAAAATGATTTGAAATTAATTTAATTTTTCTTAAATTCTTTGATTACTGTTCGATGAACCACTGTATCTATTTAATGCATTTACTTCTTTATCCATGTAAAGATATTTTAGCCGCGATATAATATGGTATAATTTTTTTTTTTTTTTTTTTTTGTTAACTTAGACCGACACGTCAAACCATGTGTGCACCCTCGAGTTGAATAGGCAGTAAAAATCTACTGTCACTGTCATTAGGACAGTTTCCTCTACATTGTCATTCACTTGGTGGCAAGTAGAGACATTTTCTTTTTTTGGTTTCTCGCTTCTCCACACATAGGGGCGCCAATAATTCGGCAAGTGGCAACCAAAAAAAATCTATCAGAACATATTACATAACATATTACAACATAAATACTTAACAATTACATATTAATAATATTAACACATTAATATATACTAATTTTACAAACCTACAAAAAAAAGTTAAACTAAGTACAAAACTAAATAAGGTACAAAACTTAGCTTCAACACTAACCTAGGTACATTCTGGGAAGCAATAGATAAAGCTCGCTTTAGTATAAAAAAATTTATTGCATACTTTTCAGCATCTATTGTATTTCGGCATACCTAATAACCGTTGACTCTTACCATCAGCGGTTCGCACTGAGGCATGCAAAGTGTGAACGTCTTTATGGGCGTCGGCTAATTCCTGCGCAAAACTACCTCAAATGCAACTAATGGAAGCACCTGTGTCCATCAGTCCAGTAACTAGCGAACATCTACAGAACATCTCAACCTCTGCATACGGACGTAAGTCATGCTTATTATCAAATATGGAAGAAAGGATTCCTATTCGAGTTACCTTCCAAAGCTTACGAAAATTATCTCTGCTCATATGGTGTCGGGATTTGATGATTCTTTTCTCAAGTAGCAAAAATTGGGCTTTCTTGCGTTTATGCAACAGCATTATGGTATTATTGGTCCAATAAGGGAGTGAGGTACAACTGGCGATATTACCTACTCGGTGTTCGTCGGTTTCGTCAACTGTTTGCGTGCAGTGGTCAACCGTGCACGACTCATTCCTTTTTTTGACCCGTTTCCACAACATTTTAGGCACGATGGCTTGTAAGTATCGGGGGCACCACAACCATAGCAAAACACTGAACGCTCTGCCTTATATTCCTGGTATGGATGTCCGGTCTTACGACAATTCCAATTCGTTGTCTGTTTCATATGACACTTCTGACTGTTCCGCTACCTCGTGTACCTGAGGACGGGGCGTGAAACGTCGCGTCATTGGAACACTTTTACGGCTAGCCACCATGAACCTCCCTCGTTTGCGAACTAGTTGCCGTAGCTGCACGATACTATGCACGGGGACATACAATAGCTCGTGTTGAACTTCGTCCAACAAAATCGTCCTTAACACTTAAAGCAGAGACTGCTCATTTATTGGCTGTGCCAACATATCCACTAAACGAACTACAGCTTAATAGAAGCAATCAAATGTCTCATTCGGCTTCTGTTTTCTCTGGGCTATGGCACATCGAATTTCCAAATCCGAGCGTCCATCTGAATATTGAGCTCGGATGGCTATGCACAATTCGACCCAACGGACATTCGGCATGAACTTCGATGAAATCTCAAAACCACTCGACTGCACTACCTTCAAACAGATTACTAGCATACCGAGCTAAGTTCGAAATTCCCATCTAATGTCTGTATCGTCTGAGCTTCCACCCGGTATAGGAAATCGTCAATGGCCATATTCCCTTGTCCGGAAAATCGCAACTTCCAGTTAGCAATCGTTTGACTAATTCTATCTGGCCGCAAGCTATGGGTCTGCTGAGACTCGGCCGGAAGCGACATACTCCTATTCATAGGACCCGGACGACCACCATGTTCTGCCGAGGGAATACCAAACAGCTGTTCAAAAGATTGGTGCTGCCTGTCTGGAGAGGACTGCCTAGGGTAATTGCAACGCTAACTTTGAAACCCTCTTCTATTGCTTTGGTGAGCATCTGCGTATGTTGTAATAGCGCTGCCGCCATGGCATCCGTCGATGATTTGCTGCATACTACCACCTGCTTCCTGAACAAGAGTCGCGAAGTATTTGCTGACAATTGGGGTACGCTATCTACGCTCTGTTCTTCCCCTAATTGAGCCGTACTCTGTGTACTTGTACCCGAAATTACCAAGTTTGGGTCCTCAAGTTTCCCTAAATTCATAGACCACGATCGAGCTCTCATGTTCGCGGTCTGGGCCTGTCTAATTTCGTCTGCCAGCGTTAAGGAGGTTACGCTCAGGGACGTTTTGCACACGGGCACGTTACGCTTCCCCGTCCGTGTGTTAAAGCACGCGTGATGGAAAAGTGATTGCACCGGGTAGTTAAAGTTGGGCTGGAAATTCTACTTCTTTGGTACAAACACAACAAGCAGTTTCCTCTGACACTATTGTATGCGAAATACCAACGCTTCTCCCTACTGGCATAATGACTATCTGGACCTGATTCAACGAACCTCAAAAGTAATTTCGATGAGTACCAATAAAAAAAATTCAAATATTTAATGTAATACAGAGTTATTTAGTATATAATGTATACAGCTAGGAAACAAAATAACTAAAGATAACAAAAAAATAGAACTAGAAAAGAAACAAAAAAAAAAACAATGAAAAATAACAAAGATAAACATATTTGGAACCATGCAACCCCTGTTCAAAACCAGGTTGCCAAAAGATAAGTATCTTCACAGATAAATCAAGAAAATTGAAATTAGGTAATTCGAATACATGTTCTCGGTATAGCGGCAAGTCTTCTAGCTCGGTCCAGCGAATACCAAAGAAGCATGTTCGAACTTAGAACTTAGATAGAATGTTGTCGTCACAGACTTAGTCACACTCGCGTCCACGCAGAAGACAACGACCATGCTCATAAGCTGCAACCAACAGATAGTAAAAAGGATAGTATTTGAATAAAATGTAATTGGCTAGGCGTCATTCAATACTTTAATGCAGACGTTATCAGTCCAGAAAAGAAGTATATAACTAGAAGAAACGCACCAGCAAAAGGGAACTATCTTCTTCCGGCAATAACCTGCAGTATTAGACTGAACACACTATCAACTACGATTTGAAAAGAAAGTTAGACCTTGGTACACAGCAATTCCCAAGCCCGATGAGCGCCAGTATAGACTTGAAAGCCATTATACTGTCTCCAGCATCAACTGACTTAAAGAATTGTCATGCACCAAATGAAGATCTAATGCTCACTTGGTTATACAATCCATTTATCCGAATGTCTAGCGGCAAGTTGTAGCTTTGTACATCCAAACATTGTCTCCAGCTAAGACTCCACATAAATGTATATACAAAAGAGGGAATTTGACTGACAATGTGTTGCTCGTGTTCGGCAATACAGCAATTTAGAAGCTAGTATCGTTTCAGAACACACACATCGCAGCTTCTGATATGAACATTCCAAGATAAGGTCTAAAGTTATTTTGAAACTATTAGATATCCAACATCTGAATATTCATACCCAGGACAATAGAAAATGAAATAAGGAAGGATTCTAAATATATGGGCGTTCATATTGATTGTAGATGGAAATGACTTGCAAATTAAAGAACTCTAAATGTCAAAGTCAGGTTGTTCGCCTAGCGTATCATAACATAATGTTATCATACACTGTATTGTAACGTTATTCAGTTTACAAGCACGTTAATTAATCTGTAATGAGCAACGAAGATCGCTCTTCGTCGTCTGAAGCGGATGGACTTGCAACTGTAGAAGGAGTACGCGTTAGCTGACGGCTACTTTCTGGTCGGATGGGTGTGGGTAAACTAAAGTAACCTTCTATATGCATTGCATCGCGAGGATAATTACATTATTAAATACTCGCGTACTATTTTTATGAATAAACAGATGGGAAAGAAAGGAAAGGGGAAGGAAAGTGGGCCCTAGAGAGAAAAAGAGCAATAGGGGACAGAATAGGGATTTATCTCTGAAGAGGAGCCTTCTCATTATTATGCACTGATGTTCGTGCACATGTGCCCACCCAACCATGATCCTGGTTGTCCTGTGAACAAATTTAGTCCAGGATCCCTACGAGAAAAGTCCTAGTTGATCAACCTAATTTCTCCTGAAGACTGCATGGTTCCAAATAACAGAGACTACTTAGCACTTGAGGGACATTATAAACATTTTATTAAACGCTAACATTATGCATTACAAATAAAGATAAAGGAAATAGTAAAAAAAACAAATTAACTTATTTCTATAAAAAAAATATTAAATAAATTTACATTAATATAAATATAGTAATAAATTAGTTACTTAATGTAACATAACGCTCCACAATTTGTAATATTTATTTTATTTTATTTAAAAAGTAAAATTAATCAATTGCATAACGTTATGCGACACATAACCAAAACTAACTCCCGCTTAAACAGCATCACTGGAGTTTGCAATACACTCAGCTTTTGGTATGGTGGTATGGCCAGATCAGCCAAAATATAGTATTGATGAAAAATAACAAAGCTTTTGACTCACCGCAAGCTCCCGCGTCGAAAGATCTTTCTCGGCTTGTTGTACCTGTGGGCATGGGTGTTAAAATTCGCTAATGTTACCTAACGAAAGCTGGTTGACACAAAGCTGAAGACTATTTGGTTATGTGTCTACCTTTGTACGTAAACACGACCCAAGTTAATTACAAAAATATAAATGTATCAATAAATGGGACTTAAATTGCTTCAATCAGTTGAACACCATTATTCAACGTCCCTGAAGATCGATAGGAATCGGCTTCAGAGGCATCAGTCGACAATGCTCTGTCGGAATAGTATATATAACCACACCAAAAGGTTCACTGTCCACTGGATGCTAAACTGATTTAACTAATTCACAGATTTAGATAACAATGTAACATATAAATGGCAGAAGGCCCTAAATTTAATTTATATAACAAAAATTAACATAAATTTGTCACTTCACAAATTTTGTCACTGCACACATATTCAGATGGGGACGATGTAGCTTCTCTGGAGACGTAGGCGTGTCTTTTCCTATTTTCTCGCCTTGGTGCTGAGTGGATGGGGCAGTGTTGAACCTCGAAGTTGGTACGGCTCACACATACGCGATGCATTTGTTGGTGGAGACACTAGCGCGCATGCGGGAACGTTACTCAGCCTAGCTGCTGCACAATATTTTGCTAATGTGCCGTGCAAACAGCTAAAAGCTCTTGTAGCGGCTTGCACTCCAAATTACAGGCGATGTAATTTGCCCAAGTTTTTCGTTTTGTTCGCGTTGTCGTTGGATACCCTTTTTGCAGCTCTTCTTATAAGGTCGATCGAATCTTCACGATCAAAACTCACAGAACGGTCTTCAAGAAGTTGTAACTTCCTCAAAAGTGGATAGGTGTTACCAATTTTTCCGTCCGCCCCACTTTCACATGGCACCTGGGAGATACATAGCCCAAAAGCTGTGCTAGGCCAAATGTGCCATGGGTAAATTCCATCGCATGTAATTTGGAGTGCAAGCCGCTACAAGAGCTTTTAGCGGATCAGCTGTTTGCACGGCACATTAGCAAAATATTGTAGCAGCAGCTAGGCTGAGTGACGTTCCCGCATGCGCTCTAGTGCCTCCACCAACAAATGCATCGCGTATGTGTGAGCCGTACCAACTTCGAGGTTGATTTAAACAATTTAAATCCCATTTATTGATACATTTATATTTTTGTAATTAACTTGGGTCGTGTTTACGTACAAAGGTAGACACATAACCAAATAGTCTTCAGCGTTGTGTCAACCAGCTTTCGTTAGGTAACATTAGCAAATTTTAACACCCATGCCCACAGGTACAACAATCCGAGAAAGATCTTTCGTCGCGGGAGCTTGCGGTGAGTCAAAAGCTTTGTTATTTTTCATCAATACTATATTTTGGCTGATCTGGCCATACCACCATACCAAAAGCTGAGTGAATTGCAAACTCCAGTGAAGCTGTTTAAGCGGGAGTTAGTTTTGGTTATGTGTCGCATAACGTTATGCAATTGATTTATTTTACTTTTTAAATAAAATAAAATAAATATTACAAATTGTGGCGCGTTATGTTATATTACTATGTTAAGTATCTAATTATATACTAATTGGCTGTTGTACAAAGTAGACGTGTCTAATTTTGCTCTTCTTAAATCACTTAAATTCCGTATCTCTTATTGTAGTTTAAAAAGCTTTGACCTTCTTCATAAGGATTTCCAGGCAATGGAATTTAAGTTTAACAATTTTAAAATTTTTTTACTGAGGCGCCTATTGTCTCTGAGCCTCCTTCTAGTAGCTTACCTCCGGAGGTAATTATCACTCCGGTTTTGAATAATGATAATATCTCGGTAACAATTCCTTCTGCAGCTACTTCAAACCCGCGTAGCTCTAAACCTAATAGAGCCAAAAAAGATAGGCCTTCAAATGATATGCCTCTTGTGTCATCTGAGGTCAATCATCTTCGGGTGTTTAATTCTCCCAAGCATCCCGCGCCTCCAAATGCTCTTCCCTTGCGTAGTGGAGACTGCTAGACCTCTGAAGTTCTATACCTAATAGACGCCAGATTTTTATTTCTCGCCTGGCATCTGACACTTCAACTGAAGATGTTAAGGCGTACATTTTAAAGAAGCTTAATAATAATTGTCCCAACATGTCCGTTGAGAAATTTAAATTTAAGCATCACAGAGAAATTTCCTCCTTTAAAATATCTGTCCCCACAAGTGTATTTAGTACTATTTGTACTAATGCTTTTTGGCTGGAGGATATGGTTGTAAAGGAGTACAGTCCGCAAAAAGAGACATAAGTCTTCTGTTCCCCTTCTCTTCCTACTAATGTTCCGTCAAAAATCTAATAAATTCTTCAATTCTATTAGCTTATCAGAATGTTAGAGGTCTTAAGTCAAAACTTTCTAACCTTTATGTAGATAGTTTTTCTTTCGAACATAACATTTTGGCATTTACTGAGACCTGGCTTAAACCTGACATTCTTGATGCATCTATACTTTCACCTCTTTATGTTATTTATAGATGTGATAGAATGGATAGAAAAGGTGGTGGTGTCCTTATTGCGATAAAATCTAATCTTACATCGCAATTAGTAAATAACTCCCCCACTAATATAGAAATTGTATGTGTGAAAGTGCGAATTCATAACATTAACTTATATATTTCCTGCTCTTATATTCCTCCCCAGTCTGATTTATCTGTATACCTAGCTCACTTAACGGTAATTCAATCTTTGTCCAGCATGCTTTGGATAAAGACTGTTTGGTAGTTGTTGGTGACTTTAACTTGCCCGATGTTATTTGGTCGGATAACAACGACTTAATGACTTCTAACGAGTTTCTGTCGGGACTTCTTGAACTAAATCTATCTCAGGTCAACTCAATTCGAAATTGCAGGAACCGAATACTTGATCTTGTCTTTGTATCAGATCAGGTATGCGATACTGTTGTACGAATTGATCCTTTAGTTTCACCTGAAGATGCGTTCCATCCCACTTTAGAGCTCGCTATTTTGCTGTCACCATCCGGGCAGCAAAATAAACCACTTCCAATCACTAAACACTACTGCTTTAGTAAAGTAAACTTTAGTGATCTCAATATATTATTTAATAACTACGACTGGTCGGAATTGTACTCTTCTAATAATTTAGAAGGTGCGATTGACATTTTTTATAGAGCTATTAACTCTATTTTTTGAAATACATGTTCCTAGAGTGTATCATTCTAAGTCTACAAAACTTCCTTGGTTCTCTAGGGAACTTTGTAGACTTAAAATTTGAAATCTAAACTTTACAAAAAGTTTAAATTATCTGGTAGGCTTACTGATTTTTCAAGGTATGTTAGCGCTAAGTCTGGCTTTGATACTTTGAACCACCGTTGCTATAGTGCATACTTAACTCGCTGTAGATTACAATTTGCTAAAGACCCTAAGCAGTTTTACAACTTCGTAAATCTAAAGTGGCGAACTGCTACATATCCTTCTTCCTTAACTCTTAACGAGAAAACAGCTAGTACCGATCAAATATTTCGGACTTATTTGCAGATTTTTTCCAGGATACTTATTCGTCTAAGACTTACGATTCTAAGTGTCCTTATCCTTATACAATTTATCCATCTAACTCTGTTTTCGGTCCGCAGATTACGGAAAGTTCGTTAGGTTGTGAGCTGAGTTTGGTCAAGCCATCTTTTTCTCCTGGGCCTGATGGGGTGCCTGGCTGTGTTCTCAGATACTGTGCTAATTCGCTCTGTAAGCCAATTCTTAAACTTTTTTGTTTGTCCGTTTCGACCGGATTATTTCCTAAGTTATGGAAAGAATCTTATGTTATTCCCTTACACAAAAAAGGCTCTAAGTCGGACGTCATGAACTATAGAGCAATTTCTAAGTTGTCTGCTATTCCTAAATTATTCGAGAAAATCATTACTTCTCAACTGCAACACTTATGTAGCTCAATCATCTCACCAACCCAGCATGGCTTTGTGAGATCCAAATCTACTACAACAAACTTATTGGAACTCTCCTCTATTGTCATTAGTGGGTTTCATAGCTCGATGCAAACGGACGTCATCTACACTGATTTCAGTAAAGCATTTGATTCTGTAAACCATACTCTCCTAATGCACAAGTTGTCGCTTCTTGGTTTTCCTCATATTCTTATGAATTGGATCTCCAACTATCTTAAAAATAGAACTCAGAGAGTAATGTTCAATTCTGCTCTCTCTAAGCAGATCTCTGTTTATTCAGGAGTGCCCCAAGGTAGCCACCTCGTACCATTGCTTTTCAATTTATTTATTAATGACCTTCCGTCTATTATTAAGAATAGTGCTGTTTTGATGTATGCAGATGATGTTAAATTATGCCTCTCTTATAAGGATCCTATTTCTGCTTCTTTGTTGCAAGCTGATCTTAACATTTTCAATTCATGGTGTAAAACCAATCTTATTGCCCTCAATTGCTCAAAGTGCAAAGCCATGACTTTTTGCAGAACACAACCTGTGCATGTTCAATACTTGTTAGACGGCCATCTTCTCGAGAATATATCTCAAATTAATGACCTAGGCATCTTACTTGATCGTAAACTCTCTTTCAACGATCACATTGAGTTCATGGTAAATAAAGCCATGAAGGTCTTAGGTTTCATTAAGCGTTGGTCTAAGGAATTCAATGACCCTTATACGACTAAACAGCTTTATGTCTCTCTGGTACGTCCCATCCTCGAGTATGGGTCCTGTTTGTGGTCTCCACAGTATCAGATTTATAAAGACAAAATCGAATCGGTGCAAAAGAAGTTTCTAATTTTCGCACTAAGAAACTTGAACTGGTCACCACAACTTAACCTTCCGCCATATCCTAGTAGATTACTATTAATTAATCTTCCTTCCCTTTCACACCGTCGCACTATGCTGGGTGTTACTTTCATTCTTAAACTTATCAATGGTGATATTGACTCTCCTTTCTTACTTAACAAATTAAACTTTTCACTTCCCTATTAGATCAACCCGTTTCTACTCCTTATTAACAATTAGCACTTGCCATACTAATTACCTTATGCATGAACCTTTTAGAGTACTTTGTTCTGAGTTTAACAGACTTTACGGGTCTTCTATTTCCACCAATAAAGCCTTAATCTTAGAACATTTACGCACACATTAATCAATTAATCTCTGGTGGTGGTCATTGATTTGATTGGGTTTTCCTGGGTTTCCCCAATCCTAGCAACAAATGTTGAATCAATTTACATTTACTCACCCCAGAACTATTTATTTATTATTTTTATTTCATATTTTCCTTTAATTTAATTCTAATTTTATATTTTAAATATTTAATATATATAATTTAATTATTTTTCAATTTAATTTTAATTTTACATTTAATTTTAAATTTCTGTCGACTGTGTATAGTTGACATTAAATAAAAATAAAAAAAATAAAAAAATTACTATATTTATATTAATGTAAATTTATTTAATATTTTTTTTATAGAAATAGTTTATTTGTTTATTAAGTATTTCCTTTATCTTTATTTGTTATGCATAATGTTAGCGTTTAATAAAATGTTTATAATGTCCCTCAAATGCTAAGTAGTCTCTGTTATTTGGAACCATGCAGTCTTTAGGAGAAAATAGGTTGGTCAACTAGGACCTTTTTTTCTCGTAGGGATCCTGGACTAAATTTGTTCACAGGACAACCAGGATCATGGTTGGGTGGGCACATGTGCACGAACATGAGTGCATAATAATGAGAAGGCTCCTCTTCAGAGATAAATACCTATTCTGTCCCCTATTGCTCTTTTTCTCTCTAGGGCTCACTTTCCTTCCCCTTTCCTTTCTTTCCCTTCTGTTTATTCATAAAAATAGTACGCGAGTATTTAATAATGTAATTATTCTCCCGAAGCAATGCATATAGAAGGTTAATTTAGTTTACCCACACCCAGCCGACCAGAAAGTAGCCGTCAGCTAACGCGTACTCCTTCTACAGTTGCAAGTCCATTTGCTTCAATAAAACGAAAAGCGATCTTCGTTATTCATTACAGCAGTCTTTCGACCGAAGCGTTGCCCGTTGATTGTTGGAATAAAGTTGTATGGGCTGTTACTTGGAATTGGGTTAAAAGGTCGTTGAATAGACTGCTCGAAAATTCCGCGCCCTGGTCGAAAATTATTTACAATTATTTATTATTTATAGGATTCTTCTATTATTTTGGAAATAGCGGCTGGTGCAAATATTGCGAATGTTTTATTCGGCTTCAGGATTGTTTGTAGGGTGTTTGTAACGGAGTCGAAAGTATGCACGGGTTCAGTGATTATGTGTCCTATTTTATGGGCAAATGGAGTTTCTACTTGTCTTGCAGTTGTTGATCCGGTACGGAATATTATTTGACTATTGAAGTGATTTAGTGGTTGTGAAGCAATTGGTATACTTTGTGGGTTTTCGTTTATGTTCAAGTTTCGATCAATTCTGAGTGCGTCAGCGACCACGTTTTGCTATGCTTTTTTGTATGCGACTTCGTAGTCGTAAGCGGCCAGGATAGTTTTCCATCGAAGTAGTTTTGGATTTTGGCCTTTCAGATTTTCTACACAGATTAATGGCTGGATAGTGTCCTGTTAGCGAAGGATATGGGTCTGTCATTAGTGTCTGCGACTTGTGATAACACAGAGCCTATCGCATAATTACTTGCGCCTGTGGTCAACGTGAACGGTTTATTAAAATCAGGGTATGTAAGTATGGGATCATTACAAAGAAGATCTTTCGACGTTTCGAATGCTTGTTTAAATTCCTCATCTATTATTATAGATTTCTTTCCTTTTAACTGTCTCGTTATGGGTTTAGTTATTTTTGTGAAGTCCTTAATAAATTTCCTGTAATACCCTAATAGTCCCAAAAATGATTTAATTTCCCTAGTTGTCTTTGGGCAGGGGAAGTCTTTGATGGTTTGAATCTTAAGTGGGTTTGGATTGACTCCTTCCTGGGTGACGATGTGTCCCAGGAACTTGATTTCCTTGTTTAAAAAGTGACACTTGCTCGGCTGGATCTTAAAATTTGCGTTTTGGAATTTTGTGAATACAGAATTAATATCTGCTAAATGTTTTCGGAGTGAGGGAGAGAATACTATTATGTCGTCGAGATAGACGAGACAGATGTTACCGACTAGATCACCTAAGACATTGTCCATAACGCGTTGGAACGTGGCAGGGGCGTTCTTAAGACCGAAGGGCATCCTCGTGAACTCGTAATGCCAATTTTCCACGGTGAATGCCGCCTTGCTTGCGTCGCGTGGGTTCATTTGAATTTGGTGAAAGCCACTTGCTAAGTCTATTGTTGTGAAATACATGGTCTTTTCTATACTGTCTATTATATCTGCAATGTTCGGAATAGAGTATCTATCAGAGATAGTTTTTTCATTTAATTTTCGAAAGTCGATTACCAAGCGCCACTTATTTTCGCCTGTGATGTCACCTTTCTTATGTACGACCCAGACGGGTGCACTCCAAGGTGAATGTTCGAGCATTTTTGAAATTTGCTTTCGAGCTTCGTCTTTATGTACAAATGGGTAACGGTAAGATGTAATGAGCAACGAAGATCGCTCTTCGTCGTCTGAAGCGGATGGACTTGCAACTGTAGAAGGAGTACGCGTTGGCTGACGGCTACTTTCTGGTCGGCTGGGTGTGGGTAAACTAATGTAACTCGCGTACTATTTTTATTAAAAGACAAGGAGAAGGAAGGGATGGGAAAGGGGAAGGAAAGTGAGCCCTAGAGAGAAAAATAGCAATTGGGGACAGAATAGGGATTTATCTCTGAAGAGGAGCCTTCTCATTATTATGTACTGGTGTTATGGGCACATGTGCCCACCCTACCATGATCCTGGTTGTCCTGTAAACAAATTTAGTCCAGGATCCCTACGAGAAAAAAAGGTCCTAGTTGACCAACCTACTTTCTCCTAAAGACTGCATCGTTCCAAATAACAGAGAAAAATTAGCACATTAGGGACGTTATAACTAATTTATTAAATACTAACATTATAACTAACAAATAAACATAAGGGAAATACTGAAAAACCAAATTAACTTATTTCTATAAAAAATATTAAATAAATTTAAATTAATATAAATATAGCAATAAATTATTATTTTAGTCGTTTCATACCGCGAAATGTACTAGATATCTATCTTTTTTTTTTATTTATTTAACAAAAAAAAAAAAGAATCAATTTTTTAGCGATATGAGACACACAGCCAACAAGCACGCTTAAATAGCATCACTGGCTTTTGTATACGTTCAAGCTTTTGATAGTGGCCAATCACTATCAAAAGCTGCCTGTCACAAAGCTGAAGTCTATTTGGTTATGTGTCTAACTGTGGTATATAAACACAAAAAATAATACAATAATTTAAATGTACATAAAAAAAGGTTTACAAAATGCTTAAATTAGCTGCACGTCACCATTTCCTGTCCCTGAAGGTTGATAGGGATCGGACTCAGTGCCATCAGTGGACAAGGACCATCTCGGATATTATAAATTATCACACCGAAAATATCACTATGTCCACGGTACGTTAACTAATCTAACCAATACAAGTTTTTGCAAACAAAAAGAACTAACAATTTAACTTATGAAAAAAAACTAAACAATGGTCACTGCACAAATTTTGTCACTGCACACATATTCAGGTGGGGACGATGTAGCTTCTGTGGAGTCAAAGGCGTGTCTTTTCCAATGTTCTCGCCTTGGTACTGAGTGGATGGGGGCAGTACTGAACCTCTAATTTGGTACTGCTCACACATACGGGATGCAATTGTTGGTGGAGGCACTAGAGCGCATGCAGGAGCGGCATTCAGCCTAGCTGCTGCACAATATTTTGCTAATGTGCCGTGCAAACAGCTGATCCGCAAAAAGCTCTTGTAGCGGCTTGCACTCCACATTACATGCGATGTAATGTGCCCATGGCACATCTGGCCTAGCACAGCTTTTGGACTATGAATTTTTTTGGTCCAACAGCTGCTATGTGAAAGTGGGGCGGACGGAAAAATTGGATCGCACAGTGGAACAAGGAATCCAAACTGGTGCTAAGTGCTGATCTATCGAACAATATATAATTAATTTATGATCGTTTTTTTTTCTGTACTCAATTATAATTACCCTTTTTGGAGTAATCGGCACTAATAAACGGATTTAATTCTTTTTTTGTTAAATTCTTTGCACACTATTCCTTAAACCACTGTATACTGATATTTTAACTGCGTTATGAGATATAGTTTAATTTAATTTTATTTTATTTTTTTTCCTTTTCTTTTCGGACCGACACGTCTATGTGTGCACCCACGAGTGGAATAGACAGAGGAAATCTAATGTCACTGTCATTAGGACAATATCCTCTACATTGTCATTCACTTGGTGGCAAGTAGAGACATTTTCTTTTTTGGTTTCTCGCTTCTCCACACATAGGGGGCGCCAATAATTCGGCAAGTGGCAACCAAAAAAAATTATCAGAACATATTACATAACATATTACAACATAAATACTTAACAATTACATATTAATAATATTAACACATTAATATATACTAATTTTACAAACCTACAAAAAAAGTTAAACTAAGTACAAAACTAAATAAGGTACAAAACTTAGCTTCAACACTAACCTAGGTACATTCTGGGAAGCAATAGATAAAGCTCGCTTTAGTATCAAAAAATTTATTGCATACTTTTCAGCATCTATTGTATTTCGGCATACCAAGCGACCACTACAGTCCCCCCTGCCAAAATCACACTTAGGCGATGCAAAGATAAAGGGTGATACTCGCTTGGTAGTCTTGCAGGTAGTATGAAAGTTCAAGGCTTAATGTCATTGGCATGATATTTTCCGATATATATACCTTGAAGGTCTCCCCGAGCTTACGTCGTATTCTTAATTTGACAAACGTCGGAGCCAATTTCGCGTTAAACCCCTTTGCGAAGTTGCTTTGTTGAAAATTACGACGATAAACTTCCTGTCCAACTTTCAAAATTAATTTCCTACTTCTCAAATTGTATTGTTTTTCGTTTTGTTCGTGTTGTAATTGGATACCCTTTTTCGCTGTTCTTCTAATAATGTCGAACGAATCTTCACGATCAAAACTCACAGAACGGTCTTCAAGAAGTTGTAACTTCCTCAAAAGTGAATAGGTGTTACCATCAGTAACCATATGTTGTCCAAAAGCAACACGATAAGGACTGCTATTAATGGCCGAATGACGACTAGAGCGGAGTGCACAGCTAATCTGGCTAAGCTGCTCATCCCAATTGGTTTGATCGGGCTTAATATACGCTTTGATGGCAGCAATAACCGATCGATTCACGCACTCAGACGCATTTGCTTGTTCATTATATTGTCTTAGCAATTCAGTAAGTTTGTGCGATTTGAATTGCACGCCGTAGAATGGCATCAGTGGTGAACTTCTTCACCGGCTTTAAAAATGGAAATTTTGTCAGGTGGTCTAACACTACAAAGATGCCAATATTTCCAGTCTTGCTTCGCGGATATGGTCCCAAGAAGCCGATAAATAACTTTTGGAAGGCACGTTGAGTTTCGCTGGCTGGCCCTAACGGTGGTCGTAGTGAACGATTTGAGTGCTTCGTGCATTTGCATGACTCGCACTGGTTGACAAAGGTTTTAACGTCGTTCACCAGATTAGGACAAAAATAATAACGTCGTATATTGTCAGGTAAATGTTTAGAATTTTCCTGTAGTTTAGTCTTAAGCTCCTTGTAGTCTGTGGACTCAAAATGTGCTGAAGTCAAATCTAGAATGGCGTCCACACTGATTTCGGGCAAATCCTCCTGCGCGATAGAGCGTCCGGGACAATGTTTTGACTACCCTTGCGATGGAAGATTTTAAACGTGAATCCTTGCAACTTAAGTGCCCATCGAGCTAACCTAGAACTGAGGTCTGACTGGGACATAAGCCACTTTAAGGACGCAAGATCAGTGTGAATGAAAAATTCATGTCCATCGACATATGCTCGAAATTTTTTCACACACATGATCGCCGCCAAACATTCCTTCTCACTCACGGAATAATTGCGTTGACACCTATTTAACTTCCGCGACATGAATGCAATTGTGACGTCATTCCCTTCACTATCTTTTTGCATCAACACCCCACCTAATCCTGTGTGACTAGCATCACAGTGTATCTCGAACGGGATGTCGAAGTTGGGACTATGAAGTACAGGAGCAGTACATAATTTTTCTTTCAGTTGCTCAAATGCCTTTTGAGCTTCCCCTGTCCACACAAACGTCTTTCGCTGCTTCAGCGTGTCCGAAATAGGAGCAGCGATTTCCGCATAGTTTTTAATAAACTTATGGTACCAACCAGTAGTTCCTAAAAACCTGCGTACTTGCTTGCATGAGCGAGGTTCGGGAAAATCTTTAATGGCAGCGACCTTCTCAGGATCCGTCTGCACAGTACCATGCCCAATAACGTGTCCAAGAAATTTGACCTCTTTGAGACAAAATTTGCTCTTTTCCACGTTTATGGTGAGCCCTGCTTGGGATAACCTATCGGCCAATGCTTTCAGAACTCGAACATGTTTTTCGAAGGACTCGGAGGCTACCAAAAAGTCATCTAAGTAAATGAAAATTTCATTCCTTAGGTTTGGCGTAATTACTTTGTCCATCAATTTAGACATAGTCTGAGGAGCATTAGACAAACCAAAATGCATGACCGTGAAATGGTAAAGTGGTCTTTCTGGTACTGTAAAGGCCGTCTTTTCTCGTGCTCTTGGCGTGAGTGGAATTTGCCAATAAGCATCTTTAAGGTCAATGCTAGTAATGAATTTTGCCTTG
Source organism: Drosophila quadrilineata (assembly GCA_018150725.1). NCBI lineage: Eukaryota > Metazoa > Arthropoda > Insecta > Diptera > Drosophilidae > Drosophila > Drosophila quadrilineata. The sequence continues at coordinate 385,838 of JAECWN010000197.1, read as the reverse complement.
GGTAGTCTGCTTAAAATACCGTCAATGAGGGGCATGGGATACGCGTTCTTAACCGTCACATCATTGACTTTCCGGCTATCTAAACATAGACGAACCTTTCCTGGTTTACGAACCATAACTACTGGAGAGGACCATGGGCTATCTGACTCTTCTATTACCCCTAGCGCTAACATTCGATCAAGCTCTTCGTACATTAGTTTCTCGACTGCTGGAGAAACTGCGTAATGACGTTGCTTGATTGGTCGTGTGTCTGTCACCTCAATGTCATGAGCAAGCCAGTTCGTCTTGCCTAACCCTTTGTCGGCAAAAGAAGGAAATAATTTGATCACCCTTCGGAGATCTGTCTGTTGTTCTCTCGACAACTGTTTCTGTGTCGGATCTTCGAAATTTCAAGCTGCCACACTACCTGTACTTGACTTAGTAGTCAAATATAGAGGCAGCAGATCGAACAATCTCCAAAAATCAATACCCAAATAGAGTTGTTGAGACAGCGAAGGTACTAAATAAACGCATAACCGCTTCACTTCACCACGAAAAGTAACGAGGGTCAAAATTTTCCCTAATATTTGCTGACTTTTGCCATCAGCGGTTCGTACTGAAGCATGTATGGAGTGAAAGTCTTTATGGGTTTCGGCTAATTCCTGCGCAAAGATACCACCAATGCAACTACTGGATGCACCTGTGTCCATCAATCCAGTAACTAGCCTACCGAATAACTCAACCTCTGCATACGGACGAAAGTCATGCGTATTATCAAATACGGAGGAAAGGATTGCTTTTCGAGTTACCTTAAACAACTTGCGAAAGTTGTCTCTGCGCATACGGTCTCGGGATTTGAGGATTCTTTTCTCAAGTGGCAAAAATTGGGCTATCTTGCGGTTATGTAATGGAATTAATGTTTGATTAGTCAAGTCTGGGAGTGAGGTACAACTAGCGATAAGATCTAATCGGTGTTCGTCGCTTTCGACAATTCTTTGCGTGCACTGGTCAACCGTGCACGACTCAAGCCGTTTTTTGACCCGTTTCCACAACATTTTGGACAGGTTGGTTTGTACGTATCGGGAGCACCACAATCACAGCAAATTCTGCCGAGGGAATACCAAACAGCTGCTCAAACGATTGGTGCTGTCTGCCTGGAGAGGACTGCCTAGGGACACCCTGCAACCTATCCGAACTTCCTTGACTAGCTGCTTGCAACGATAACCTCTGAAACCCTGTTTCAATCGCTTTGGTGAGCATCTGCGTATGCTGTAATAGCGCTGCCGCCATGGCATCCGCTATGCTTTGCTGCATACTACCACCTGTTTCCTGAACCAGAGACGCCGAAGGATTCGCTGACAATTGGGGTACGCTATCTACGCTCTGTTCTTCCCCTAATTGAACCGTACTCTGTGTACTTGTACCCGAAATTACCAAGTTTGGGTCCTCAAGGTTCCCTATATTCCTAGACTGCGATCGAGTTCTCATGCCCGCGGTCTGGGCCTGTCTCATTTCGTCTGCCAGCGTTAGGGTGGTTACGCTCAGGGACGTTTTGCACACGGGGCACACGATTCGGTTCCCCGTCCGTGTGTTAAAGCACGCGTGATGAAAAAATAGTTAGAAGTTGGGCTGGAAACTCTACCTCTTTGGTACAAACACAACAAACGGTTTCCTCTGACACTCTTGTATGAGGAATATCACCGCTTCTCCCTACTGGCATAATGATTGGCTACACCTGATTCGACAAACCGCAAAAGTAATTCCCCGATGAGTACCAATCGAAAAAAAAAAATCCAAATATTTACTCTAATACAGAATAATTTAATATATAAATATATACAACTAGGAAACAAAAAAAAAAATCGAAAGATAACAAAAAAATAGAACTAGAAAAGAAACAAAAAACAAAAAAAAACAATGAAAAACAACAAAGATAAACATATTTGGAACCATGCAACCCCTGTTCAAAACCAGGTTGCCAACTTATCTTCAAAGATAAATCATGAAAATTTAAATTAGGGAATTCGAATACATGCTCTCGGTATAGCGGCAAGTCATCGCAGTTTAAAACCCCTAGCTCGGTCCAGCGAATACCAAAGAATCATGTTCGAACTCAGATAGAATGTTGTCGAGTCAGTTTAAAACCACTAGCTCGGTCCAGCGAATACCAAAGAATCATGTTCGAACTCAGATAGAATGTTGTCGAGTCACAGACTTATTCACACTCACGTCCACGCAGAAGACAACGACCATGTTCATAAGCTGCAACCAACAGATAGTAAAAAGGATAGTATTTAAATAAAATGTAATTGGCTAGGCGTCATTCAATACTTTAATGCAGTATATAGAACTAGAAGAAACGCACCAGCAAAAGGGAACTATCTTCTTCCGGCAATAACCTGCAGTATTAGCCTGAACACACTATCCACTACGAAATGAAAAGATAGTTAGACCTTGGTACACAGCAATTCCCAAGCCCGATGAGCGCCAGTATAGACTTCAAAGCCATTATACTGTCTCCAGCATCAACTGACTTAAAGAATTGTCATGCACCAAATGAAGATCTAATGCTCACTTGGTTATACAATCCATTTATCCGAATGTCTAGCGGCAAGTTGTAGCTTTGTACATCCAAACATTGTCTCCAGCTAAGACTCCACATAAATGTATATACAAAAGAGGGAATTTGACTGACAATGTGTTGCTCGTGTTCGGCAATACAGCAATTTAGAAGCTAGTATCGTTTCAGAACACACACATCGCAGCTTCTGATATGAACATTCCAAGATAAGGTCTAAAGTTATTTTGAAACTATTAGATATCCAACATCTGAATATTCATACCCAGGACCATAGGTACGGAAATAAGGAAGGATTCTAAATAAGTCACCAGACAATATATGGGCGTTCATATTGCCTGTAGATGGAAATGACTTGCATATTAAAGAACTCTAAATGTCAAGGTCAGATTCTTCGCCTAGGGTATCATAACATAATGTTATCATACACTGCATTGTAACGTTATTCAGTTTACAAGCACGCTAACCTGGCCCTGGCGTTGGGCGCCAAAAAATAATATTAATTAAACTGTAATGAATAACGAAGATCTCTCTTCGTCGTCTCAAGCGGATGGACTTGCAACTGTAGAAGGAGTACGCGTTGGCTGACGGCTACTTTCTGGTCGGCTGGGTGTGGGTAACCTAATGTAACCTTCTAGTTGCTTTGCTTCGCGAGAATAATTATATTATTTAGAAACTCGCGTACTATTTTTATTAAAAGACAAGGAGAAGGAAAGGATGGGAAAGGGGAAGGAAAGTGAGCCCTAGAGAGAAAAAGGGCAATAGGGGACAGTATAGGGATTTATCTCTGAAGAGGAGCCTTCTCATTATTATGCACTGGTGTTTGTGCACATGTGCCCACCCTACCATGATCCTGGTTGACCTGTGAACAAATTTAGTCCAGGATCCCTATGAGAAAGTCCTAGTTGATCAACCTAATTTCTCCTAAAGACTGCATGGTTCCAAAAAGACAGAGGACTTAGTATGTGAGGATCATTATAAACAATTTATTAAATACTAACATTATACATTATAATAAAGATAGGGGAACTATTATTATAACGATTTAACTTATTGCTATAAAAAATATTAAATAACTTTACTTTAATATAAATATAGTAATAAATTAGTTACATAACATAGTAATGTAACATAACGCGCCACAATTTGTATTATTTATTTTATTATATTTAAATCGTAAAAATAATCAATTGCGTAACGTTATGCGACACATAACCAAAACTGATTCCCGCTTAAACAGCATCACTGGAGTTTGTAATACAATCAGCTTTTGGTATGGTGATGAGGCCGGATCAGCCAAAATATAGTATTTATGAAAAAAATTCACTAATGTTACCTTTCAAAAGCTGGTTGACACAACGCTGAGGACTATTTGGTTATGTCTACCTTTGTACGTAACACGACTCAATTTAGATTACAAAAATAAATAATTAACCACTTAACATATAAATGGCAGAAGGCCCCAAATTGAATTTATACATATAAAATTATCAATTAACATAATAGAAATCAAAAAAAATAAAGACAAGAAAATATCGACACCACTGTATATGTCATGCTCTTCTAGCCCATCCACCATATCTCTCTGCAAAAGACTTCCATGGTAGTGCGACTATAAAACAGAAAAGAAAACTCTTCCGATATCTCTCGACGGCTTCTTTATGATCGTTCCTGTTGCCAGGATGAGCACAAGGCCCATATTTAATAACAAACGGATATTCAACAGGTTACGGAATTCGAACCGTATTCCCTTTCGCTCCAAATTATTCAAGTGTATAAAAAATCATATATTTATATTTACAATATAATTTTTGATTTTTTTTTATATTTAAAAAATTTCGGCTTTCGCCTTGAACTTAAGGCCGACTAACTCGGGATCAACCACTGTTCACACGAAACCCTTCTCCACTTCAGTCCTCCAAGGTCTCATTCGATTATTTGCTACTACCACCAAGATCTGTACCAATGACGATGGTTTACGCCAAACACTTCAATTCACATCATTGTACCTTACTACTCAATAAAGTTTCAAAATATATATTACAAGTAATATAAATCATCTACTTTAGCGGTAATGTATAGGTATTCAACTTAAGCGCCATCCATTTTAAGGGCTAGTTGCTTCGGCAGGTGAGTTGTTACACACTCCTTAGCGGATTTCGACTTCCATGATCACCGTCCTGCTGTTTTAAGCAACCAACGCCTTTCATGGTTTCCGAATGAGCTGTAACTTTGGGCACCGTAACAGCGCCAGTTCTGCTTACCAAAAGTGGCCCACTGGACATTATATCATAACCTTAAACTTCATATTAAGAATTGGTTAAGATCGTTTCGACCCAGATAATATCGCTCTACCAGATAAGATTATTTTAAATAATATTTAAATGCACCAGCTATCCTGAAGGATAGCCCCTATACACAATTTTGACAATCGATTTGCACGTCAGAACTGCTTCGGTCTTCCATCAGGGTTTCCCCTGACTTCAACCTGATCATGTATAGTTCACCATCTTTCAGGTCACAGCATATATGCTCAAGGTACGTTACAGTTAGAGGCATGACAATCGATTTGCACGTCAGAACGGCTTCGGTCATCCATCAGGGTTTCCCCTGACTTCAAACTGATCATGTATAGTTCACCACCTTTCGGGTCACAGTATGTATGCTCAAGGTACGTGTTTGCGTCAGATGCCTACCGGTGACAAATCCTCACGCCGACGAACGTCATCTGTTGCAGCACCACACAGTGTCAGGCGATCCTCCATATCGCCCATTCCAGCAGGCGTCAATTTGCCTGTCCCAAGCCCGTCGTCTTCTAGTCTTAACGACAAGACCCATCCCGCTGCTGAGCCCATTAGTCACTCCACATCTGTCATGGCCCTTTCCGACTTCAATTCCATCGCAAGAAAACTTATCCAGTTTAATGATCGACTCAACAGACCCTCAAGAGGAACTCCTACTCTCTACACCCTCCAGGACCGTCGTGACCACATTAACTTCTTGTGGCACAAAGTTGTCTGAGTCTGAATACGAGCGTTGCTCTCGGGTTCTTAATCCTAACGACCTGAGCGATGATGTTTTGGCCATGGAGTCGACCTAAGACCACTGCTTCCACACATATGAGCAGTGTGTTGCCATGCTAAGCCATCAGATTGATAATGCATCTACTCTGCGACGTCCTGCAGCTCCTCCCACTCCTACAGTTTCCATTTCCACTTGCTGTCAACTACCACCCTGCGACACTGAGGTGTTTCACGGGGACTACACCAAATGGCCAACTTTCCGAGACCTTTTCACAGAGATCTACATCAACAACCCTCAGTTGATTCCCGTAGAAAAGCTGTGTCATTTGAACGCCAAAACAAGTGGCGAGGCCAAGGCAATTGTAGCACGATCTCCGCTGACTAACAACGGCTTCTGTTCAGCGTGGGCCGCTCTCTCCGAGAGGTTTGAAAACAAGCGGCTATTGGTTAATAGTCAGCTTAAGATCCTTTCTAACCTATCGCCAGTTACCTCAGAAACTTCAGAGGCCCTCAAAGCATTACAGAGCACAATCCACGGTTGTCTGACAGCGTTAGAACACTCTAACGTCTCCACAGACAACTGGGATTGTCTCCTCATCTTTCTTTGCTCCTCCAAGCTTTCCGTGGCGACCCTTGCCCTTAGGGAGCAATTTTTGTTAAAGAAGAATGACATCCCCACCTGGCAAGAGATGGATAGATTCCTCCGAGATCGATATCTCACTCTTGAAACCATCGAGGATGTCATATAGCACGTCTCGAACCGTCAGACCCTACGAGCCAGCCATTCCAAGGCCACTCCAAGAAGCTCAGGACCGGATCGGATTCACTCCTACAGATCCATCATCAGGGTAGCGGTTCCAAAATGTGATCTCTGCTCCAAAGAGAATCACCCCGTGCGAGTCTGCACCAAGTTCCTGCAGATGTCGGTCCAACAGAGGTCGTCATACATAAATCGAAGTGGGTTATGTAGTAATTGTTTCGCCCGCAGGCACCAAGTCCGTGACTGTCCCAGTCAGCATAGCTGCTATGTGTGTACACGGCGACATAATACCCTTCTGCATCGCGACGTCTCAGCTCCGAGTCGCGACGCCCCTTCCACTTCAACCGCTCCCGCTGCCTCAAGCGCTCCGGATATTAGTCTGTCCAACATACAGTCCACTCCTTCCAACACTGTGCAAAGCTTTTTTGTCACCAACACGCGAGGAGTCCTCTTGGGCCATTGTCCACATATGTCACGCAGGTGGGACATATTCCGCTCGCGCGTTGCTCGACTCTGGTTCCTAAGCGACTTTTATTTCCGAGCGACTCAGCAACTCAATCCAGTTGCCTTTCCAGCCAATCCTTGGCTCGGCCAAGAAACTATTTTCGGCTAGGTTCTCACGGGTCAGATCCCCCGTTCCACGGCAAAGTCGATCGCATCGCTCTCCGCTTGCATCACTCTTATCAATGCGAGTCCTCGACAGCAGCGGCCCACCAAGACTGAAACCCATCCTAAGGTCTGCTCTCCAATGTCCGGAGATGCTCTCGCATCTGAGCAATTTCTACCTCCAGCGATTCCAAGAGTGCACCAGACGATCTCTACGACCGAAAGGAATCGGCGCTGTCGTCGCCAGGAAGGCGTTTCCAAGGACAACAGCTGTACAACCCTCGCGCAGATGCCTTTGGAATATGGCCCACAAGATCCTAATATGGCGCCTGATTCTAATGACAGTGAGGACAAGCCCAGCACCTTTCGATGTCGAGCCTGTAAGGGATTCCACGCTCTCCGTCAATGACAGCGATTCCTCCAGCTGACTGCGGAGAAGAGGCTTCGGGTTGTACTCGCCGACCGGTACAGCCCGAATTGCCTTGCCCATCGCATTCAGGGACATCATGCCGGACTCTCCAAGGATGTCGCAGGTGTGGAGGAGATCACCACTCATTACTGCACCTCGAGTCGGTAGAGTCCCAGATGCGGCCGCCATGGCCTCGGCATCCTCCCCGATGCCGATCGCACCGCCAGCGGAAAAATGCTGCGAACCTTACTGCTTCACCTGTACCCCAAAGCAGCAGCACTAGAAAACGACAACTACACCCAACATCGGTTGCCCAAAATCCAGGAGGGTCATTCTTTGCAACGTTGCAAGGGGGCCGGGATGTTTGCGTCAGATGGCAACGCCGAGCAGCTGATCCGGCTGCTCCACACGATACTCCCCTTCGATAGTATCGATACCCGACGATCGGCTATCGTGGAGTTGACCTTCGCTAATTAACACTCATAAGTAAAAAGAAATATCTCGCAAGTCACCCCCGACTTTTCACTCTTTCTTTTGTAAACTAGTTCAATTCTGCACATTTTCTTGTGCTCCGTCGAAAGTTGTCAAATAAAGCAACAGTTCATTTAAAACAAGTGCAACTCCGCGTCTTGTTTTTCCCAACTACACTCTCCCCTCACTCCGCAGCTCTTCAACGTATGTACATACGTACATACAACAGCAGCGGACACATAACAGCAGCTGACCAATCAACTCAACAGCGACGAGCAGCGGATTCTTCGCCGCTCACTATCACAGTAATCACACACCCTAGGACCCCAGGAATACATTTTCGCCCACTACAACCGTACGTTCCAGTTAGAGGCATGAATAATATAAATACCATCATACATAACTATATAGAACGCCCCGGGATTGTGTTAAACAACTATAAATTGAAAAACTAATCCTATTATTGGTCATGTTAATTACGCTATTATGTTTATATCAGAATAACTTGCACGTATGACTCCTTGGTCCGTGTTTCAAGACGGCTGCAGAAGGTATCCTGAATCGTTCGCATTGTTAATCATACAAGTGCATATAATAAACATATATATCAATGATAAACATGCCATTATATAATTCCAAGGTATTGAATCATATTTATCTAACAATACTTTATCTAATTTGTAGTATTTATTTTGTGTTGAAACGCAAGTGTTGTGGTGGCGGCGAAGAATCCTTAGGTGGTCTGCGGCTGATAATGGTTGTCCACTTCTATTATATGTACGTATGTACGTACGTTGGTTCACCGCCAAGTGGGGGGCGTTGCAGTAGGTATTAAAAAAATAAAACGCGGGGTTTATACAGTGTCACTTTATTGAGGGCACTTTGTTTTTTGGGGCACAAGAGTATGTGCATGTTTTTTCGAGTAATATATATAGAACCAAAAAAAGTGACTCGGGGTGACTTGCGAGAAAAATTTACATTAGAGGTGCGCCAACTCCACGATAGCAGATCGTCGGGATATCGATACTATCGTCGGGAGTATCGTATGGGGCAGCCGGATCAGCGACTCGGCGTTGCCATCTGACGCAAACATTCCGCCCCCTTGCAACGTCGTTGCAAAAGATATGGTGGTAGTGGGGGGGCGGTCCCGGATCGCCTTATTGCCGGGTGATACTCGACAGGATCCACCCGAACACCGAATCTTAAGCCAGAAGAGCGCCTCCTTGTAAGGGCATGGTCCCTGTACGCATTACGCGAGAATACACGTCTGCCCCCAGAACGAGGGAGACGGTCGCAGGAGTGTGCCACCGTTCATCACCCAGGTTGAGGTTCTGCAACCCATCGGTGTGGATGTGTCGGGCGGGTGTTTTGCGAAACCCCAGGGGGAACTCCAAATCCAACCCGGCCATCGGTGATAGGAGGCGAGCCCGGCAAACCGAGTCCGCACCAACACGCGCAATCGACAGTCCGAAGGCTGTCGCCAATGACGTGCTAATGCGGCTGGTTGCCGAACACGCATCAATGAGCGCGAGCGTCTCATAAACAGTGCTTCCCGAGTCAATGGCCACCACTGCTGTGGGGGTGACGGTGACTCGTCCTTGGTCGTCGCTAACGTCGTCACATAAGGCGAGGCGGCGTCGACAGCTCCTTACTGCGGGTGAAGGGCGTCTTGGCGGACTTTGCTGCCTCGGCTGCCGCCTCTGAGAGTGCTGCGGGTTCCTGTGGAGTAGGGAGTGTTGGGCGCCTCCACACTGTCGGCACCAGAGAGCTGCAACGAGTATGATTAAGTATGAGCGAACACTCACGCTCAAACGGCAATCAAATCAATTCAAACGATTGGACGCAACAAGTTCGATTCAACTCATGTACTTCCAAGCGTCAGCTGATTTGATTTTACTCGAACCGATGTTCGCTCGGCAATCACAATCAAGTACAAGTTATGTGCTGCTTAGGTTTGCATCAAACCGTTTGATGCGATTCTTTCGAACGATTCATTGGGTCGGACTGTTGCTTAGTCATAATTGAAGGCATTTTTACTCGAGTATAACTGCGCTGATTTTAATCATCTGTTGTGTACTCGAGTAATTTGTCTTTGATGCGTGTGATTGAAATGTTTGATGTGTTTATTGAACACTGTCAATGCAGATCAAAAATAAGTGCTCTGTCTGCATATGTATGTTATATATTGTTTTAATAGAAAATAAATCAAAAGTAGAATTTTTAATAATTATTATTCTTATTTTATTATATATTATATATAATACTTTATCAGACAAATCATACATGTTTGAGTATGATTGAACTTCGGGTGTTGGTTGCGTTCGTAAGAAAATCATGTATGGGCCGATTACTCGTGATTGAAACGTGTTCGACCTCATTGAGTTGGAAACGAAAAGTTCAATACGCATACCCGAAGCAAACAGAATAAATCAAACAGAGTATGCATCAGTACTCGAGTATGAGCGAAAAAATTTTACTCGTTGCAGTTCTCTGGTCGGCACCCACGGTAACTCCGTCATGACCCCCGTGAATGTTCGCCCGGACAGCGTGCAAACGCTTCACGGTAGTCAGCCGGAGAAACCGTCGGCACTCACGGAGCGGGTGGGTGCCCCTACAAACCCGGCACCGGTTAATATTGGAAGCGGCTCGTCCGTCGTGGTGGTGAAGTGCCATTATCCTAGAAAAGAAAAGTCTTGGACAAGACCAAGGAGGAGGAATTAGACATAAGTACTGGCACACTGAAAACACGGATGGACGAACGGCGGACACAGACTACTCGCTGGATGTGGACGTAAGGTCATCTTCTATAGGGAGAAGCACGACCTTGGAGACGGGACGCTTGACGACTCCTTTGGCAGTCCGCACGTCGACCACACGAGCCAGATGGTCCGGGCCGGGGTACACCGATTGGATAAGCCCGAGTCGCCAGTCAGTAGGTAGAAGGTTGTCCTCCTTTAGAACCACCATGTCCCTCTGCTGCAAACTCCTTTGCGCCGATTGCCATTTCGGTCCTTGAAGTACTCCTCCTTCCACCGATGGCAGAATTGCTGATGTAGGCCCTTAAGTCGTTGCCAGCGGTTGATGATGGAAGAGGCAGCCATCGGAATAGAGGGCTCAGCTGGGGAGAGGAGAGGGCCGCCTATGAGGAAATACCCTGAAGTCAGAGATAGGAGATCGGACACACCTTCGGACATAGGAGAGATGGGCCGGGAATTGAGGAATGCTTCAATCCGAGCCAGGAGGGTGGAAAGCTCCTCGAACGTGTAATTGAAGGCGGAGGCAGACTTGTAGAAGAGTGACTTAAAACTCTTCGCCCCCGCCTCCTATAGACCACCCATGTGGGGTGCACCGGGAGGATTTAATGACCATATTATCCCTTGATGGCTGTACCGTGCCATTACCAGGTCTTGATTGGCCTTGAGGAAGTCCTGCGGCAGAATGGACAAGGCTCCAACAAAGGTTTTCCCGTTGTCCGACTACATGAATTGTGGGCACCCACGACGCGCAGCAAACCGGGAGAAAGCTGCTAGGAAAGTCTCCGTCGTGAGATTCGACATGGCTTCCAGATGGATCGCCTTCGTGGTGAAGCATTCGAAGACGCAGACATACCCTTTCGTTATGCGGCACGCTCGTTCTGTGAAACTTTTAAGGTCGAATGGGCCGGCAAAGTCTACTCCAGTGTGGGTGAATGGGCGTGATAACGTTGACCGCTGAGTTGGCAGTTGGCCCATGAGTTGAGTTTGGACTCCTTTCCGATGAAGGATGCATGATTTGCACGCGTTAGTCGTAGCCTTCACTAGGACTCTCAGTTTCGGGATCCAGAATTCATCTCGGATGAGTCCAATTATTAGCGCGTTTCCGTAATGCAAGGATATGCGGTGGGTATGGCGAACTAACAAACGCGTTAACACACAGTTGTTTGGGAGGAGAATGGGGAATTTCTCACCATGGGTCATCGACCCAGAGGCCACGAGTCGTCTCGGATGATGCCCTGTTGGTCCAAGAAAGGAAGCAAGTTCTTCAGAGAACTCAAGGAAGGAATTGACTTGTGTCCGCTCAGGCAGTCGTACTGCTTGGAATACTCCTTCCTTTGAGTTAGATGGATGAGCAACTGTTGAGTGGAGGCGAGTTCCTCTGGGGGCAGATCGGCAGGCAGATCCAGACTCAGTCTCCGGCTCTTCGTCACGAAACGACGTGCATAGGCCATAACTCGAGTCGCACGATCAAGGCTCGAGAACCTGATAAGGATGTCTTCCTGTGGGCCAAAAATCGCATGGCACTTTACTGGGCGTTGATCCACATCTGTGTCATGGGCCACTGCCGCCTGGGTCGGCCACTGTCCTTGGGCCTCTTGAAACCAGGTAGGCCCATACCACCACAGTTGCCTGTCTACCAGATCAACCGCGGAAACCCCTCGACTAGCCAGGTCAGCGGGGTTGTGCTCGGAGCGCATGTGAGCCCATAAGTATGGAGCGGCACCCTGAGTGATTTTCGCTACGGTTCGGTTGGCCACAAAACACGTCCAGTGGCAAGGTGGATTGTTCAGCCACGCGAGAACAATGGTGGAGTCCGTCCAGAAGTGAGCTGTCCATTTAGTAGACGGGCAATGCGGAATGATTGCCGTGAACAGCTCAGCTAGCATGGCACCACAAAGCTCAAGGCGAGGTAGTGAAACCGTCTTCACTGGAGCGACTCGCGTCTTAGCTGCAAAGAAACTGGTGGTAATGCCGTCTTCGCCTTCTGTGCGGACATAGATGCATGCTCCATATGCCTTCTGTGAAGCGTCGCAAAACCCGTGGTACTGAATCCTTACCTCGGGGCAGAACCGGATTCATCGAGGCACCCGAACATTTCGTATAGCAGGATAGATGCACGCGAAAGTCTCCCATTTTGTCAGCAAGTCAGCTGGAAGGGGCTCACCCCAATTAAAGTTGACGGAGCCAGATTTTTTGCATTAAAATCTTTGCGCTCACTACGACGGGCGCCAGCCATTCTGCGGGATCAAATATTCTTGTAATTTGGGCAAGAACTAATCGTTTGGTGAGTGGGGGTTAGAAGGAGAAAGAAGAGGGGATGAAATAAAATTCGTCCGTGGTTGCGCGCCAGCGGACACCGAGAGGTTAGGCGGTGCTAACGTCCTCGATGTCTAGAAAAACAGATAATTTAGTTTGCACGGTAGCAAATGTAGAAAGCGGAATGTTGGTGTAGGGATTCATTACAGGAAGCGGAGTGGGAATTTCGAAATTTATTGAGTGCATTATGGGACAGGGCGATTATATCAACATCATGGAATACAATTTGGATCACAACTCCACTACATTGGGGCTAGAAAATGTGCAAAATCCGTCTGCTCGTAATCGCAATTGTTTATTACTTTTTGGATAGAGGAGTGGGCTCCACCAACTAAGACACCAATTTTATTGCATAATTGTGCCGAAAAGGATAACTATAAAATAATTGTTGGAGAAAAACAAAAATTTCCTTGCCATTTTAGCCCATATTGCGATTCTACAAAATACGATGCTTTATTGATGTTTCAAATGTGCAATACTAATTGCTAACATAATATTAAAAATATCTACATCAAAAAAATCCAACGGTAATCGTTGTTTCTTGCATTTCACACAGCTTGAAACAGCTGTACGCAGACTTCTGCGTGTACACTTTTTAGTAGGGTTTAGTTTAAAATTAAAAATAAATTATAAGACATTAATAAAAAATAGTAAAAAAAATACGTTAATAAAGACAATTGATTATACTTAGCTTACAAAAAAATAATTTCTAAAATATATGAATAAATGGCTGAATAATTTAAAATGGAAGTTTGATGCCGCATTTTTTTCAGGGTGTACGCAGACTTCTGCTGCTAGGGTTATGTACGTACGTTGGTTGACCGCGAAGAGGCGGGCGTTGCAGTATCTATTAAAAGAAGGAAAACGCAGGGTTGCGCTAGGTTTCTACACTGTCACTTTATTGAGGGCACTTTGTTTTTTGGGGCACAAGAGTATGTGCAGGTTTTTTCGAGTAATATATATAGAAGCAAATAGTGAGTCGGGGTGACTTGCAAGAAAAATTTACATTAAAGGAAAAACTAGAGGTGCGCCAACTCCACGATAGCCGATCGTCCGGATATCGATCTATCGTCGGGAGTATCGTATGGAGCAGCCGGGTCAGCGGCTCGGCGTTGCAATCTGACGCAAAATGAAAAAAATGCACACTATTATTATAGAATTGATAAAATATTACAACTCTAATGACGAGTTTTCCATATCGGGTATTCATGTTAATCGGGCTTAACCTCTAAGCAGTTTCAAGTACTATTTAACTCTCTATTCAGAGTTCTTTTCAACTTTCCCTCACGGTACTTGTTTACTATAGGTCCAGGGTGACCGCGCCGGGCCAAACGGAAAATACCAATTTGGGGTCAGAAATATACCATAAAATACTTTTTCATGTTTTACAAAATACCACATAAAATACCATAACAAATATATTGAATATATAGAAAAAAAAAGGTTTTCCCATTGCAAAAAATGTTTGTTTTTATTTCATATTACAAGATTAATAATATTTCAGTCCAAATAAAACTAAAACCATCAATATGCAGTCGTATTCAATTCCATATTCAAATATATATCGGGGAACGCATTCTTAACCGCATCGCTTATATGATCCATTACTCTCTTTGGTATGTTGTGTTCAGCCATCACTGCAGCGAAAATCATTTCTGTCTTTTTGATAGAGGCAACTAAAGTGTTGTTCGACTCTTTTAAAAACGGTTCAATCTGTAAAAAGAGTAGTTATTATTTACATATAATTTAAAAACATATAAAAACTCACCTTTGTTTTTCCACAGAAGTATTTCATATTATCTTCATGTTTTTGCGTAGCAGCGTGCTGCTTAATTGACGCCAGCCTACTCAAAATGTCCGTTTTGCACGTTTTGCAGTGCGCATCCATCATATTTTCGCTCCTGCATAGCCATTTTTGATTATCCTGCATACTCTCCCACTCAGCTCTATATTTTTGTTTATTACTCATTTTCACTATTTTATTCTTTATTTTAATATATTATCACAAAATTATGACTTGCCTCGATTTTTATTCAATAAAAAGAGAGCATTATGATAATTGTCTATTATCATTTTTCCCTATTTAAATATCAAAATAAAGAACATCTAGTTCTTTTGATGGTTGGTCGAGTTCTGTCCATCTTTATTGAAAAATAATTATTAGCTACCGCGCTGCCGTTGGTAGCGGCAGAGGAGCCAAAAGCATATCTATCTTATATACTATGTTTGGGAGAGAGAGAGTTTTATGTGCATATATATGTATTGCACGCGGTCAGCGTGGGAATGCTGACTTAGCGTGAATGCTGTCTTCGCTAGTGGGTGATCGTATTTCACGTCCACTTGAGTTTAATTATATAATGCGACAGTGTTGCTGGTTAATTATTGGTACTTTGTACCCACGATATATGCACATACTACAGCATGACATTGTTAAAGTGTGGCCAAACCGAAAATACCATTTAATACCATAAAATCTATGAAAAATACTACTAATTACCTATATACCATTAAAATACTTTTGAGCTAAATTTGAGCTAATAAAATACCAAAAAGTATTAAAAATACCATAAACGGTCACCCTGACTTCCAGCCAGCCGAAAAACTGTCCCCCTCGCTTCTGATTTTTGAATCTCGTGGCGCCAGCCAGTCGTCTACGTATAGCTGTTTCTATGTGCGGCGCCAACGATCGCTGAGTTTTTGCATAAGCACATAGACGAAAAATTGATGTCTGCCTGTCGCTTCATTGTTCCAGGAATGTGCGAAAAACGCAGTTTTGGTGTATGCCTGTCGGTTTATGTTAGAGTAATAATGTGTGGCTTGTTGTACAGCAGAAGGGTCGGGAATATATGATAACTCGCGTGCAGCCCACGACATCTAAGAGCATCACAGACCTTTTATTGCTCAATCTCATTATTGCTAGACGCAATTTGTCCATTTTAGAAGATAGTGTCCTTATAATGGGACAAACAAACAGGTTCGGCTCCACTTACAGAAACACATTCAAACACAATAAATATTTTACTGCCACCATGAATGAAGGCAATATTAGCTTCAAAGCCATAATCCTAAAGATATCTATTTATATATTTGAGTCTTGTTCGTTATCGGAATTAACCAGACAAATTACTCCACGAACTAAGAACGGCCATGCACCACCACCCATAGATTCGAGAAAGAGCTCTCAATCTGTCTTACACACTTATGTTCGGACCTGGTAAGTTTTCCCGTGTTGAGTCAAATTAAGCCGCAGGCTCCACTCCTGGTGGTGCCCTTCCGTCAATTCCTTTAAGTTGCAGCTTTGCAACCATACTTCCCCCGGAGCCCAAAAGATTTGGTTTCCAGGGAAGTGACTGAGAGAGCCATAAAAGTAGCTACACCCAATTGCTAGCTGGCATCGTTTATGGTTAGAGGTAGGGCGGTATATTATCGAACCTTCGAACCTTTAACTTTCGTTCTTGATTAATGAAAACATCTTTTGCAAATAGTCTTACGACGATCCACGACGATATACCCCATTGGAGCTGGTATTACCGCGGCTGCTGGCACCAGACTTGCCCTCCTCATTGTTATTTTTCGTCTCTAACTCCTCGTCTCTACTTTTACGCGCCTGCTGCCTTCCTTAGATGTGGCTCCCTCTCCGGAATCGAACCCTGATTCCCCGTTACCCATTGCATAGTAGTCCTAGATACTACCATCAAAAGTTGATGGGGCAGTACTAGACCATACGATCTGCATGTTATCTAGAGTTCAACCAATATAACGATCTTACGATCGCTTGGTTTTAGCCTAATAAAAGGACACGTCCCAAAAGGTCCGTGTTCTAGTTGCATGTATTAGCTCTAGAATTACCACAGTTATCCAAGTAACTGTTAACGATCTAAGGAACAATATCTGATATAATGAGCCTTTTGCGGTTTCAATGTTAATTAATTATGATTATGTATTTAATTGCATATTGAATGTGATACATTAAATAATATACATAAATTCTTTCAAGAATATCTTTATGTTACACATACATAATATATTCTACTCACATTTTCAAAATTAATTTAATTCAAAAATTATCGATTAAATGTAAATTTGTATATAATTAAAAATTATACTTGCATATGTAAAGATCATCAAATATATTATATTGCGTATCAACATCTCTCGTTGATTCTTCATTCACAGCAAAACAACCGTACGATCATCCTACGAAGAAACCACATCATCGGAGAATGATGGAGATATATAGTAATACCAATCCATATAATTTGTTAATCTTATTTGCAGTAAGTAATTTGCCTGTCGCTTCGTTGTTCCAGGAATGTGCGACTTGTTGTACATCGGAAGGGTCGGGAAGATATGATAACTCCTACCCCCCAGTGTGGAGAGTAAGCCATAGTGAGGACATGGCGAGATCGACAAGTATCGAAGGTGGGACACGTTGAAGGCAAGTTGTGGTTGTCTTGTTGCAAACACGAAGACTGTACACCTTGTACGCCCGTTGTGAAATAGGCAGCCAAGATTAAGTAATTCGTACAGGGATCCAAGTAATTCATCTTCCCGACTGACGTCCAATTATGCAGTGGGAGATGACCGGCAGTCAGACTTTAATTTGACTGGTCTGGGCCTCATGACGCCGCATTCGGCTTCTTTTCGACCGACAGTTGTTGTTTTCAACTGGGACATCATTGTGTTCTCCGGCACTATCATATCTATTGAAAACGGTATATACCGCTACTGTTCTAGGCGAGACTCATACATACATTGGAACTTAAATATAGGTAGCAAGACAGTGTGTATAAATGTCGTAGTAGAGAACAATTTGTGTGAGTTCTGATAAATGTATACATATGTTGCTTATGGATAATTGAACTTAAAATTATAATTTTTTCAAAAGTATTACAAAACAATAATATTGGCTTGTAGACGTGTTTGTCTAGTTGTATATGCACATTTTTAACAAATACGTATGAATTTTGGGATTAGTCCCAGCTTACTGACTAAAATCGAAATGTGAGTGAAAGGTTTGTTAGTTATTAGTGTTTGTGTCTTGGGTTTGGGTATTACTATTCCTCCTAATGATTCTTCTAATTTTTTGTTTATGGAGTTTCTGACCTTTGGTGGTTAAGAATGTGATACCTTTATCTTTTGCTGCTCTGGGTAGTGAAAACCTTGGTGTTATTTTGTTCCTTCTGTTTTCTTTTCTGAATACTGTGTCATTACTTTCAACAGCGATTGGCGGTTCTCTATCCTCGTTTAATTTTGTAAGTCTTTTTTCGGTAGTGCTGTTTAAATGTTGATGTATTTTAGGGAAAGTTCCCTTCTGAATTCGTTAAGCTTTTTAAGATAATCGTGATGGTTGTCGTATGAGATAGTTTTTTCAAACATGTGTGTTCTACCATGGAAGAGTTCGAAAGGGGTATGTGTTGTGCTAGCGTGTATTGCGTTATTGTATGTGGTTAACACTTCCGTAAGTATTTCGGAGTGTTCGCATTCCAGATGTAGTTCCTTTCTGCGATTCATAATTATTCTATACAACTCCGTCATGGTGGAATGAAGTCTTTCAACGGGTGCATTCCCGGTTGACTGCTGGAATGAGGTTGTGTGTGCTATTATGTTGTACTGAGCGAGAAGTAAACAGGTTTCCGGAGAATTCCGCACCCTGGTCAATGACTAACTTTTTTGGTAACCCGAAGTTGCTCATAAATTTAAACAAGGCTCTAGTGATAATAATATATATATGTAGTGTTGACTTAATAATAAGTTTGTTTATGTGTGTAATGATTCAATAATATTGAAAATAATATTGAAAATAATGACTTAATATTATGTTTATATATGTGTGTGTTCTCCTTTCCTTTTGGTGAGTGTGGTGTTGATGTAAGTTTCAAATTTAACTGTAATATATATACATACTTTAGTAATAATTATTTGTGTAGGGGTAGGTTAGCGAGCACGCGGCAATATTGCAATGATTTAGATTTGTGTGTGTATATTTAATACTTTATATATAAGTACATGCATACATGTACATGGTTGAATACGCAGCATAACTTGCGGGAGCTGGTGTGCTGTTCAAATTCTTGTGCTCAACAGAATAATCTAGCACGGTTTCAAGCATCAACTCTAATCCTCCCCGTCGCGTCAGCAGTTTTCAACACATAAAGACGTTCGTGAATTCCACATAGACGAGAACAGAGGAGAGTGTGCATTTAACATATTTGATTTTCTTACTGACTGAACGGTTTTACAATGCATGAATTAAGTGTTTAAATATATTGAGATTTAATTCGTTTTTACGCATTAGTGATCCCGGTGTCTTATCAGCGATTGATGTACACATATTCGGTCACTGCGAATTTTTTTATATTTTATTGCTAGTGATCCCGGTGCCTTATCAGCGATTGATGTACACATATTCGGTCACTGCTCATTTTTTATGTTTTATTTCTAGTGATCCCGGTGCCTTATCAGCGATTGATGTACACATATTCTGTTACCGCGCATTTTTTATATTTTATTGCTACTGATCCCGGTGCCTTATCAGCGTTTGATGTGCACATATTCGGTCACTGATAATTTTTTATGTTTTATTTCTAGTGATCCCGGTGCCTTATCAGCTTTTGATGTGCACATATTTGGTCCCTGTGAATTTGTTGGTTGAGGACAAATAGACTATTGCACTATGAACTACACTGCACACACGAATTGTCGCCTGGGTCATAGCCGCCAAACATTAATCATTTGTTTGTTTATTTGTTTTACATATGTTGGTAATAATTATTTTTTCTTTACACACTTAAACTGCGCCACATGTTTGCTTACCTGGGCTTACTAATAGAAAATTTTAGACTGCGAAAAGGGCGTTTTAATCCCTTGTTCGTGTCCGGCTGCGCCAGTTACATTTAAAAGAAACACTTATCTAGTTTCGTGGCATTCAACTTAGACTTCTTTATTTTATTACATACGAAGTGTTCGCTTTGCTAGTTCGCAACCAACTGACGACTTCCAGCCAGCCAAAAAACTGTCCGCATTGCTTCTGATTTTTGTATCTCGTGGCGCCAGCCAGTCGTCTACGTATAGCTGTTTCTATGTGCGGCGCCAACGATCGCTGAGTTTTTGCATAAGCACTTAGACGAAAAATTGATGTCTGCCTGTCGCTTCATTGTTCCAGGAATGTGCGAAAAACGCAGTTTTGGTGTATGCCTGTCGGTTTATGTTAGAGTAATAATGTGTGGCTTGTTGTACAGCAGAAGGGTCGGGAATATATGATAACTCGCGTGCAGCCCACGACATCTAAGAGCATCACAGACCTTTTATTGCTCAATCTCATTATTGCTAGACGCAATTTGTCCATTTTAGAAGATAGTGTCCTTATAATGGGACAAACAAACAGGTTCGGCTCCACTTACAGAAACACATTCAAACACAATAAATATTTTACTGCCACCATGAATGAAGGCAATATTAGCTTCAAAGCCATAATCCTAAAGATATCTATTTATATATTTGAGTCTTGTTCGTTATCGGAATTAACCAGACAAATTACTCCACGAACTAAGAACGGCCATGCACCACCACCCATAGATTCGAGAAAGAGCTCTCAATCTGTCTTACACACTTATGTTCGGACCTGGTAAGTTTTCCCGTGTTGAGTCAAATTAAGCCGCAGGCTCCACTCCTGGTGGTGCCCTTCCGTCAATTCCTTTAAGTTGCAGCTTTGCAACCATACTTCCCCCGGAGCCCAAAAGATTTGGTTTCCAGGGAAGCGACTGAGAGAGCCATAAAAGTAGCTACACCCAATTGCTAATTAAGTGTTTAAATATATTGAGATTTAATTCGTTTTTACGCATTAGTGATCCCGGTGTCTTATCAGCTATTGATGTACACATATTCGGTCACTGCGAATTTTTTTATATTTTATTGCTAGTGATCCCGGTGCCTTATCAGCGATTGATGTACACATATTCGGTCACTGCTCATTTTTTATGTTTTATTTCTAGTGATCCCGGTGCCTTATCAGCGATTGATGTACACATATTCTAATACTGCGCATTTTTTATATTTTATTGCTACTGATCCCGGTGCCTTATCAGCGTTTGATGTGCACATATTCGGTCACTGATAATTTTTTATGTTTTATTTCTAGTGATCCCGGTGCCTTATCAGCTTTTGATGTGCACATATTTGGTCCCTGTGAATTTGTTGGTTGAGGACAAATAGACTATTGCACTATGAACTACACTGCACACACGAATTGTCGCCTGGGTCATAGCCGCCAAACATTAATCATTTGTTTGTTTATTTGTTTTACATATGTTGGTAATAATTATTTTTTCTTTACACACTTAAACTGCGCCACATGTTTGCTTACCTGGGCTTACTAATAGAAAATTTTAGACTGCGAAAAGGGCGTTTTAATCCCTAGTTCGTGTCCGGCTGCGCCAGTTACATTTAAAAGAAACACTTATCTAGTTTCGTGGTATTCAACTTAGACTTCTTTATTTTATTACATACGAAGTGTTCGCTTTGCTAGTTCGCAACCAACTGACGACTTCCAGCCAGCCGAAAAACTGTCCCCCTCGCTTCTGATTTTTGAATCTCGTGGCGCCAGCCAGTCGTCTACGTATAGCTGTTTCTATGTGCGGCGCCAACGATCGCTGAGTTTTTGCATAAGCACTTAGACGAAAAATTGATGTCTGCCTGTCGCTTCATTGTTCCAGGAATGTGCGAAAAACGCAGTTTTGGTGTATGCCTGTCGGTTTTTGTTAGAGTAATAATGTGTCGCTTGTTGTACAGCAGAAGGGTCGGGAATATATGATAACTCGCGTGCAGCCCAGGACATCTAAGAGCATCACAGACCTTTAATTGCTCAATCTCATTATTGCTAGACGCAATTTGTCCATTTAAGAAGATAGTGTCCTTATAATTGGACAAACAAATAGGTTCGGCTCCACTTACAGAAACACATTCAAACACAATAAATATTTTACTGCCACCATGAATGAAGGCAATATTAGCTTCAAAGCCATAATCCTAAAGATATCTATTTATATATTTGAGTCTTATTCGTTATCGGAATTAACCAGACAAATTACTCCACGAACTAAGAACGGCCATGCACCATACTTCCCCCGGAGCCCAAAAGATTTGGTTTCCAGGGAAGCGACTGAGAGAGCCATAAAAGTAGCTACACCCAATTGCTAGCTGGCATCGTTTATGGTTAGAGGTAGGGCGGTATATGATCGCCTTCGAACCTTTAACTTTCGTTCTTGATTAATAAAAACATCTTTTGCAAATGCTTTCGCTTAAGTTAGTCTTACGCCGATCCAAGTATTTCACCTCCCGCGTCGTAATACTAATGCCCCCAAAATGCTTTTATTAACATTACCTCTTGATCAGAAAGCCAATGAATGTAGAACAGAGGTCTTATTTTATTATCCCATGCACAGAAAATTCAGACATTTGAAGCCTGCTTTAAGCAAAGTTCAAAGTAATTGTACCGGCCCACAATAAGACTTGATGAAGAGCACAAATGTAGGTTTTTAAATAGGAGGAACATGCAATTCAATAGAAGTATTAAATTACACATAAGAACCGGTAATTCGCTTACATACATAAAGGTATAGTACGAACTACAATTGTAAGTTGTACTACCCTATGAAGCACAACTACGAACGTTTTAACCGCATCAACTTTAATATACCCCATTGGAGCGGGAATTACCGCGGCTGCTGGCAAAAGACTTGCCCTCCAATAGGTCCTGGTTAAAGGATTTAAAGTGTACTCATTGTTATTTTTCGTCTCTAACTCCTCGTCTCTACTTTTACGCGCCTGCTGCCTTCCTTAGATGTGGCTCCCTCTCCGGAATCGAACCCTGATTCCCCGTTACCCATTGCATAGTAGTCCTAGATACTACCATCAAAAGTTGATAGGGCAGTACTAGACCATACGATCTGCATGTTATCTAGAGTTCAACCAATATAACGATCTTACGATCGCTTGGTTTTAGCCTAATAAAAGGACACGTCCCAAAAGGTCCGTGTTCTAGTTGCATGTATTAGCTCTAGAATTACCACAGTTATCCAAGTAACTGTTAACGATCTAAGGAACCATATCTGATATAATGAGCCTTTTGCGGATTCAATGTTAATTAATTATGATTATGTATTAATTTAATTGCATATTGAATGTGATACATTAAATAATATACATAAATTCTTTCAAGAATATCTTTATGTTACACATACATAATATATTCTACTCACATTTGCAAAATTAATTTAATTCAAAAATTATCGATTAAATGTAAATTTGTATATAATTAAAAATTATTCTTGCATATGTAAAGATCATCAAATATATTATATTGCGTATCAACATCTCTCGTTGATTCTTCATTCACAGCAAAACAACCGTACGATCATTCTACGAAGAAACCACATCATCGGAGAATGATGGAGATATATAGTAATACCAATCCATATAATTTGTTAATTTTATTTGCAGTAAGTAATTTGTCTGTTGCTTCGTTGTTCCAGGAATGTGCGACTTGTTGTACATCGGAAGGGTCGGGGAAGATATGATAACTCCTACCCCCCCCAGTGTGGAGAGTAAGCCATAGTGAGGACATGGCGAGATCGACAAGTATCGAAGGTGGGACACGTTGAAGGCAAGTTGTGGTTGTCTTGTTGCAAACACGAAGACTGTACACCTTGTACGCCCGTTGTGAAATAGGCAGCCAAGATTAAGTAATTCGTACAGGGATCCAAGTAATTCATCTTCCCGACTGACGTCCAATTATGCAGTGGGAGATGACCGGCAGTCAGACTTTAATTTGACTGGTCTGGGCCTCATGACGCCGCATTCGGCTTCTTTTCGACCGACAGTTGTTGTTTTCAACTGGGACATCATTGTGTTCTCCGGCACTATCATATCTATTGAAAACGGTATATACCGCTACTGTTCTAGGCGAGACTCATACATACATTGGAACTTAAATATAGGTAGCAAGACAGTGTGTATAAATGTCGTAGTAGAGAACAATTTGTGTGAGTTCTGATAAATGTATACATATGTTGCTTATGGATAATTGAACTTAAAATTATAATTTTTCAAAAGTATTACAAAACAATAATATTGGCTTGTAGACGTGTTTGTCTAGTTGTATATGCACATTTTTAACAAATACGTATGAATTTTGGGATTAGTCCCAGCTTACTGACTAAAATCGAAATGTGAGTGAAAGGTTTGTTAGTTATTAGTGTTTGTGTCTTGGGTTTGGGTATTTCTATTCCTCCTAATGATTCTTCTAATTTTTTGTTTATGGAGTTTCTGACCTTTGGTGGTTAAGAATGTGATACCTTTATCTTTTGCTGCTCTGGGTAGTGAAAACCTTGGTGTTATTTTGTTCCTTCTGTTTTCTTTTCTGAATACTGTGTCATTACTTTCAACAGCGATTGGCGGTTCTCTATCCTCGTTTAATTTTGTAAGTCTTTTTTCGGTAGTGCTGTTTAAATGTTGATGTATTTTAGGGAAAGTTCCCTTCTGAATTCGTTAAGCTTTTTAAGATAATCGTGATGGTTGTCGTATGAGATAGTTTTTTCAAACATGTGTGTTCTACCATGGAAGAGTTCGAAAGGGGTATGTGTTGTGCTAGCGTGTATTGCGTTATTGTATGTGGTTAACACTTCCGTAAGTATTTCGGAGTGTTCGCATTCCAGATGTAGTTCCTTTCTGCGATTCATAATTATTCTATACAACTCCGTCATGGTGGAATGAAGTCTTTCAACGGGGTGCATTCCCGGTTGACTGCTGGAATGAGGTTGTGTGTGCTATTATGTTGTACTGAGCGAGAAGTAAACAGGTTTCCGGAGAATTCCGCACCCTGGTCAATGACTAACTTTTTGGTAACCCGAAGTTGCTCATAAATTTAAACAAGGCTCTAGTGATAATAATATATATATGTAGTGTTGACTTAATAATAAGTTTGTTTATGTGTGTAATGATTCAATAATATTGAAAATAATATTGAAAATAATGACTTAATATTATGTTTATATATGTGTGTGTTCTCCTTTCCTTTTGGTGAGTGTGGTGTTGATGTAAGTTTCACATTTAACTGTAATATATATACATACTTTAGTAATAATTATTTGTGTAGGGGTAGGTTAGCGAGCACGCGGCAATATTGCAATGATTTAGATTTGTGTGTGTATATTTAATACTTTATATATAAGTACATGCATACATGTACATGGTTGAATACGCAGCATAACTTGCGGGAGCTGGTGTGCTGTTCAAATTCTTGTGCTCAACAGAATAATCTAGCACGGTTTCAAGCATCAACTCTAATCCTCCCCCGTCGCGTCAGCAGTTTTCAACACATAAAGACGTTCGTGAATTCCACATAGACGAGAACAGAGGAGAGTGTGCATTTAACATATTTGATTTTCTTACTGACTGAACGGTTTTACAATGCATGAATTAAGTGTTTAAATATATTGAGATTTAATTCGTTTTTACGCATTAGTGATCCCGGTGTCTTATCAGCGATTGATGTACACATATTCGGTCACTGCGAATTTTTTTATATTTTATTGCTAGTGATCCCGGTGCCTTATCAGCGATTGATGTACACATATTCGGTCACTGCTCATTTTTTATGTTTTATTTCTAGTGATCCCGGTGCCTTATCAGCGATTGATGTACACATATTCTGTTACCGCGCATTTTTTATATTTTATTGCTAGTGATCCCGGTGCCTTATCAGCGTTTGATGTGCACATATTCGGTCACTGATAATTTTTTATGTTTTATTTCTAGTGATCCCGGTGCCTTATCAGCTTTTGATGTGCACATATTTGGTCCCTGTGAATTTGTTGGTTGAGGACAAATAGACTATTGCACTATGAACTACACTGCACACACGAATTGTCGCCTGGGTCATAGCCGCCAAACATTAATCATTTGTTTGTTTATTTGTTTTACATATGTTGGTAATAATTATTTTTCTTTACACACTTAAACTGCGCCACATGTTTGCTTACCTGGGCTTACTAATAGAAAATTTTAGACTGCGAAAAGGGCGTTTTAATCCCTTGTTCGTGTCCGGCTGCGCCAGTTACATTTAAAAGAAACACTTATCTAGTTTCGTGGTATTCAACTTAGACTTCTTTATTTTATTACATACGAAGTGTTCGCTTTGCTAGTTCGCAACCAACTGACGACTTCCAGCCAGCCAAAAAACTGTCCGCATTGCTTCTGATTTTTGTATCTCGTGGCGCCAGCCAGTCGTCTACGTATAGCTGTTTCTATGTGCGGCGCCAACGATCGCTGAGTTTTTGCATAAGCACTTAGACGAAAAATTGATGTCTGCCTGTCGCTTCATTGTTCCAGGAATGTGCGAAAAACGCAGTTTTGGTGTATGCCTGTCGGTTTATGTTAGAGTAATAATGTGTGGCTTGTTGTACAGCAGAAGGGTCGGGAATATATGATAACTCGCGTGCAGCCCACGACATCTAAGAGCATCACAGACCTTTTATTGCTCAATCTCATTATTGCTAGACGCAATTTGTCCATTTTAGAAGATAGTGTCCTTATAATGGGACAAACAAACAGGTTCGGCTCCACTTACAGAAACACATTCAAACACAATAAATATTTTACTGCCACCATGAATGAAGGCAATATTAGCTTCAAAGCCATAATCCTAAAGATATCTATTTATATATTTGAGTCTTGTTCGTTATCGGAATTAACCAGACAAATTACTCCACGAACTAAGAACGGCCATGCACCACCACCCATAGATTCGAGAAAGAGCTCTCAATCTGTCTTACACACTTATGTTCGGACCTGGTAAGTTTTCCCGTGTTGAGTCAAATTAAGCCGCAGGCTCCACTCCTGGTGGTGCCCTTCCGTCAATTCCTTTAAGTTGCAGCTTTGCAACCATACTTCCCCCGGAGCCCAAAAGATTTGGTTTCCAGGAAGCGACTGAGAGAGCCATAAAAGTAGCTACACCCAATTGCTAGCTGGCATCGTTTATGGTTAGAGGTAGGGCGGTATATTATCGAACCTTCGAACCTTTAACTTTCGTTCTTGATTAATGAAAACATCTTTTGCAAATAGTCTTACGACGATCCAAGTATTTCACCTCCCGTGTCGTAATACTAATGGCCCCAAAATGCTTTTATTAACATTACCTCTTGATGAAAAAGCCAATGAATGTAGAACAGAAGTCTTATTTTATTATCCCATGCACAGAAAATTCAGACATTTAAAGCCTGCTTTAAGCAAAGTTCAAAGTAATTGTACCGGCCCACAATAAGACTTGATGAAGAGCACTAATGTAGGTTTTTAAATAGGAGGAACATGCAATTCAATAGAAGTATTAAATTACACATAAGAATTCCACCGGTAATTCGCTTACATACATAAAGGTATAGTACGAACTACAATTGTAAGTTGTACTACCCTATGAAGCACAACTACGAACGTTTTAACCGCAACAACTTTAAATTACCCCATTGGAGCTGGAATTACCGCGGCTGCTGGCACCAGACTTGCCCTCCAATAGGTCCTGGCTTAAGGATTTAAAGTGTACTCATTGTTATTTTTCGTCTATAACTCCTCGTCTCTACTTTTACGCGCCTGCTGCCTTCCTTAGATGTGGCTCCCTCTCCGGAATCGAACCCTGATTCCCCGTTACCCATTGCATAGTAGTCCTAGATACTACCATCAAAAGTTGATGGGGCAGTACTAGACCATACGATCTGCATGTTATCTAGAGTTCAACCAATATAACGATCTTACGATCGCTTGGTTTTAGCCTAATAAAAGGACACGTCCCAAAAGGTCCGTGTTCTAGTTGCATGTATTAGCTCTAGAATTACCACAGTTATCCAAGTAACTGTTAACGATCTAAGGAACCATATCTGATATAATGAGCCTTTTGCGGTTTCAATGTTAATTAATTATGATTATGTATTTAATTGCATATTGAATGTGATACATTAAATAATATACATAAATTTTTTGAAGAATATCTTTATGTTACACATACATAATATATTCTACTCACATTTTCAAAATTAATTTAATTCAAAAATTATCGATTAAATGTAAATTTGTATATAATTAAAAATTATACTTGCATATGTAAAGATCATCAAATATATTATATTGCGTATCAACATCTCTCGTTGATTCTTCATTCACAGCAAAACAACCGTACGATCATTCTACGAAGAAACCACATCATCGGAGAATGATGAAGATATATAGTAATACCAATCCATATAATTTGTTAATCTTATTTGCAGTAAGTAATTTGCCTGTCGCTTCGTTGTTCCAGGAATGTGCGACTTGTTGTACATCGGAAGGGTCGGGGAAGATATGATAACTCCTACCCCCCCAGTGTGGAGAGTAAGCCATAGTGAGGACATGGCGAGATCGACAAGTATCGAAGGTGGGACACGTTGAAGGCAAGTTGTGGTTGTCTTGTTGCAAACACGAAGACTGTACACCTTGTACGCCCGTTGTGAAATAGGCAGCCAAGATTAAGTAATTCGTACAGGGATCCAAGTAATTCATCTTCCCGACTGACGTCCAATTATGCAGTGGGAGATGACCGGCAGTCAGACTTTAATTTGACTGGTCTGGGCCTCATGACGCCGCATTCGGCTTCTTTTCGACCGACAGTTGTTGTTTTCAACTGTGACATCATTGTGTTCTCCGGCACTATCATATCTATTGAAAACGGTATATACCGCTACTGTTCTAGGCGAGACTCATACATACATTGGAACTTAAATATGGGTAGCAGGACAGTGTGTATAAATGTCGTAGTAGAGAACAATTTGTGTGAGTTCTGATAAATGTATACATATGTTGCTTATGGATAATTGAACTTAAAATTATAATTTTTTCAAAAGTATTACAAAACAATAATATTGGCTTGTAGACGTGTTTGTCTAGTTGTATATGCACATTTTTAACAAATACGTATGAATTTTGGGATTAGTCCCAGCTTACTGACTAAAATCGAAATGTGAGTGAAAGGTTTGTTAGTTATTAGTGTTTGTGTCTTGGGTTTGGGTATTTCTATTCCTCCTAATGATTCTTCTAATTTTTTGTTTATGGAGTTTCTGACCTTTGGTGGTTAAGAATGTGATACCTTTATCTTTTGCTGCTCTGTGTAGTGAAAACCTTGGTGTTATTTTTTGTTCCTTCTGTTTTCTTTTCTGAATACTGTGTCATTACTTTCAACAGCGATTGGCGGTTCTCTATCCTCGTTTAATTTTGTAAGTCTTTTTTCGGTAGTGCTGTTTAAATGTTGATGTATTTTAGGGAAAGTTCCCTTCTGAATTCGTTAAGCTTTTTAAGATAATCGTGATGGTTGTCGTATGAGATAGTTTTTTCAAACATGTGTGTTCTACCATGGAAGAGTTCGAAAGGGGTATGTGTTGTGCTAGCGTGTATTGCGTTATTGTATGTGGTTAACACTTCCGTAAGTATTTCGGAGTGTTCGCATTCCAGATGTAGTTCCTTTCTGCGATTCATAATTATTCTATACAACTCCGTCATGGTGGAATGAAGTATTTCAACGGGTGCATTCCCGGTTGACTGCTGGAATGAGGTTGTGTGTGCTATTATGTTGTACTGAGCGAGAAAATCAGTAAACAGGTTTCCGGAGAATTCCGCACCCTGGTCAATGACTAACTTTTTTGGTAACCCGAAGGCTCTAGTGATAATAATAGTATATATATGTAGTGTGAATTCCACATAGACGAGAACAGAGGAGAGTGTGCATTTAACATATTTGATTTTCTTACTGACTGAACGGTTTTACAATGCATGAATTAAGTGTTTAAATATATTTAGATTGAATTCGTTTTTACGCATTAGTGATCCCGGTGTCTTATCAGCGATTGATGTACACATATTCGGTCACTGCGAATTTTTTTATATTTTATTGCTAGTGATCCCGGTGCCTTATCAGCGATTGATGTACACATATTCGGTCACTGCTCATTTTTTATGTTTTATTTCTAGTGATCCCGGTGCCTTATCAGCGATTGATGTACATGTCGGAGAGAGCTCATTTTCCATTTTTCGGACGCAGCAAGTTCTGCTCGTATCGGTGGCGCGATCGTAACTAACTCACTCAATAATTACGCACATTCTAACCATTTCACAATTCTTGACAGATCATAATGCCATCTCTTTTCTACGCCCCTACGAACAGACCTTACTCAGCAGCAAAGGATGTCTCTTTCCCTCAGCCGCTGCGCGTTCTCAGAACCATTAGCGACATCATGTCGCGACTCACAAATGTTCTCGTCTGTACCATGATCTATACCGTTAGCGACATTGTGTCGCCTCTCAAAACTGTATTCGTATGCACAATGGTCAAACTAACCATTCTATGCCACACATATACAGTGGGCAAATTAATCATTCTACGACATACACATATTCTGTTACTGCGCATTTTTTATATTCTATTGCTACTGATCCCGGTGCCTTATCAGCGTTTGATGTGCACATATTCGGTCACTGATAATTTTTTATGTTTTATTTCTAGTGATCCCGGTGCCTTATCAGCTTTTGATGTGCACATATTTGGTCCCTGTGAATTTGTTGGTTGAGGACAAATAGACTATTGCACTATGAACTACACTGCACACACGAATTGTCGCCTGGGTCATAGCCGCCAAACATTAATCATTTGTTTGTTTATTTGTTTTACATATGTTGGTAATAATTATTTTTTCTTTACACACTTAAACTGCGCCACATGTTTGCTTACCTGGGCTTACTAATAGAAAATTTTAGACTGCGAAAAGGGCGTTTTAATCCCTAGTTCGTGTCCGGCTGCGCCAGTTACATTTAAAAGAAACACTTATCTAGTTTCGTGGTATTCAACTTAGATTTCTTTATTTTATTACATACGAAGTGTTCGCCTGGTGTATGCCTGTCGGTTTATGTTAGAGTAATAATGTGTGGCTTGTTGTACAGCAGAAGGGTCGGGAATATCCATTTTAGAAGATAGTGTCCTTATAATGGGACAAACAAACAGGTTCGGCTCCACTTACAGAAACACATTCAAACACAATAAATATTTTACTGCCACCATGAATGAAGGCAATATTAGCTTCAAAGCCATAATCCTAAAGATATCTATTTATATATTTGAGTCTTGTTCGTTATCGGAATTAACCAGACAAATTACTCCACGAACTAAGAACGGCCATGCACCACCACCCATAGATTCGAGAAAGAGCTCTCAATCTGTCTTACACACTTATGTTCGGACCTGGTAAGTTTTCCCGTGTTGAGTCAAATTAAGCCGCAGGCTCCACTCCTGGTGGTGCCCTTCCGTCAATTCCTTTAAGTTGCAGCTTTGCAACCATACTTCCCCCGGAGCCCAAAAGATTTGGTTTCCAGGGAAGTGACTGAGAGAGCCATAAAAGTAGCTACACCCAATTGCTAGCTGGCATCGTTTATGGTTAGAGGTAGGGCGGTATATTATCGAACCTTCGAACCTTAACTTTCGTTCTTGATTAATGAAAACATCTTTTGCAAATAGTCTTACGACGATCCACGACGATATACCCCATTGGAGCTGGTATTACCGCGGCTGCTGGCACCAGACTTGCCCTCCAATAGGTCCTGGCTTAAGGATTTAAAGTGTACTCATTGTTATTTTTCGTCTCTAACTCCTCGTCTCTACTTTTACGCGCCTGCTGCCTTCCTTAGATGTGGCTCCCTCTCCGGAATCGAACCCTGATTCCCCGTTACCCATTGCATAGTAGTCCTAGATACTACCATCAAAAGTTGATGGGGCAGTACTAGACCATACGATCTGCATGTTATCTAGAGTTCAACCAATATAACGATCTTACGATCGCTTGGTTTTAGCCTAATAAAAGGACACGTCCCAAAAGGTCCGTGTTCTAGTTGCATGTATTAGCTCTAGAATTACCACAGTTATCCAAGTAACTGTTAACGATCTAAGGAACAATATCTGATATAATGAGCCTTTTGCGGTTTCAATGTTAATTAATTATGATTATGTATTTAATTGCATATTGAATGTGATACATTAAATAATATACATAAATTCTTTCAAGAATATCTTTATGTTACACATACATAATATATTCTACTCACATTTTCAAAATTAATTTAATTCAAAAATTATCGATTAAATGTAAATTTGTATATAATTAAAAATTATACTTGCATATGTAAAGATCATCAAATATATTATATTGCGTATCAACATCTCTCGTTGATTCTTCATTCACAGCAAAACAACCGTACGATCATCCTACGAAGAAACCACATCATCGGAGAATGATGGAGATATATAGTAATACCAATCCATATAATTTGTTAATCTTATTTGCAGTAAGTAATTTGCCTGTCGCTTCGTTGTTCCAGGAATGTGCGACTGGTTGTACATCGGAAGGGTCGGGGAAGATATGATAACTCCTACCCCCCCAGTGTGGAGAGTAAGCCATAGTGAGGACATGGCGAGATCGACAAGTATCGAAGGTGGGACACGTTGAAGGCAAGTTGTGGTTGTCTTGTTGCAAACACGAAGACTGTACACCTTGTACGCCCGTTGTGAAATAGGCAGCCAAGATTAAGTAATTCGTACAGGGATCCAAGTAATTCATCTTCCCGACTGACGTCCAATTATGCAGTGGGAGATGACCGGCAGTCAGACTTTAATTTGACTGGTCTGGGCCTCATGACGCCGCATTCGGCTTCTTTTCGACCGACAGTTGTTGTTTTCAACTGGGACATCATTGTGTTCTCCGGCACTATCATATCTATTGAAAACGGTATATACCGCTACTGTTCTAGGCGAGACTCATACATACATTGGAACTTAAATATAGGTAGCAAGACAGTGTGTATAAATGTCGTAGTAGAGAACAATTTGTGTGAGTTCTGATAAATGTATACATATGTTGCTTATGGATAATTGAACTTAAAATTATAATTTTTTCAAAAGTATTACAAAACAATAATATTGGCTTGTAGACGTGTTTGTCTAGTTGTATATGCACATTTTAACAAATACGTATGAATTTTGGGATTAGTCCCAGCTTACTGACTAAAATCGAAATGTGAGTGAAAGGTTTGTTAGTTATTAGTGTTTGTGTCTTGGGTTTGGGTATTTCTATTCCTCCTAATGATTCTTCTAATTTTTTGTTTATGGAGTTTCTGACCTTTGGTGGTTAAGAATGTGATACCTTTATCTTTTGCTGCTCTGTGTAGTGAAAACCTTGGTGTTATTTTGTTCCTTCTGTTTTCTTTTCTGAATACTGTGTCATTACTTTCAACAGCGATTGGCGGTTCTCTATCCTCGTTTAATTTTGTAAGTCTTTTTTCGGTAGTGCTGTTTAAATGTTGATGTATTTTAGGGAAAGTTCCCTTCTGAATTCGTTAAGCTTTTAAGATAATCGTGATGGTTGTCGTATGAGATAGTTTTTCAAACATGTGTGTTCTACCATGGAAGAGTTCGAAAGGGGTATGTGTTGTGCTAGCGTGTATTGCGTTATTGTATGTGGTTAACACTTCCGTAAGGATTTCGGAGTGTTCGCATTCCAGATGTAGTTCCTTTCTGTGATTCATAATTATTCTATACAACTCCGTCATGGTGGAATGAAGTATTTCAACGGGTGCATTCCCGGTTGACTGCTGGAATGAGGTTGTGTGTGCTATTATGTTGTACTGAGCGAGAAAATCAGTAAACAGGTTTCCGGAGAATTCCGCACCCTGGTCAATGACTAACTTTTTTGGTAACCCGAAGTTGCTCATAAATTTAAACAAGGCTCTAGTGATAATAATAGTATATATATGTAGTGTGAATTCCACATAGACGAGAACAGAGGAGAGTGTGCATTTAACATATTTGATTTTCTTACTGACTGAACGGTTTTACAATGCATGAATTAAGTGTTTAAATATATTGAGATTTAATTCGTTTTTACGCATTAGTGATCCCGGTGTCTTATCAGCGATTGATGTACACATATTCGGTCACTGCGAATTTTTTTATATTTTATTGCTAGTGATCCCGGTGCCTTATCAGCGATTGATGTACACATATTCGGTCACTGCTGATTTTTTATGTTTTATTTCTAGTGATATCGGTGCCTTATCAGCGATTGATGTACACATATTCTGTTACTGCGCATTTTTTATATTTTATTGCTAGTGATCCCGGTGCCTTATCAGCGTTTGATGTGCACATATTCGGTCACTGATAATTTTTTATGTTTTATTTCTAGTGATCCCGGTGCCTTATCAGCTTTTGATGTGCACATATTTGGTCCCTGTGAATTTGTTGGTTGAGGACAAATAGACTATTGCACTATGAACTACACTGCACACACGAATTGTCGCCTGGGTCATAGCCGCCAAACATTAATCATTTGTTTGTTTATTTGTTTTACATATGTTGGTAATAATTATTTTTTCTTTACACACTTAAACTGCGCCACATGTTTGCTTACCTGGGCTTACTAATAGAAAATTTTAGACTGCGAAAAGGGCGTTTTAATCCCTAGTTCGTGTCCGGCTGCGCCAGTTACATTTAAAAGAAACACTTATCTAGTTTCGTGGTATTCAACTTAGACTTCTTTATTTTATTACATACGAAGTGTTCGCTTTGCTAGTTCGCAACCAACTGACGACTTCCAGCCAGCCCGAAAAACTGTCCCCCTCGCTTCTGATTTTTGAATCTCGTGGCGCCAGCCAGTCGTCTACGTATAGCTGTTTCTATGTGCGGCGCCAACGATCGCTGAGTTTTTTTGCATAAGCACTTAGACGAAAAATTGATGTCTGCCTGTCGCTTCATTGTTCCAGGAATGTGCGAAAAACGCAGTTTTGGTGTATGCCTGTCGGTTTATGTTAGAGTAATAATGTGTGGCTTGTTGTACAGCAGAAGTGTCGGGAAATTATGAAAACTCGCGTGCAGCCCACGACATCTAAGAGCATCACAGACCTTTTATTGCTCAATCTCATTATTGCTAGACGCAATTTGTCCATTTTAGAAGATAGTGTCCTTATAATGGGACAAACAAACAGGTTCGGCTCCACTTACAGAAACACATTCAAACACAATAAATATTTTACTGCCACCATGAATGAAGGCAATATTAGCTTCAAAGCCATAATCCTAAAGATATCTATTTATATATTTGAGTCTTGTTCGTTATCGGAATTAACCAGACAAATTACTCCACGAACTAAGAACGGCCATGCACCACCACCCATAGATTCGAGAAAGAGCTCTCAATCTGTCTTACACACTTATGTTCGGACCTGGTAAGTTTTCCCGTGTTGAGTCAAATTAAGCCGCAGGCTCCACCCTGGTGGTGCCCTTCCGTCAATTCCTTTAAGTTGCAGCTTTGCAACCATACTTCCCCGGAGCCCAAAAGATTTCCAGGGAAGCGACTGAGAGAGCCATAAAAGTAGCTACACCCAATTGCTAGCTGGCATCGTTTATGGTTAGAGGTAGGGCGGTATATTATCGAACCTTCGAACCTTTAACTTTCGTTCTTGATTAATGAAAACATCTTTTGCAAATAGTCTTACGACGATCCAAGTATTTCACCTCCCGTGTCGTAATACTAATGGCCCCAAAATGCTTTTATTAACATTACCTCTTGATCAAAAAGCCAATGAATGTAGAACAGAGGTCTTATTTTATTATCCCATGCACAGAAAATTCAGACATTTAAAGCCTGCTTTAAGCAAAGTTCAAAGTAATTGTACCGGCCCACAATAAGACTTGATAAAGAGCACAAATGTAGGTTTTTAAATAGGAGGAACATGCAATTCAATAGAAGTATTAAATTCAACATAAGAGCCAGTAATTCGCTTACATACATAAAGGTATAGTACGAGCTACAATTGTAAGTTGTACTACCCTATGAAGCACAACTACGAACGTTTTAACCGCATCAACTTTAATATACCCCATTGGAGCTGGAATTACTGCGGCTGCTGGCACCAGACTTGCCGGAGGGCAATAGGTCCTGGTTAAAGGATTTAAAGTGTACTCATTCTTATTTTCGTCTCTAACTCCTCGTCTCTACTTTTACGCGCCTGCTGCCTTCCTTAGATGTGGCTCCCTCTCCGGAATCGAACCCTGGTTCCCCGTTACCCATTGCATGGTAGACCTAGATACTATCATCAAAAGTTGATAGGGCAGTACTAGACCATACGATCTGCATGTTATCTAGAGTTCAACCAATATAACGATCTTACGATCGCTTGGTTTTAGCCTAATAAAAGGACACGTCCCAAAAGGTCCGTGTTCTAGTTGCATGTATTAGCTCTAGAATTACCACAGTTATCCAAGTAACTGTTAACGATCTAAGGAACCATATCTGATATAATGAGCCTTTTGCGGTTTCAATGTTAATTAATTATGATTATGTATTAATTTAATTGCATATTGAATGTGATACATTAAATAATATACATAAATTCTTTCAAGAATATCTTTATGTTACACATACATAATATATTCTACTCACATTTGCAAAATTAATTTAATTCGAAAATTATCGATTAAATGTATATTTGTATATAATTAAAAATTATACTTGCATATGTAAATATCATCAAATATATTATATTCCGTATGAACATCTCCTCTCGTTGATTCTTCATTCACAGCAAAACAACCGTACGATCATACTACGAAGAAACCACATCATCGGAGAATGATGGAGATATATAGTAATACCAATCCATATAATTTGTTAATCTTATTTGCAATAAGTAAAATTTTTTTTTTGCTCCGACATCATTATAATATACTACCATACAAATGTTTTTATGGAGTTATATAGTAATACCAATCCATATAATTTGTTAATCTTATATGCAATAGGTAAAATTTTTTTTGCTACCACCCCATTATTATATACTACCATACAAATGTTGAACACTTTTATGGAGATATATAGTAATACCAATCCTTATAATTTCCTAATCTCATATGCGCAATAGGTAATATTTACAAATGTTTAACATTTGTGCTTCGAAACACAGGGTGAAGATCCGTCTTGCAGTGCATGGGTCGTCGAAAAAATTTTGCTGAGCTCGGACAGCAGCAAAAGGCAAAAATTTGAAATTCGGCTGGGGACCCACACAGTACGTGTACATACAAGATGATGAGAGTGTATTTGTTTTTTATAGTCATAGCTATTAAGATGGTCAACAGAAATAGAGAGGTAGGCAAGAAGGAAGCTCTCAAAAGCGAACAGCATTGGTTGAGCTAATTTGCTGTTTCTACCTGCAATCATAAGAATAACATGCGGGAGTTACAAATATAAGAAAGACTTATATAGTTTTGTGGTATTCCACTAAGACTTTATTTTATTCTCAACGATGTGTTCCTTTTGCTAGTTCGCAACCAACTGCCGACTTCTCGCCAGCCGAAAAACTGTCCGCTTTGCTTCTGCGCCAACGATCGCTGAGTCCGCCTTGCTTCTGATTTTTGTATGTCGAGGTCAGCCAGTCGTCTACATGTAGCGGTTTCTATGTGTGGCGCCAATGATCGCTGAGTTTTTTTGCATACGCACATAGACGAAGAATTGGTGTCTGCCTGTCGCTTCGTTGTTCCAGGAATGTGCGACTTGTTGTACATCGGAAGGGTCGGGGAAGATATGATAACTCCTACCCCCCAGTGTGGAGAGTAAGCCATAGTGAGGACATGGCGAGATCGACAAGTATCGAAGGTGGGACACGTTGAAGGCAAGTTGTGGTTGTCTTGTTGCAAACACGAAGACTGTACTCCTTGTACGCCCGTTGTGAAATAGGCAGCCAAGATTAAGTAATTCGTACAGGGATCCAAGTAATTCATCTTCCCGACTGACGTCCAATTATGCAGTGGGAAATGACCAGCAGTCAGACTTTAATTTGACTGGTCTGGGCCTCATGACGCCGCATTCGACTTCTTTTCGACCGACAGTTGTTGTTTTCAACTGGGACATCATTGTGTTCTCCGGCACTATCATATCTATTGAAAACGGTATATACCGCTACTGTTCTAGGCGAGACTCATACATACATTGGAACTTAAATATAGGTAGCAGGACAGTGTGTATAAATTTCGTAGTAGAGAACAATTTGTGTGAGTTCTGATAAATGTATACATATGTTGCTTATGGATAATTGAACTTAAAATTATAATTTTTTCAAAAGTATTACAAAACAATAATATTGGCTTGTAGACGTGTTTGTCTAGTTGTATATGCACATTTTTAACAAATACGTATGAATTTTGGGATTAGTCCCAGCTTACTGACTAAAATCGAAATGTGAGTGAAAGGTTTGTTAGTTATTAGTGTTTGTGTCTTGGGTTTGGGTATTTCTATTCCTCCTAATGATTCTTCTAATTTTTTGTTTATGGAGTTTCTGACCTTTGGTGGTTAAGAATGTGATACCTTTATTTTTTGCAGCTCTGTGTAGTGAAAACTTTGGTGTTATTTTGCTCCTTCTGTTTTCTTTTCTGAATACTGTGTCATTACTTTCAACAGCGATTGGCGGTTCTCTATCCTCGTTTAATTTTGTAAGTCTTTTCTCAGTAGTGTTGTTTAAATATTGCTGTATTTTAGGGAAAAGTTCCCTTCTGAATTCGTTAAGCTTTTTAAGATAATCGTGATGGTTGTCGTATGAGATAGTTTTTTCAAACATGTGTGTTCTACCATGGAAGAGTTCGAAAGGGGTATGTGTTGTGCTAGCGTGTATTGCGTTATTGTATGTGGTTAACACTTCCGTAAGTATTTCGGAGTGTTCGCATTCCAGATGTAGTTCCTTTCTGCGATTCATAATTACTCTATACAACTCCGTCATGGTGGAATGAAGTATTTCAACGGGTGCATTCCCGGTTGACTGCTGGAATGAGGTTGTGTGTGCTATTATGTTGTACTGAGCGAGAAAATCAGTAAACAGGTTTCCGGAGAATTCCGCACCCTGGTCAATGACTAACTTTTTTGGTAACCCGAAGTTGCTCATAAATTTAAACAAGGCTTCAATAACTTTCACAGAGCTTCTGTTACTAAGTGGGTACGCCTGTGCGAATTTAGAAAATTTGTCAATGACGGCGAGGTTGCAGGTATTATTAATATGATAAATGTCAATGTGGTCAGCCTCTTTGGGTCCTGCGGGGGCAGGCGGGGTCTGCATGAATGGCTTTTGGGGATGTCTGTCTTATTTGACAGTTAAGCAAATAACTTGAGTAATGATATTTTTCATGCATGGGAAATAAATATCCCTCCTCAGGTGATTAAAGGTTTCATCTATTCCCCTATGGTTACTGTTAATATGATCTTGTTTTCTGCTCTTCTGGGTCCGTGATTTCCGGTAGAAATGTTTTACAACGAATAATCTTATATAGGTCGCCTTCAGCGAAATAATTGTTGTAAGATTCTTCTATGGTTAGAAAAATATGGTCGGGTGCAAATATTGCGAACGTTTTGTTGGGTTTTAGAATTGTTTGGAGGATGTTGGTGATAGAGTCGAAGGTATATACAGGTTCTGAGATTACACGTCTTGTTTTCTAGGCAAATGGCGTTGTTATCCGTATTGAAGACGTCCCAATGCAGAATACCGTTTGAGTGTTAAAATGGTTTAAAGGTTGTTGGACAACTGGTATTCTCTGTGGGTTTTCGTTAATGTTAAGACTTGGTTCTATTCGGCTGAGTGCGTCAGCGACTACATTTTGTGACCCTTTTTTATATACTACTTCATAATCGTAGGCGGCCAGGGTGGTTTTCCAGCGAAGTAACTTGGATTTTTGGCCTTTTAAGTTTTCTAGCCAGATTAGTGGTTTATGGTCTGTAACTATTCTGAATCTTCGGACATAAAGGTATGGCCTGTAGTGTCCCACAGACCAAACGATAGCTAGCATCTCTTTATCAATTGTGGAGTACCTGATTTCTGTGTCCGAGAGCGTTCTGCTAGCGAATGATATTGGCCTGTCATTTGTATCTGGCCCTTGTGACAGCACTGAACCTATAGCGTAATTACTTGCAACAGTAGTCAGTGTGAACGTTTTGGTAAAGTCGGGGTATGCCAATATTGGGTCGTTGCACAAAAGGGTTTTCGAATGCGTTTTTAAAATCGTCATCTATTACTATAGACTTTTTCCCTTTAATTGCTTTGTCATGGGTTTGGTTATTTTTGCGAAATCCCCTTATGAATTTCCTATAGTACCCTGATGGTCTTTGGGCAGGGAAAATTTTTAATAGTCTGGATCTTGTCTGGATTCGGTTTAACTCCCTCTTAGGTAACGATATGTCCAAGAAAATCAAATTCCTTTCTTAGGAAGTGACACTTAGTCGGTTGAATCTTTAAGTTGGCGTTTTGTAATTTTGTGAATACTAATTTAATGTCCCCAATATGTTTCTGAAGCGACGACGAAAATATGATAATATCGTCTAGATAAACGAGACAAACGTTTCCCACTAGGTCGCCTAGGACGTTGTCCATAACCCGTTGAAATGTTGCAGGTGCATTTTTGAGGCCGAAAGGCATTCTCGTGAATTCGTAATGTCCATTTTCAACAGTAAATGCCGTTTTGTTCGCATCATGTGGATTCATTTCAATTTGATGAAATCCACTTGCTAAATCTATTGTTGTGAAATATTTTGTTTTTCCTATATTATCTAGAATGTCTGCTATGTTTGGGATCGGATATTTATCGGAAATCATTTTTTTGTTTAGTTTACGAAAATCTATTACAAAGCGCCTTTGACGTCGGCTTTTTTAGGCACAACCCAAACGGGTGCACTCCAAGGTGAGTGGCTATTTTTAATAATATTCTGTTGAAGCATTTTAGAAATTTGATTGCGAACTTCTTTCTTGTGTATGAATGCGTATCAGTATGACTTCGTGTGTATCGGGACATTGTTTACTGTCGGTATGGAATGCGTAATTATATTGGAAAATGTAAGTTGGTCCCCTTCGTTGTAAAAAAGTTTTTTGAAAGATTTGCATAGTTTGATCAAATTCTGTTTTTCTTCATCGTTTAAGTGTTCTGTCCGAATGTTTAGTTCTTGTTGGCTAATTTTTTGTTTTGCGTCCGACGCTGCAACCATGCAGTGTAGTTGTCCGTAATGGTGAAAAGAGAATTCCTCTGCTTGTAACGGTTCCTCCAAGTAGAGTGTTTGATTTTGGTCGGAACTGTTAGAGACTTCCAAGTATGCGAAACCAGCAGTTGCAGTGTACAACCCGCCCGAAATAGATAATTTGTTGTCAAAGTTTGTGGTCTCGCAGATAAAATCTCCCTGCATAAGTTTACCGGGAGTGGTAGTCTTATTTTGCTATTTTGTGGCACGGTATGTAATACATCTACAGGGTTTGCTCGTGTTAGAATTGGAATGGCAGTTTCAGGGGTTTCCAAAATAGAGTCTGAAATGTTAATTTTTACGTTCAAAGCGGATAGGAGGTCCATGCCTAAAAGGCCATTGAAGTATGGGTGAAAATCAAACAAAAGGAATTTGAAGTTAATCGTTTGTTTAAATTGTTGAAACGTAATGTTATCTGTTTATTCCTCGATTTGGAACGTATTCAACACAGTGTAGATATTGACATTTGTCTCTAGTTTCTTTCTATAATTTTCTGTAATTAATGATGGGTTTATAAATGAATAGGTGGACCCGGTGTCTATTAAGAACTTGAGGGGGTTTGTAACACTAAGCTTTGTGGATAAGAGAACATACGATAAGGATGTTCCGTGGGTCTCTTTGTTTAGGTACCCGACTGGTCTACCGAGGCTCCTAACGGAAAATTTCCATCGTCACTGATGTTGCATAGAGTAGCGCCTGTAGAAGGACCGTTACCGTTTTGTTGGTTTGACGAAATTGACTTTCCGTTATTGCGGAAGGGGTTTTGGTTGCTAACTGTTTGACCTCGTTGTTGGGTGATTGTTTGTTTGTGTGAAATAAAACGGTTGTTGTTGTGGTTATTGTTGTTATTGTTCGATTCTTTTTGTTCCTGCTGATTTCTTCTTAAATATGGGTGGTTTCGGTCTTTCGATCTGTCGTGATTACGGTCTCCCTGTTGTCTGTTCTGGTAAAAGAAGCTTTGTTCAATCCGTCCGTATTCATAGGCTTTCTCTATTGTCTCTGGGTTTCGGGTTCTGATTATTGTCCTTAGTGGGTCTTTAAGCCCGACAATAAATGCGTTAAGACAGATTTCATCATATAGGGCACGTTTGGCTGCAAGGCCGTAACTATTTTGGTCTATATCTTTAGCTAGTGTCATTAGTTGACTTTGATAATTGTAAAGAATAACTTTCCCATCGTGAGCCCGTCTGGGAGGGTTTGGATTTCCCTAAGTAACATGGCTTCAGTTTTCTTACTGCTATAAAGGCGTTTAAGATTTGTTTTAATATCGTCCCAATTCAGCCGTGTATCACAAATGATTAAGGCCTCGTCTGCTTTGCCTATAATTTTGTTTCGGACGGCCCTAAGGAGAAGTTGTCCATACGGTGTCTGATCCACTGATTTAATCAATAAGAGTAGTTCTTCTACGCTAGTTATAAATTTTTCGAGGTTATCAGGGGGGCCTTCGAATTTAGGTAGTTGTTTGACAAAGGCCAATATGTCGGTTGGGTTAAGGTTAGTATTAATGAGGGTAGACGAGCTACTGCGTGTGGGACTTAGAGGACCTGATGAGTTGCCAGAATCCATATTGTTGTTATTGATTGGTTGTTCCAACTGACGCACTTGCTCTAATTGTTCGTCTAATGTCCTTATCTCAGAAAGATTGTCACCGCTTCTTAAACCTAGTCTGCTCCTAATCTTGTTACTAGTAAGGCTTGTTTTTGACATTGGTAATAATATTATTGTTGTACTGTAGTGTAGTGTGGTGAATTTTGTAGTAGTATTGGTATAAAATTATGTTAATATATATATATATGTGATAATAATAGTATATATATATAGTGTTGTTTTAATGATAAGTTTGTATATGTGTGTAATGATTCAATAATATTGTGAGAATAATTGTATGTGGTGTTAACTTAAGATTATATTTATATATGTATGTGTTCTCTTTTACTTTTGGTGAGTGTGTTGTTGATGTAAGTTTCAAATTTAACTGTAATATATATACATGTTTTAGAAATAATTCTCAAAAAAAAAAAAAAAGAAATAAAAATTATTTCTATAGGGGTATGTTAGCGAACACGCGGCAATATTGCAATGGTTTAGATTTGTGTGTGTATATTTAATACTTTATATATAAGTACATGCATAGATGTAAATGGCATTACTTGCGGCGGCTGATGTGCAGTTCAAATTCTTGTGCTCAACAGAATAAGCATCAACTCTACCCCTCTCCCGTCGCGTCAGCAGTTTTCGACACATGAAGACGTTCGTGAATTCCACATAGACGAGAACAGAGGAGAGAGGGCATTTAACATATTTGATTTTTTACTGGACTGAACGGTTTTACAATGCATATATTAAGTGTTTAAATATATTGAGATTTAATTCGTTTTTACGCATTAGTGATCCCGGTGTCTTATCAGCGATTGATGTACACATATTCGGTCACTGCGAATTTTTTTATATTTTATTGCTAGTGATCCCGGTGCCTTATCAGCGATTGATGTACACATATTCGGTCACTGCTAACTTTTTATGTTTTATTTCTAGTGATCCCGGTGCCTTATCAGCGATTGATGTACACATATTCTGTTACTGCGCATTTTTTATATTTTATTGCTACTGATCCCGGTGCCTTATCAGCGTTTGATGTGCACATATTCGGTCACTGATAATTTTTTATGTTTTATTTCAAGTGATCCCGGTGCCTTATCAGCTTTTGATGTGTACATATTCGGTCCCTGTGAATTTGTTGGTTGAGGACAAATAGACTATTGCACTATGATGAGCTTGCGTTCATAGCAATCGAATTTAAGCGTTATACGCTGTTGAAAAATTCGTTAAACACCAGATCTAGCAGGAATTCTCTTCATATAACCGTCCACGCTGTGTTGTGCATCTTCGCCACACACACACACGCACATAAACAACGCAACGGACAGACATCTGCGTCGTGAAAGTAGAAAGACGTTCTTTGAGTATATCAAGTAATTTGTGTTTTTGAGACGCAACACCGAGTTCTGTTGCCTGTACGCGGGGTGCGCCTATCTGCAAGCGCGTGGATATTAATTCATTTCGTGGTGAAGAGATATACTCACGTGTGATACGAAAAACGAGTTTTCTCCATAATTCCTTGGCTATCTGACATCCAGGGAGCACTTATGTAATAGTGAGATTTTGCAATTGTTTGTATT
The DNA here is from genome assembly GCA_018150725.1 of Drosophila quadrilineata. Classification (NCBI taxonomy): domain Eukaryota; kingdom Metazoa; phylum Arthropoda; class Insecta; order Diptera; family Drosophilidae; genus Drosophila; species Drosophila quadrilineata. The sequence goes on along the minus strand of JAECWN010000197.1, from coordinate 341,601 downwards.
TCCTATTGCGTAGAGAAATTATTTTTTCTCTTTTGCAAGACCAGGGATTTGCAAATTAAACTTTACTACCACTGACAAGTGAGCATAAGGCCACGGAACCGACCGATCTCCAACCCCTCCACTTAAGTGGTGCTCTAAACGGGGCTCTGGTGACCGAGGCGGAGCGGTATAAGCGGTAGCCGGAACGTCACGGTGGTCTTATGGCGATGGCTGAAGAAGAGAGGGTGTTCGGGAAGCGCACCCCCATTTGAAGTACGGCCTGAAGCTTTGCGTCTGAAATTGATAACGTGCGACGCTGATTCGTGTGCTAGTGCAGATATCACCCAGATATCCATTGCGTGCGACGGGAGCATGTCATCCATTGCAGCTGCATGTCACCGTTGCCTTCAGGCTAGAAGACTATATCAGAGATCTCGTGGGATGGACAACTTCAGCTAGAGACAACATGAGTTGCAGGCAGCAAGGATAGGCCTGAAGCTGCAGATTCGAGCGAGTAAGAGAGCTTGCTACTTTGAGCTTCGTGACTCTGCAGACAGCGATCCCTCTGTCACTGGTGTCCACATGATCGGTTTCGCTGATGACGTTGCGCTCATTACGGTCGTCAAGATTCTGTCAGAGACGGAATGTAGGTGCAACGCCGCCATCGCTGATGTAGACAGCTGGCTCTCCCAAGCTGTGCTTCACCTTATGGGGGAGAAAACGGAGTCGGTGTTAATCAGCAGCAGGAAGAAGATCGAGACAGTCAAGGTGTCAGTTGGTAGTACCACTATCAGCTCGTCCAGAGCGAATAAATACCTGGGAGTGAGGCTTTTCTTCAAGGAGCACCTGCAGTCAATCCATAAAAAGGCAAGCTCCACCGTTGTTGCCCTAAGCAAACTAAATGTAAGAGGTCCTAAGGTCCCGACTTCTTCTGGCAAGCATTATTAAGTCAGTCATACTCTATGCGGCCCTTCTCTGGGCCAATTCGATTCGTGTCAAAAGCTACCGGAGGGAGATACAAGGCGTTTACCGACTGGGAGCCCGTAGAGTCTGTAGTGCCTTCAGGACTGTCTCTGATGACGCTGCCTTTGTGGTTGCGGGTATGGTTCCAATCGAGGAGCTGGTCATTGAAGCGGAAGCGGGTTGGGCGAACTTGGATGAGTCGAGCAGGGGCGAGCACTCAAGGTGCGATCATCTCCTGCATCACTCGTTGGTAAGGGCATTGGGACAACTCATCCAAAGGGTGCTTGACCCACAAGCTGATCCCAAGTTTACTCCCATGGATTCTCAGAAGATATAGGCAAGTAAACTCCTATCTAACGCAGCTCTGCACAGGACGCATGTGCTTTCGGAGCTACTTGAAACGATTCGGGCACGACATCGATGACTTATGTCCTCCATTTCCTGGAGAGACTGAAGACGCCAAACATGTGGATTAGTGCGATTGGATAGGCGCATAATTACATACGTGCACTTGAAATTGCGGTAAATTTCAAACAGAACTATTTAGCGTACAGCTGTTGTGCCAAGTTAACGGTCACGAGTTCATCGAGCTTTTGCGAGCTCTTTTCTACGCAGTTGCACTAAAGAAATGGTCAAGATAGCAAAAACTCACTCTGTCACAATCAGCTGTGTCGAGCCGACCAACGACATTATTTTATTATTATTTTTCAAAGCTAAAGCTGAGTCAATCCATCGTCAGTTGACGGCAATGAAAAAATTTTCTCCCGCTCGACGAATCCGAGCTGTCCGTTCGTATTGGAACTGTTGAGCTTTTAATGTCTCATTTTAATAGGAGGACATTAGGAACTAATTCGACGATGATAAACAAGGAGTTTAAGTCGTTTGCCAGAGCTGAGACTTCCAATATTCTCAGAGTCTTAAGCCGATTGGCCATATTTTATTGCAATGCATATTACCGTCATCGGAAGGAATGGCGATTTATTCAACGTTGAGAAGTTCCAGCGGTGGTCAATATTCGGAGATAGATGTGTGGAAAAGGGTTCAGCAAACAGTCTTCGTGAGCTCAGTGACAAGCTCTATTCCCATTTACGTGCACTGCGCTCTATGGCATGCAATGATCAAATCGCAGATCGATTGTTAGTGCATCTCGTCGCAAGAAAGTGGGAAGAGGTCCTACTAAGCAAATCATTGCCAAGTTGGAATGATATGGCTCCCTTCCAAGAGCATGAAAGCATTAAACTTGCACTGCGGAACTCCATTTAACAGAAAGGGAACGCATATATCAGCGATTTCCACTTCAGGTAGTTCGTACACTGTGTGGAATGTGCAATGCTCCAGATCATCTTCTGACAAGATGCCCTGCGTTCGTCACGTTACCTCGAACACACAGGCATAAGGAAGCACTGAAGTTGCTCCTCCGTTCTGGCCATGGACAGTCGCAATGCAAAGCATATCATTGCAGGCATTGTGAAGGAAAGCACCACAACCATCTGCACACCGACACAAGCCCTTCAGGAGCCACAAGTGGGCATTTGTTTCAGCGATGTAAATCGCTGCATTTGGTGTAAATCGTTGTGCGGCAAGCCATTTTTTAAGATTAGGAATTAAAAGTCACTTGGTTAGGTGAGCACGGTGGGTGTTCCACTATCTCGAACCTTAATTTCTGAATATTAGCCATGGAAACAATGCACGTGTGTACACGCTGGACAGCGACCGCATTGGAACGGCTTGATCGCGGAATGTGGCCGTCTATGCTTCATGAGTTCCACTGGGGTTTGGAAAGAGCGCAGAAACTGTTGGCAAACGAATGGTTTCACGCTCCTGACGACTCGCAAATGTTTGATGAGATTGGTGTTGCGTGAGAAGCTCTTGGAGCAGATGTTGCAGGAGAATGTCCTTACAATTGTATGGTGTATCTGAAGATCATATCGAAAATCGGGATGTGACCATGAGAGCCGATAGCTCGAATTTAACGGAGGTACTGAAGGCGCAGCAACTGGCTAAGAAGACATGGACACTTAATCCTGCAAAACATCAGTGTGAAGCAATGTTTGATGCCTTTCTTTACAATGACAATGGCAGTTCCGAACAGTATGCTCGAACTTCAGGCAATTAATGCATCTTCCGAGTCGACAAGCCTCCTTGTATCGCTGTGATGCCGTCATATCCAAAAACCGAAAACAGGATTAGATTCCATGTCCACCAGACTCGCAGCATGCGAAGACGTGAGGGTTACCCTGAGTAACGACTAGCGTCATCCGACTTGTGCTACTACTTGAGTTACATAGAATGTCAGCCGATAACGCGGCAATGGAATCTTGCACACTTTTAAGGCGCTGACATCGTGTGGCCAAGAACTGAAGGAACCCGTCGGTGGTGGGCACTTGGTCAATGGCTGACTTTTCTTCCCAGTCAGATTGTGTTTTCCTGTCCAATCTTTGCAGGAGTATCTGAATGGCCATGCAGCCTGCTATCTGCTACGAATTCCCTAACGACTGCAATGCACGCATGTGTGCATTTACCTTATCAGCAAATGCTCTCAGAGATGTCGCTGAAGGGATCTGGATCTGCGAGCCGGAGCGCTAAAATCTCCATCACGTGGGCCTGGAACACGAGATTCCTGTTGCTGAACCGCTTGCGAAGAATCTCCCGGTCAACGGGGTAATTCGAGATCAAATCGATTAGAAGGCGCATCCCGATTGGCAAGAGCGGAAATGCTGGAACTTCTCTATAGGCTCCAGGTGTGGATCATCATTCACTAATATTCTGAAAACCGATGCAAATCTGAATATTCAGTGTACCCACCAGAAAACGTTGGAAGCTTTAGCTCAGGCAGTCAAATTCGATGACGTCTTTCGGAGGCACTACGTGACTACCCAAAACTGTCATCAGGCCTCATGGTGAATGAAGGTGGTGCACGCAACTGACGATGCTCGAAGTTGAACACGAAGCCTGCTTTAAAGTGACAAGATCAGCTCATCAAACTTGTCACGCAGTTCACTGCCGATCTCGTCGAAGTCTAGCTCCTATTGAGTGAAATTAAAAGTCACACTATGATTTCCGCTGTACTATACGACTGAACACACTCCTCATGTAACGTTTGGTCCAACAGCCAAACAGTGTCAAAGATTGACGACGCCCTTCGTTTTAGATATGGAACCCTGTTTAAGGGAGTACCAATATCTCCGCACGCGATTGTGCTTGGCAGCTCGTTTTGCATGTTGTATTAAATCAGAACAGCTGAAGCAAACGAACACAGCGCAAGAGAGAGAGAGCGCGATAACGGTCAAAGTTCGGTACACGGGTATGCTTGTGTCTGCGCACAAAATGAAACGTTCAAGAACTTTTGCACCAAAAAAGTTTAACTGTTCGCAGCACAGTGGTTCGCGGCACGCATAAGTTTTGTGAAATTGTAAATGTTTGAATAGTTGGTTAGTCACTTCTCGCCGGGGCCTTTAAATGTTGAATCACTAAGGTTTTTTGGCGGCGTTCATGATATAAAATTAAATAAAAATATGCACACTAAGAAATTTTGGGTTAGTATTGTTTATTTGTGCAACTATACAACCGAGAAGCACGTTAGCGTCTTGACACAGGTTGACAGTTCGACTGATAAGTGAAACATGTAAAACGAGAGGGGCAATAATAATTTGTTATGTAGACAATAGAATGTGTAAGAAGCCGTTGCCGAGCTGTGAGGCTGTAGAACAGTTACAGAGAGTGAGCAGCGAAGTAGCTGTCGGCAGCCTGACCATTACAGTTTTCCAGCCAGTGAGCCTTATGCTGCTCCCGACAAACAGAAACCAAATGAAAATGTTTCCATTGTTTCAAAGAAATAAATTTGTTATGCTTCTAACAACGGTAAGAAAAAAACCGCGCAATGAATTCGGCTGAAATTTTTCAGGTTACGTAGTTAGGAGTACTGCTTGCTGAATTCACATTCATTTTAGCGCCACTGGCTCCACCTCTTTGATATTTCAGAGACTTATTGAACCCCCCTCGAAATAGCACAGACGCAAAGCTCAGGAAATAATGCGCGATTAATAGTCGCAGTTTGACATCGATTTGACGGAATGTAAGACCCCAGCAACATAACTCACTTTCTTCCAGAGTCAGCGAATCGACATGCGCATTGGTGCGGGCATATTCTATGATCTTCTTTGCGTGGGTCAGATCAAGATCGCAACTCATTTGCCACTGCTGCAGAATACCAAACTAGAATAGATTGTTTCTCCAAGCTCAAAAGTCTCTCTCTGTCCGCAACAACAGCAGTTCCCTCCCTGCAACCTGAATCTGAGGTTTTGGGCGAATTACTACAGCGATATTGGGAGATGGAAAGCTGCTCCGGTTCCATCCCAGCTCTTTCTGAAGAGGATTCAGCATGCGATTTATTGTCTCGCAATCCGGCAATCAAGCAGCAATATGTAGCTATTATGAGGGAGTATACAGATTTCGGCTAAGCAGTCCAGTTATGTTTCTCATCACTGAGTCCAGAAGCTGGATAGCACAACAACAAAACTTCCAGTTGTATTTGATGTATCTGCCAAGACAACTTCTGGAATATCCCTGAACGAGCTGCTCTTCGCGGGGCCAACATTCTCAGTTGCCTGTTCCACTTCTTCAAAGATCTCATCCTGAATTTCTCATCCTGATCAACTCCTGCAATGCATCTTGTGGAGGGACGACCCGGCACAGCCAATTAGGTGTACCTGTTAGAGACGGTCACATATGGAACAAACAATGCAGCAACTTGTATCGGATGAGGAGAACGCGTTTCTTGAAGATCTTGCGTCGGGAGTTTTACATGGATAACTTGATCACAGGAGGTAATTCAGTAGAGGAAGTTGGCAATTGCGCGTGCAGATTAAGGAACTTCTTAGAAGAGGACACTTTCCGATTCGAAAATGGTATTGAAATGATGTAGAAGCACTAGAAGGAGAATCAGATGGCTATCACGAAAAGATGTTAAAATTTCATGACGGTTTGGATGTAACCAAGGCCTTAGGCCCCCCCAGAAAGGACGCCTACCAAACGTGCCATTCTTTCTGCCATTGTAAAGACCTACGACCCTCTTGGTCTAATTGGTCCAGTAGTGACAAGGTTGAAGCTATATGGAAGGATAGTCTAGGATGGTATGAAGTCTACCTAAGGCGCTGTATCATGCATGGTTGAACCCGCAGCGTATGGGGTATGTGTAGACATGTTCCTCTGTCGAAGGGATCTCCACTTCGCATTTATTATGTTTATTTATTATATTATTCCACCAAAATGTCCAATCCATTGCTGTACAGACTCAACAATAGTGCTTGCTTGGATTCAGGAAACACCTTTAGCATTCAACATGTTCGTTGCCAATCGGGTAGCCTGGATTCAGCAACTCACGGGTGGAATGATGTGGCATCATGTGCCGACCTTTTATTATTTTAATATTCTACCAAAATGTCCAATCCATTGCTATACTGACTCAACAATAGAGCTTGCTTGGATTCGGGAAACACCTGCAGCATTCGGATTCAGGAACTCACGGATGGAATGATGTGGTACCATGTGCCGACCTTTTTAAATCCAGCAGATATATAATCACGAGAATTTACACCAGCTGAACTGATGACCTCACCGCTGTGGTTCGAGGACCCGGTTTTTCTTCAACAGGATGAGTTATCGTGACCACTACCCTTTTCCAATAGAATTGCCTGATAGAAAAAGGAAAGTTTTCTCGGCTTCAACCAAAACAGACATATCCGAAGGATGCAAATTCATTAGTTCCTTCAGCAAGATGCAACGGATCTTCGGAGACGTACATCGAATATGCCATCGGAAGGGATTTCATCAACCCTCAGGGCTGCAATTTACTGTAGACGACATCAAAGCAGGCACGCATCTTCTTATAAGGGCGTACAGCGCGTTCACTTCTCTAGTGACGCTTTAAATTCCGGGCAGGAGATTTCAAGTAGGAGCAGCTTTTGGTAACTACACCCGGTCATGGACGATGAAGGTCTGATGCTCGTTGGCGGACGCCTCCAAAACTCAAATTTGAATTTTGATGCCATTCATCCTTTAGTGCTGCCCAAAAATTATCCAGTAACAACGGCCTTAGTTATGCACTTTTATCACAAATTTCTGCGTGCATGTCCTCAGAGTCTATTGGCGGTATTACGTCTGAGATTTTGGGTCAAACTCCTTCTTCTCCGACAACGCAACTAACTTCGTGGGAGCGAGGAACGAGTTTAAGCAACTCTACTTCACTTCGGTGGTCGCTGGGAGGCAGCAGTAAAGTCGACCAAGTTCCTAATTGGCGTTCTTATGTCAGTCATTGACGAGCCTGACTGGATACCAACCGACTCAGTCAGTGACAACGTATAAGCCGTATGCAGCAAATCTTTTAGCGGAAGTGGAGTTGTGACTACCTATCCTTTCTGCAGGAGTGCAGCACATGGCGTTTCCCTCGAACCAATTTGCAAGTAGACAGCATCGTGATTCTCACGGACGAAAACACACCACCTCTTCAGTGACGTCTCGGCAGAGTGAATAACACTATTGCAGGAAAGGATGGTACTGTTCATGTAGCAAGCCTGCAGCAGGACACGTAAAGAGAGCTGTCGGGAAATTGGCGCTTTTACGCTAGCAGATTGGCAATCCCGCTTAAGGTTGCAATCGATTATCTTCTGGTGGCACGTTTTTTGTACCTCTCTTGCTTTGTAACTTCTATCTTATATTAAAATAGAACTGCAATTCAAGCAACTGATATTCGCAACGGTTCTAATTTTTATTATTCAAGAAATGTCTATGGACGAAATGTGTCTTTAAACTAAAAGGATTCCTCGAAACATTTGTTTATTTAAAAAATAAGATCTAGAAATGACGATTTTCCATGTCTTACATAATTGTTTTTAAAATAAGTAAACAACGTACAATACCAGACGTTTTTTTTTTAAATTCTGCTCTAACGTTCAATTTATTAAAGTTTAAAAAGAAATTATGCTGTAGTTAATATGATTCTGATTGAATTCGTTAATATTGTAATGATCATTTCATTAATATCATTCATTAACTTTAATGGCTTGTACTGTCCATTATCAGATGTATTTTGACGCCTAAATCGGTTGGAATATTTTGGCTACCTTAGTCCCTAAAACTGAATTGAAAGTTTGTGAGAGAAAATTGTCCCTAAAACTATAGCCAATTAAGACATGCTTATAGTTCTCTTCTAATTCGTATTAATTTTGTTTCCGTCAAAATACATATGAATATGGGAACTACAAGCAAAAGAAGATGTCATTAACGAGTATTCCAAATATCAACACCAATAGTTAAAAAATTTGCGACATTCTCGACATGTGTTTGCATTTTGCAAATAATTAATTATCAATTCGAAAAATATTATTTTTGAGTTTTCCTTCTTTTTCTTTGTGTTTCATCTATAATTTTAATTTATTTCTCGGATTAGTCATTTTTCAATACATTAACCAATAAAAAATTTAAAGAAAGTCAAATTTTTGGCATTGAAAATGTCAATTTAAGTTAAACTTTCATGTATTGTGTTCAAATAATTCTGTTTAGTGCTCAGCGTGGGATTGCTGACTCAGTGAAACTCTTAAGTGGCCGATCACATTCAATGCGCACTTGAAAAGGTTTTGATTGTGAATTGCAGCACTGCGATTCCAATATCGCATGTACTACTACAAACTTGGAACAAATGGATACAAATTGATGTCATTTATACTGAAAGTCTTTGATTCTGTAAACCACGCTTTCCTAAAACACAAGTTGTCACTCTTACCAACTATCATAACAAGAGATCTTTCTAAGCACTTCGGACCATTGCTGTTCAAGTTATTTCTTAATGACCTACCGTCTTAATAATTAGAATAGTGGTGTATTGATGTATGCAGATGATGTTCAGACTTTTTACTGCACATCTTCTATACATGCCTTTGCAGGAAACATCCTATGCAAAGGATGATATGATCCTATGATAGACGGCCATCTTCGTAACAAAATCTCTCAAATTAATGAACTAAACTTGATCCTAATTTTTTCTTCAATGGATACATTGAGTTCATGGTAAATAATGCCATGAAAGTCTGTGGTTTCATTAAACATAAACTTAATTTTCTTTTCAGTTCCTATTATACCTTATTATTACTTGACTTACTAATTTCCTTTAACACGATTTTTTTTTTTATAGTTTAATAATCTTTAGGGGGTTACCAGTTTAAAGTTTAAAGTATTAGAACAAAGAAAAAATGAAATCTTAGAGCATTTACTCACTCATATAACGTCTGGTGATGGTCATTGACTTGATTGGGTTTTTCTGGATTTTCCAAATTATAGCAAGAAATGTTGAATAAGTTAGAATTTATTCACCAAATTTATTTAATTTTTATTTCCAATTATTTTCATTAATTAATTATTTATTAAAATATTTTTATTTTTATTATTGTTTTAAAATTTTTTTTCTCAATTATATAATTCCAGACAGGCCTTACACGGAAATGCGTAAATTCGCAATTCGGAGTGATAGAAAATATTGATTTTAAAAAGAAATTTAATTAGCATGTCCGACAGAAGAGCTGCTTATAATTAAACAAAAAACTAAGCTTTCCGATCGATGCACGTAGTAAGATGGCAAGCTGTTCGAAAAATTGATCTATCTATTTTTGTAGCAAACACAGTTCTAGCAAAGACATTACAACACTAATGTCTTTGGTTCTAATCACTAATAACGTATTTGACCGATTATTAAATACAACCACTGACCATATAACATATAGATGGGACATTTCATACAACGAAAACGGCTACGAAATTTCTTAGCGAGTTACCCCAGTTCGATGCGACATACCCCGATCGGCTCACACGAACAGCTTCCGACAAGTTCGATCTCTCAATGTGCGAACCTATACTGAGTTGATAGCGTTTTGTACTCGCCTAGGGCGGAAGCTTCGTATAGAGCCCGCATGTTACTCTTATGATCGCATTTAGAAACAGCAAATTAGCATGTGAGCTATTCTCTGTTGAGAGCTTGCTGCTTGCCTGCCTCTATTTCTGTTGCCCATTTTCATAGCTATGACTACAAAAAGCAAATACACTCTCATCAGCAGCACTATTTATATCGGATGGAAAGGAAAGTTGAAGGATAATGAGATTTCTGGTATAGTCAATACATTTCAATTCTTTATCCATATTTATGCTACACTTTAATAAAAATGATATGCAATAGAATTTCAAAAATATAACACTATATAATTATTTGTCTGAGCGATATAACAAAACAACGAATGTCTGCACTCAGCTGCAATACTAGTAATTCCTACAAATGGCAATTCATCCCAAGCATCAAAAGTCTAAAAAGTCTGATTTTAAAGCAGTTTCCGGCAAACTTATCCAGTTTGAAGAGCGGCTCAACCGACCCACAAGAGAGATTCCAACTCTCTATATCCTACAAGTACGTCGTGACCACATCAACTCCTTGTGCCACAACACGAATATGACTGTTGCGCCCGGGTGCTTAATCCGAACGACCCGAGTGACAGCTTCTGGCTATGGAATCCACCTATGAGCACTGCTACTCTATTTATGAGCAGTGTGTTGGTCAGGTGAGTCAGCAGATTGACGATGCGGCGAATCTGCTACGTCCTCCGGCCACTCCAGCTCCTCCTACTTTAATCTCTAACGGGGACTACACCAAGTGGCCCACGTTCCAGGACCTTTTCTCGGCCATTTACGTTAACAATACGTGGTTAACACCGGTAGAAAATTTATTCCACTTAAACTCGAAGACCAGCGGAGAGGCCAAGTCCCCCTTTTGACCAATTTTAGTTCGACATGAGCTGCTTTTTGCGATCGCTGGGAGATTAAGCGGCTGCTGGTAAACAGCCAGTTGAAGATTCTCTTCAACTTATCTCCTGTTACTTCCGAGACAGGAACCGCCCTAAAAGGATTGCAGAGTACAATCCAGGGCTGTCTGACGGCTTTAGTCCACTCGGAAGTCTCGACGTACATCTGGGATTGCTTACTGGTTTTCCTCTGCTCCTCCAAACTCCCAAAGGCGACCCTTGCACTTTTGGAGCAGACTTTGACGAATAAACACGACATCCCAGCTTGGCAAGATATGAACAAGTTCCTCAGTGAAAGATATCTGACGTTGAAAGCCATTGAGAATGTTATATCTCCCGGCCCGAGCAGACAACATCTCCAAATCGGTCAGTCCAAGACCACCCCTAGGAATTTAGGGCCAGAGCGGATTCAGTCCTTGGAATCCAGCGTAAAAGTGAAGGCTCAAAAGTGCGATCTCTGTTCCAAAGAGAACCACCCAGTCAGAGCTGCCCCGTCCACTTCGGCTGCCTCCACCCAAACTCCACATATACAGTCCAATCCCACCAGCGAAGTGCAAACTTACTTTGCTGCCAACGCGCGAGAAGTCCTTCTAGGCACCGCCTTTTTACATATATGTCATGCAGATGTCACCTATCCCGCTCGCGCTATGCTCGATTCTGGGTCCGAGGCCACCTTCATCTCAGGCCACCACTTCCCATTTGTTGGCTGAGCTTATCACTAACGTTGCCGGTATTATTCCACCAAAATGTCCAATCCATTGCTGTATAGACTCAACAATAGTGCTTGCTTAGATTCAGGAAACACCTTTAGCATTCAACATGTTCGTTGCCAATCGGGTAGCTTGTATTCAGCAACTCACGGGTGCAATGATGTGGCATCATGTGCCGACCTTTTATTATATTAATATTCCACCAAAATGTCCAATCCATTGCTATACTGACTCAACAATAGAGCTTGCTTGGATTCGGGAAACACCTTCAGCTTTCGGATTCAGGAACTCACGGATGGAATGATGTGGTACCATGTGCCCACCTTTTTAAATCCAGCAGATATATAATCACGAGAATTTACACCAGCTGAATGATGACCTCACCGCTGTGGTTCGAGGACCCGGTTTTTCTTCAACAGGATGAGTTATCGTGACCACTACCCTTTTCCAATAGAATTGCCTGATAGAAAACGGAAAGTTTTCTCGGCTTCAACCAAAACAGATATATCCGAAGGATGCAAATTCATTAGTTCCTTCAGCAAGATGCAACAGATCTTCGGAGATGTACATCGAATATGCCATCGGAAGGGATTTCATCAACCCTCAGGGCTGCAATTTACTGTAGACGACATCAAAGCAGGCACGCATCTTCTTATAAGGGCGTACAGCGCGTTCACTTCTCTAGTGACGCTTTAAATTCCGGGCAGGAGATTTCAAGTAGGAGCAGCTTTTGGTAACTACACCCGGTCATGGACGATGAAGGTCTGATGCTCGTTGGCGGACGCCTCCAAAACTCAAATTTGAATTTTGATGCCATTCATCCTTTAGTGCTGCCCAAAAAATTATCCAGTAACAACGGCCTTAGTTATGCACTTTTATCACAAATTTCTGCGTGCATGTCCTCAGAGTCTATTGGCGGTATTACGTCTGAGATTTTGGGTCAACCAAAGCGTCAACCCGGAATTGACCTTCTACGAAATGCTACGTTTTAGTGTACGCCTCCTTCTTCTCCGACAACGCAACTAACTTCGTGGGAGCGAGGAACGAGTTTAAGCAACTCTACTTCACTTCGGTGGTCGCTGGGAGGCAGCAGTAAAGTCGACCAAGTTCCTAATTGGCGTTCTTATGTCAGTCATTGACGAGCCTGACTGGATACCAACCGACTCAGTCAGTGACAACGTATAAGCCGTATGCAGCAAATCTTTTAGCGGAAGTGGAGTTGTGACTACCTCTCCTTTCTGCAGGAGTGCAGCACATGGCGTTTCCCTCGAACCAATTTGCAAGTAGACAGCATCGTGATTCTCACGGACGAAAACACACCACCTCTTCAGTGACGTCTCGGCAGAGTGAATAACACTATTGCAGGAAAGGATGGTACTGTTCATGTAGCAAGCCTGCAGCAGGACACGTAAAGAGAGCTGTCGGGAAATTGGCGCTTTTACGCTAGCAGATTGGCAATCCCGCTTAAGGTTGCAATCGATTATCTTCTGGTGGCACGTTTTTTTGTACCTCTCTTGCTTTGTAACTTCTATCTTATATTAAAATAGAACTGCAATTCAAGCAGCTGATACTCGCAACGGTTCTAATTTTTATTATTCAAGAAATGTCTATGGACGAAATGTGTCTTTAAACTAAAAGGATTCCTCGAAACATTTGTTTATTTAAAAAATAAGATCTAGAAATGACGATTTTCCATGTCTTACATAATTGTTTTTAAAATAAGTAAACAACGTACAATACCAGACGTTTTTTTTTTAAATTCTGCTCTAACGTTCAATTTATTAAAGTTTAAAAAGAAATTATGCTGTAGTTAATATGATTCTGATTGAATTCGTTAATATTGTAATGATCATTTCATTAATATCATTCATTAACTTTAATGGCTTGTACTGTCCATTATCAGATGTATTTTGACGCCTAAATCGGTTGGAATATTTTGGCTACCTTAGTCCCTAAAACTGAATTGAAAGTTTGTGAGAGAAAATTGTCCCTAAAACTATAGCCAATTAAGACATGCTTATAGTTCTCTTCTAATTCGTATTAATTTTGTTTCCGTCAAATACATATGAATATGGGAACTACAAGCAAAAGAAGATGTCATTAACGAGTATTCCAAATATCAACACCAATAGTTAAAAAATTTGCGACATTCTCGACATGTGTTTGCATTTTGCAAATAATTAATTATCAATTCGAAAAATATTATTTTTGAGTTTTCCTTCTTTTTCTTTGTGTTTCATCTATAATTTTAATTTATTTCTCGGATTAGTCATTTTTCAATACATTAACCAATAAAAAAATTTAAAGAAAGTCAAATTTTTGGCATTGAAAATGTCAATTTAAGTTAAACTTTCATGTATTGTGTTCAAATAATTCTGTTTAGTGCTCAGCGTGGGATTGCTGACTCAGTGAAACTCTTAAGTGGCCGATCACATTCAATGCGCACTTGAAAAGGTTTTGATTGTGAATTGCAGCACTGCGATTCCAATATCGCATGTACTACTACAAACTTGGAACAAATGGATACAAATTGATGTCATTTATACTGAAAGTCTTTGATTCTGTAAACCACGCTTTCCTAAAACACAAGTTGTCACTCTTACCAACTATCATAACAAGAGATCTTTCTAAGCACTTCGGACCATTGCTGTTCAAGTTATTTATTAATGACCTACCGTCTTAATAATTAGAATAGTGGTGTATTGATGTATGCAGATGATGTTCAGACTTTTTACTGCACATCTTCTATACATGCCTTTGCAGGAAACATCCTATGCAAAGGATGATATGATCCTATGATAGACGGCCGTCTTCGTAACAAAATCTCTCAAATTAATGAACTAAACTTGATCCTAATTTTTTCTTCAATGGATACATTGAGTTCATGGTAAATAATGCCATGAAAGTCTGTGGTTTCATTAAACATAAACTTAACTTTCTTTTCAGTTCCTATTATACCTTATTATTACTTGACTTACTAATTTCCTTTAACACGATTTTTTTTTTTTATAGTTTAATAATCTTTAGGGGGTTACCAGTTTAAAGTTTAAAGTATTAGAACAAAGAAAAAATGAAATCTTAGAGCATTTACTCACTCATATAACGTCTGGTGATGGTCATTGACTTGATTGGGTTTTTCTGGATTTTCCAAATTATAGCAAGAAATGTTGAATAAGTTAGAATTTATTCACCAAATTTATTTAATTTTTATTTCCAATTATTTTCATTAATTAATTATTTATTAAAATTTTTTTATTTTTATTATTGTTTTAAAATTTTTTTCTCAATTAATTATAATTCCAGACAGGCCTTACATGGAAATGCGAAAATTCGCAATTCGGAGTGATAGAAAATATTGATTTTAAAAAGAAATTTAATTAACATGTCCGACAGAAGAGCTGCTTATAATTAAACAAAAACTAAGCTTTCCGATCAATGCACGTAGTAAGATGGCAAGCTGTTCGAAAAATTGATCTATCTATTTTTATAGCAAACACAGTTCTAGCAAAGACATTACAACACTAATGTCTTTGGTTCTAATCACTAATAACGTATTTGACCGATTATTAAATACAACCACTGACCATATAACATATAGATGGGACATTTCATACAACGAAAACGGCTACGAAATTTCTTAGCGAGTTACCCCAGTTCGATGCGACATACTCCGATCGGCTCACACGAACAGCTTCCGACAAGTTCGATCTCTGAATGTGCGAACCTATACTGAGTTGATAGCGTTTTGTACTCATCTAGGGCGGAAGCTTCGAATAGAGCCCGCATGTGAGCTGTTCGCTGTTGAGAGCTTGCTGCTTGCCTGCCTCTATTTCTGTTGCCCATTTTCGTAGCTATGACTACAAAAAGCAAATACACTCTCATCAGCAGCACTATTGATATCGGATGGAAAGGAAAGTTGAAGGATAATGAGATTTGTAGTATAGTCAATACATTTATATTCTTTTTCCATATTTATGCTAAACTTTAATAAAAATGATATGCAATAGAATTTCAAAAATATAACACTATATAATTATTTGTCTGAGCGATATAACAAAACAACGAATGTCTGCACTCAGCTGCAATACTAGTAATTCCCTACAAATGGCAATTCATCCCAAGCATCAAAAGTCTAAAAAGTCTGATTTTAAAGCAGTTTCCGGCAAACTTATCCAGTTTGAAGAGCGGCTCAACCGACCCACAAGAGAGATTCCAACTCTTTATATCTTACAAGTACGTCGTGACCATATCAACTCCTTGTGGCACAACACGAATATGACTGTTGCGCCCGGGTGCTTAATCCGAACGACCCGAGTGACAACTTCTGGCTATGGAATCCACCTATGAGCACTGCTACTCTATTTATGAGCAGTGTGTTGGTCAGGTGAGTCAGCAGATTGACGATGCGGCGAATCTGCTACGTCCTCCGGCCACTCCAGTTCCTCCTACTTTAATCTCTAACGGGGACTACACCAAGTGGCCCACGTTCCAGGACCTTTTCTCGGCCATTTACGTTAACAATACGTGGTTAACACCGGTAGAAAATTTATTCCACTTAAACTCGAAGACCAGCGGAGAGGTTAAGTCCCCTTTTGACCAATTTTAGTTCGACATGGGCTGCTTTTTGCGATCGCTGTGAGAATAAGCGGCTGCTGGTAAACAGCCAGTTGAAGATTCTCTTCAACTTATCTCCTGTTATTTCCGAGACAGGAACCGCCCTAAAAGGATTGCAGAGTACAATCCAGGGCTGTCTGACGGCTTTAGTCCACTCGGAAGTCTCGACGTACAACTGGGATTGCTTACTGGTTTTCCTCTGCTCCTCCAAACTCCCAAAGGCGACCCTTGCACTTTTGGAGCAGACTTTGACGAATAAACACGACATCCCAGCTTGGCAAGATATGAACAAGTTCCTCAGTGAAAGATATCTGACGTTGAAAGCCATTTAGAATGTTATATCTCCCGGCCCGAGCAGACAACATCTCCAAATCGGTCAGTCCAAGACCACCCCTAGGAATTTAGGGCCAGAGCGGATTCAGTCCTTGGAATCCAGCGTAAAAGTGAAGGCTCAAAAGTGCGATCTCTGTTCCAAAGAGAACCACCCAGTCAGAGCTGCCCCGTCCACCTCGGCTGCCTCCACCCAAACTCCACATATACAGTCCAATCCCACCAGCGAAGTGCAAACTTACTTTGCTGCCAACGCGCGAGAAGTCCTTCTAGGCACCGCCTTTTTACATATATGTCATGCAGATGTCACCTATCCCGCTCGCGCTATGCTCGATTCTGGGTCCGAGGCCACCTTCATCTCAGGCCACCACTTCCCATTTGTTGGCTGAGCTTATCACTAACGTTGCCGGTATTATTCCACCAAAATATCCAATCCATTGCTGTACAGACTCAACAATAGTGCTTGCTTGGATTCAGGAAACACCTTTAGCATTCAACATGTTCGTTGCCAATCGGGTAGCCTGGATTCAGCAACTCACGGGTGGAATGATGTGGCATCATGTGCCGACCTTTTATTATTTTAATATTCTACCAAAATGTCAATCCATTGCTATACTGACTCAACAATAGAGCTTGCTTGGATTCGGGAAACACCTGCAGCATTCGGATTCAGGAACTCACGGATGGAATGATGTGGTACCATGTGCCGACCTTTTTAAATCCAGCAGATATATAATCACGAGAATTTACACCAGCTGAACTGATGACCTCACCGCTGTGGTTCGAGGACCCGGTTTTTCTTCAACAGGATGAGTTATCGTGACCACTACCCTTTTCCAATAGAATTGCCTGATAGAAAAGGAAAGTTTTCTCGGCTTCAACCAAAACAGACATATCCGAAGGATGCAAATTCATTAGTTCCTTCAGCAAGATGCAACGGATCTTCGGAGACGTACATCGAATATGCCATCGGAAGGGATTTCATCAACCCTCAGGGCTGCAATTTACTGTAGACGACATCAAAGCAGGCACGCATCTTCTTATAAGGGCGTACAGCGCGTTCACTTCTCTAGTGACGCTTTAAATTCCGGGCAGGAGATTTCAAGTAGGAGCAGCTTTTGTAACTACACCCGGTCATGGACGATGAAGGTCTGATGCTCGTTGGCGGACGCCTCCAAAACTCAAATTTGAATTTTGATGCCATTCATCCTTTAGTGCTGCCCAAAAATTATCCAGTAACAACGGCCTTAGTTATGCACTTTTATCACAAATTTCTGCGTGCATGTCCTCAGAGTCTATTGGCGGTATTACGTCTGAGATTTTGGGTCAAACTCCTTCTTCTCCGACAACGCAACTAACTTCGTGGGAGCGAGGAACGAGTTTAAGCAACTCTACTTCACTTCGGTGGTCGCTGGGAGGCAGCAGTAAAGTCGACCAAGTTCCTAATTGGCGTTCTTATGTCAGTCATTGACGAGCCTGACTGGATACCAACCGACTCAGTCAGTGACAACGTATAAGCCGTATGCAGCAAATCTTTTAGCGGAAGTGGAGTTGTGACTACCTATCCTTTCTGCAGGAGTGCAGCAAATGGCGTTTCCCTCGAACCAATTTGCAAGTAGACAGCATCGTGATTCTCACGGACGAAAACACACCACCTCTTCAGTGGCGTCTCGGCAGAGTGAATAACACTATTGCAGGAAAGGATGGTACTGTTCATGTAGCAAGCCTGCAGCAGGACACGTAAAGAGAGCTGTCGGGAAATTGGCGCTTCTACGCTAGCAGATTGGCAATCCCGCTTAAGGTTGCAATCGATTATCTTCTGGTGGCACGTTTTTTGTACCTCTCTTGCTTTGTAACTTCTATCTTATATTAAAATAGAACTGCAATTCAAGCAACTGATATTCGCAACGGTTCTAATTTTTATTATTCAAGAAATGTCTATGGACGAAATGTGTCTTTAAACTAAAAGGATTCCTCGAAACATTTGTTTATTTAAAAAATAAGATCTAGAAATGACGATTTTCCATGTCTTACATAATTGTTTTTAAAATAAGTAAACAACGTACAATACCAGACGTTTTTTTTTTAAATTCTGCTCTAACGTTCAATTTATTAAAGTTTAAAAAGAAATTATGCTGTAGTTAATATGATTCTGATTGAATTCGTTAATATTGTAATGATCATTTCATTAATATCATTCATTAACTTTAATGGCTTGTACTGTCCATTATCAGATGTATTTTGACGCCTAAATCGGTTGGAATATTTTGGCTACCTTAGTCCCTAAAACTGAATTGAAAGTTTGTGAGAGAAAATTGTCCCTAAAACTATAGCCAATTAAGACATGCTTATAGTTCTCTTCTAATTCGTATTAATTTTGTTTCCGTCAAAATACATATGAATATGGGAACTACAAGCAAAAGAAGA
Organism: Drosophila quadrilineata; assembly: GCA_018150725.1. Lineage (NCBI taxonomy): Eukaryota > Metazoa > Arthropoda > Insecta > Diptera > Drosophilidae > Drosophila > Drosophila quadrilineata. Next base: position 322,739 of record JAECWN010000197.1, on the reverse strand, counting down.
TGTCATTAACGAGTATTCCAAATATCAACACCAATAGTTAAAAAATTTGCGACATTCCCGACATGTGTTTGCATTTTGCAAATAACTAATTATCAATTCGAAAAATATCATTTTTGAGTTTTCCTTCTTTTTCTTTCTATAATTTTAATTTATTTCTCGGATTAGTCATTTTTCAATACATTAACCAATAAAAAAGTTTAAAGAAAGTCAAATTTTTGGCATTGAAAATGTCAATTTAAGTTAAACTTTCATGTATTGTGTTCAAATAATTCTGTTTAGTGCTCAGCGTGGGATTGCTGACTCAGTGAAACTCCAATATCGCATGTACTACTAAAAACTTGGAACAAATGGATACAAATTAATGTCATTTATACTGAAAGTCTTTGATTCTGTAAACCACGCTTTCCTAAAACACAAGTTGTCACTCTTACCAACTATCATAACAAGAGATCTTTCTAAGCACTTCGGACCATTGCTGTTCAAGTTATTTATTAATGACCTACCGTCTTAATAATTAGAATAGTGGTGTATTGATGTATGCAGATGATGTTCAGACTTTTTACTGCACATCTTCTATACATGCCTTTGCAGGAAACATCCTATGCAAAGGATGATATGATCCTATGATCCTACTTTATAGACGGCCATCTTCGTAACAAAATCTCTCAAATTAATGAACTAAACGTGATCCTAATTTTTCTTCAATGGATACATTGAGTTCATGGTAAATAATGCCATGAAAGTCTGTGGTTTCATTAAACATAAACTTACCTTTCTTTTCAGTTCCTATTATACCTTATTACTTACTTATTTCCTTTAACACGATTTTTTTTTATAGTTTAATAATCTTTAGGGGGTTACCAGTTTAAAGTTTAAAGTATTAGAACAAAGAAAAATGAAATCTTAGAGCATTTACTCACTCATATAACGTCTGGTGATGGTCATTGACTTGATTGGGTTTTTCTGGATTTTCCAAATTATAGCAAGAAATGTTGAATAAGTTAGAATTTATTCACCAAATTTATTTAATTTTTATTTCCAATTATTTTCATTAATTAATTATTTATTAAAATTTTTTTATTTTTTATTATTGTTTTAAAATTTTTCTCAATTAATTATAATTCCAGACAGGCCTTACATGGAAATGCGAAAATTCGCAATTCGGAGTGATAGAAAATATTGATTTTAAAAAGAAATTTAATTAACATGTCCGACAGAAGAGCTGCTTATAATTAAACAAAAAACTAAGCTTTCCGATCAATGCACGTAGTAAGATGGCAAGCTGTTCGAAAAATTGATCTATCTATTTTTGTAGCAAACACAGTTCTAGCAAAGACATTACAACACTAATGTCTTTGGTTCTAATCACTAATAACGTATTTGACCGATTATTAAATACAACTACTGACCATATAACATATAGATGGGACATTTCATACATCGAAAACGGCTACGAAATTTCTTAGCGAGTTACCCCAGTTCGATGCGACATACCCCGATCGGCTCACACGAACAGCTTCCGACAAGTTCGATCTCTCAATGTGCGAACCTATACTGAGTTGATAGCGTTTTGTACTCATCTAGGGCGGAAGCTTCGAATAGAGCCCGCATGTGAGCTGTTCGCTGTTGAGAGCTTGCTGCTTGCCTGCCTCTATTTCTGTTGCCCATTTTCGTAGCTATGACTACAAAAAGCAAATACACTCTCATCAGCAGCACTATTGATATCGGATGGAAAGGAAAGTTGAAGGATAATGAGATTTGTAGTATAGTCAATACATTTATATTCTTTTTCCATATTTATGCTAAACTTTAATAAAAATGATATACAATAGAATTTCAAAAATATAACACTATATAATTATTTGTCTGAGCGATATAACAAAACAACGAATGTCTGCACTCAGCTGCAATACTAGTAATTCCCTACAAATGGCAATTCATCCCAAGCATCAAAAGTCTAAAAAGTCTGATTTTAAAGCAGTTTCCGGCAAACTTATCCAGTTTGAAGAGCGGCTCAACCGACCCACAAGAGAGATTCCAACTCTTTATATCCTACAAGTACGTCGTGACCACATCAACTCCTTGTGGCACAACACGAATATGACTGTTGCGCCCGGATGCTTAATCCGAACGACCCGAGTGACAACTTCTGGCTATGGAATCCACCTATGAGCACTGCTACTCTATTTATGAGCAGTGTGTTGGTCAGGTGAGTCAGCAGATTGACGATGCGGCGAATCTGCTACGTCCTCCGGCCACTCCAGCTCCTCCTACTTTAATCTCTAACGGGGACTACACCAAGTGGCCCACGTTCCAGGACCTTTTCTCGGCCATTTACGTTAACAATACGTGGTTAACACCGGTAGAAAATTTATTCCACTTAAACTCGAAGACCAGCGGAGAGGCCAAGTCCCCTTTTGACCAATTTTAGTTCGGCATGGGCTGCTTTTTGCGATCGCTGTGAGAATAAGCGGCTGCTGGTAAACAGCCAGTTGAAGATTCTCTTCAACTTATCTCCTGTTACTTCCGAGACAGGAACCGCCCTAAAAGGATTGCAGAGTACAATCCAGGGCTGTCTGACGGCTTTAGTCCACTCGGAAGTCTCGACGTACAACTGGGATTGCTTACTGGTTTTCCTCTGCTCCTCCAAACTCCCAAAGGCGACCCTTGCACTTTTGGAGCAGACTTTGACGAATAAACACGACATCCCAGCTTGGCAAGATATGAACAAGTTCCTCAGTGAAAGATATCTGACGTTGAAAGCCATTGAGAATGTTATATCTCCCGGCCCGAGCAGACAACATCTCCAAATCGGTCAGTCCAAGACCACCCCTAGGAACTTAGGGCCAGAGCGGATTCAGTCCTTGGAATCCAGCGTAAAAGTGAAGGCTCAAAAGTGCGATCTCTGTTCCAAAGAGAACCACCCAGTCAGAGCTGCCCCGTCCACTTCGGCTGCCTCCACCCAAACTCCACATATACAGTCCAATCCCACCAGTGAAGTGCAAACTTACTTTGCTGCCAACGCGCGCCTTTTTACATATATGTGCTTCAACCTACCATCATAGTTGGTCACATACGGGGTTCTCCAGGCTCTTCCCTAGCTACAATGGGCAGACCCCACTTTCTACAAGAGCTCCCAGGTAGACATCCTAATACTACTGGGGGACTGCAGAGCAACATTTGTGGTTTTCTACTGGGTACCCAAATTTTGGGAGTTAGAGTAGGTTCCGACCACGCGCTCTCCAGAGTCCGACGCGTGGGTGAAGGACCTCTTCATTCGCCCTACGAACCGTCAGGAGGACGGAAGATATGTGGTCGCACTGCCGTTCCGAGACCCTGAGAACATTGAATTAGGTCATTCAAGAAGCACAGCGCCAGCTTAATTTTTGAGAAACGAGGCCGGTCTGTCCAAAAATGCCCCTTTAAAGGAACAGTATGATGAGGTTATTAAGGAGTATTTGGACATGGGCCACATGCACCAAGTAGAGTCAGTTAGTCATTCTTCCAACTTCTTCCCCAACACGCTGTTATTAAGCCTGACAGCACCACCACCAAGGTTCGAGTGGTGTTTAATGCTTCAAGTCCCAGCTCCAACGGGAAAAGACTGAGTGATATCCTTCTCCAGTCCGATATGACCATGCAAATTCTAAAGTGGAAGTCCTTTAAAGTGGTATTCTATGCTTGTGATTCTGGCAGGCATTGATCTGGTGGGATAGCCCAATTCAGAATCAGCGATATGCAAAGCAATGATAAAATAAAAATATCCTGTAAGAAAAATGAAGGCGGCATTACTGTACACAAATGGTAAACTTTGTGCTTCGAAACACAGGGTAAAGATCCGTCTTGCAGTGCATGAGTCGACCCGTCGCAGGTAGTCGACAAAACTTTGCTGAGCTCGGACAGCAGCAAAAGCCAAAAATATGAAATTTGGCTGGGGACCCACACGCACACAGTAATGAGTATGTGTACGTACAAGATGATGAGAGTGAATTTGTTTTTGTTGTCATAGCTATGAAAATGGGCAACAGAATGAGAGAGGCAGGCAAGAACCAACCTCTCAAGAGCGAACAGCATTGGTTGTGAGGGACTCTCACATGCAAATTTGCTGTTTCTACCTGCGATCATAAGAACCACATGCGAGCTCTATACGAAGCGTCCGTCCTAGACGACGTACAAAACGCTATTGACTCAGTATAGGTTCGCACATTGAGAGATCAAACTTGTCGGAAGCTGTTCGTGTGAGCCGATCGGGGTATGTCGCATCAAACTGGGGAACTCGCATCGTTGTATGAAATGTCCCATCTATATGTTATATGGTCAGTGCCGCAACTGAGTCAACTGTAACTTGTTACTGTGTACTTTCCACTTTATTAATATTAATTTATTAATTCTATTAATGGTCAGGTCAGGTGCTCATATCCAAATTAAGAAGACCTATTCCAATTTTATCCGCAATAATTTCTTAAAGACATATGTAGTGTCTACATAGGTGCATGCATTATCGACCTAGGCACTAAGCCTTATAAATAAATGTAATTTAGTGCTATCGACATTATTTTTAGATAGAAAAAATACACCACAAATTAAATAAATTGAAAATGGTTGATCTTGAATCGGTGGTTCAGTTCAATCTACAAGTCATCAGTAATACTTTTTTTTTGAGTCTCTGATTAAAATCTGATGAGTTGACTTTGTAGCCAATCGACTTAAATCGGGTTATTGAAAGCAATGAAAAATGAACAAAAATGCCCACGAAATTTCTTAGCGAGACACCCCAGTTCAACATACCCGACATTCCCCGATCGGCTCACACGAACAGCTTCCGACAAGTTCGATCCAACAACTTTAATAACGTTTGGTAATTCTTCGAGTTGTATTTGATAGATCTGCCACAACAACATCTGGAACATCTGAACGAGCTGCTCTTCGCGGGGCCAGCTATTCAGCTGATGTTGTTCATAGGCCTCCTTCAAGGCCTTCTTCAAGGTCGTACTGTGTGGCGGCATCAGCAAATGCGTGCGAATTTCTCATCCTGATCAACTACTGCATTTCTGGCTATACGAGCCATCGGATGAGGAGATCGCGTTCCTGAAGCTGGAGGAAGTTGGCACTTGCGCGTGCAGATGAAGGAACTTCTTAGAAGAGGACACTTTCCGATTCGGAAATGGTGTTGAAAAAATTAAAAAATTTTATGACGGTTTGGATATAACCAAGGCCTTAGGTTTGGCAAGGAGTACCAGCTCGTATCAGTCGCTTTTTAGCTTGACTGGAAGCCCCTCAGAAAGGACGCATACCAAACGTGTCATTATTTCTGCCATTGCAAGGACCTACGACCCTCTTGGTCTAATTGGTCCAGTAGTGCAAGGTTCAAGGTATTTATACAAGCTCTTAGGAAGGATAGTCCAGGCGCTGCATTTCGCATGGTTAGAATAGGCAGCGTATGGGGCATGCGTCTACACACGTGCCTCATTCATTATGCACCATGACTCGTGTTGCACCGATAAATACGCTCACCGTTCCTAAATTGGAATTAGTTGCTGCCCATTTGTTGGCTGAGCTGATGACACCAGCTGAGCTGATGACATCACCGCTGTGGTTCGAGGGCCCGGTTTTTCTTCGACAGGATGAGTCATCATGGCAACAGAACTACCCTTTTCCAGGGAAATTGCCTGATAAAAAACGGCAAGTCCTCTCGGCTTCATCAAGAGCAAGATGCAACGAATCTTCGGATACGTACATCGAAGTTGTTATCTAAAGAGATTCTATCAACTCACCTGGCTGCAATTAACTGTAGACGACATCAAAGCAGGTAAACAACTTCTTATACGGGCATACAGCGTTTGAGTTTGACGCTTTGAATGCCGGGCAAGAGATTTTATGTAGGAGCAGCCATTGGTCACTGGCGTTGGCGGACTCCTACAAAACTCAAATTTGGATTTTGAAGCATCCTTGCCCAAAAATCATCCAGCAATGATTCTCAGGATCGTGATTCTAAAGGACGACAACTCACCGCCTCTTCAGTGGTTTCTTGGCAGAGTGGAAAGCACTATTGCAGGAAATATTCATTAGTGTAGCAATAGTCAGGCCTGAAGCAGGACTGGCGCTTCTACCCCTCAAAGAAAATTCAATTTAAAGTTGTACATCCTCCAACGGAGAGACAATGTCGGGAGCAGAAGCAGCGGTTACAAAGCACAATGTAAACACAAGTCAATGTGAAGCCATCAGCTGAGGTCAGACGCTAGCAGATTGGCAGTCCCGTTTTTTATTAATTCTGCTTTCACGTTCAATTTACTAGGTTCAATTTGCTAGGTTCAATTTACTAAGTTAAATTGATGGGATTAGCCAATGTTGCAATGATCATTTCATTAATCCCGATTTTAACTTTTCATGCTTGTTCTGCCATTATCAGATGTATTTTGACGGGAAAACTGTTACATCGAATTAGAAGAAGACTATGAGCATGTCATGATAGCATTTTTTCAATTATATAGATTATATTTGTTCCCTAAATCTGAATTGAGTTTGTGCGAGAAAATTGTTCCTAATACAATGGGGGTTAAATAATCTATATAGTTGGAAAAATGTTATCAAGACGATTATTACTATATTGGGTAATATATTTGCTAGTTAGTCAATATTACCAGAAGATGTCATTAGCAAGTATTCCAAAAATCAGCACCAATAGTTAAGAAATTTGCGACATTCTCGACAACATGTGTTTGCATTTTGACAACAATTAATTAACATGCCGATCACTGCAAGCTGATCTTCACATCTTCTAATCATGGTCTAAAACCAATCTTATTGCCCTTTAGCCATGACTTCTTGCAGGACACAACCTCTGCATGTTGATTACTTTATAGTCGGCCATCTTCTTGAGAAAATCTCTCAAACGAATGGGCTTAACTTGATTCTAAACTGTCATTCAATTGACACATTGAGTTCATGGTAAATAATGCCATGAAAGTCTATGGTTTCATTAAACGTGAACTTACCTTTCTAAGTTTTGAACTTAACTAAGTTTTGAACTTAACAATCTTTAGGGGGTTATCAGTTTAAAGTCCTCTATTACAACAAAGAAAAAATGAATTCTTACAGCAATTACTCACTCATATAACGTCTGGTGTTGGTCATTGACTTGATTGGGATTTTCTGTGCTTTCCCAATTTTAGCAAGAAATGTTAAATAAATTCGAATTTTGTTGCAAACTCAGTTCTAATCACTAATAACGTATTTGACCGATTTAATAATATTAAATAAAACAACTACAACTAATCAAGTAGTATAAGCAACGTATAATTTGAGTCACTTTCAAACTTTTTCTGACCATTGCTTTTCATGTTATTTATTAATGATAGTTTTATTAAGAATAATGTTGTTTTGATGTATGAAAAAAATGACTTCAAATTTCAATGCAAGCTGCGAGTGTTTATGTTGCCTACTCCTTAGATGATCATAGAAGGAAAATGTACCCAGATCTCCTACGCTACAACCATGCTCTCCTACATATGTATAGCCGCAATTGAGTCAACTGTATCTTGTAACTGTGCACTTTCCACTTTAATATTAATAATTAATTAATTCTATTAAGTCAGGTCAAGTGCTCATATCCAAATTAAGAAGACCTATCCCAATTTTATCCACAATAATTTCCAATAGAACATTTGTAGTGATTACATAGGTGCATGCATTATCGACCTAGGCACTAGTCAGATTTTGTACACACAAGACACTAAAATTAAATAAATACAATTTTACATAACACTCCATTAGTGCTATCTGCTTATATATTATTCAAACGACATTATTTGTACATAGAAAAAAGACAAAAAAAATTAAATAAAAGGAAAATCGGTTCAATCTACAAGTCATCAGTAACACTTTTCTTTGGAGTCTGTTAAGGCATTTCATTTAATATTTGTATAAAATAGGTTCTTATACATAAGAGAGAAGATTTAAGATAATCTAATGAATGTATAATACACACACTGTTAACCGCTTCTGTACCCGCCACTGTTAACACTCATAATGTTAAAGAGAGACAGTGCAGCGTACAGCATCGAAAATAATTCGAAAGTGTAATTCGATAAAGTGTCCAAGATCCCAAGATCTATCGTGTCCCCTCTTCGAACAAGATGTCGTGTGCCAATTGAGGCACTATTTTACAAATATTTGACATTGGTCAAACATTTTGGCGCCCCCGGGTGGACACTTTGGACTGAGGATCTTGGAGTTTGGATCTGGAACCTCTCATTGGACGGATTGGAACTGGATAGTGGATTCTCTTCGCACTTTACATTTACGGATTTCTGTAATGCATTGCAACCATTTCAGGGGAAGTAACCAGGTAACGAGTGTTAAATAATTATTGCGCGCAAGTATGTATGTAACTTTATCTGCTTGTATACGATATCGTTGATAACATACACATTTGATAAAGTGGCATACTTACACATTCAGAGTGCCGCAATTAACTTATTTGCACTCGAATACTGATTAAAAGAAATTCCGATTAAGTAAAGTGGATGTGAACATAAATAATATCATACCGAAATTGAAATATAGAAATTATTAATAATAATCCATACATACATATGTATGTATGTACTCATATACATATACGGTTGCACACCGTTTATCTTGTCAACGGTGCTTGATCCGTTAAAGTATATACTATTGAAATTTTATTATTAAAATAGGTTTACTTTCTATGACAAATTTGCAATTTTCGTCAAAATATCGGCTCGCTGGCCTAATGTGCAGTGATTAAATCAAGCAGAGCAAACTTCGTGCCGCTAGTAACAAAGCAATCAGATTTGATCGTCGTTAAATAAATAAATAAATAAATAAAATAGATTTAAATAAACATTGAATAAATCAATGTAAATTGCATTTTTCTTGAGATTCGTGGGAGCTAATATAATAATCATGACTTTAAAGAAGACTAGGGGTCATAAATCCTTTAATGAGTCAGATGCCGAGCAAGTAGGGTGCTTGCTTCAATTACATAGGAATGTAACTCAGGACATTCAAAGAAATAAAAGATCTATCAGTGAGACGGTCGACCTACATCCAACATATATTGAATGTCAATTAGAAATCCTGAACCAGTAAATTGACAAATCTTTTAAAGTCCAGTCCGATATAGATAAAATAAACGGTCAATGTTTTCGCTCGTGTCGCGTCTTTATGATCACCTTGGTCTGTTATCGTGACTCGTGCAAAAATGCTGATCCAGAAAATTTGGCTTTATCAGTTGGAGTGGGTCGAAGAATTGCCAGAATCCCAGCGCTCCGATTGTCATACTCCAATACCGTAGTTTGAAGGTCTCCACTCTATTCGTATTACTCGGCATATTGGCTATCTGGTTCATGCCAAATGTCAGATCCACGGCATTGCCGATGCGTCGACGGGCGCTTATGGTTGTTCCCATTTGAAATAAGTGGAGTTGATTTTTGCGGACCCGTCTCCATAACTCTTGGTATTAGGGGCAAGCCCGCGATAAAAATGTATATTGCGGTATTTGTGTGCTTCACATCCAAGGAAGTTTATTTGGAACTAGTTACAGACCTCACATCTAAAGCGTTTTTTATTTTGCCTTTCCAGATTTGTTGGTCGTCGGGAACTTGCCAGAACTATGTTCTGCGACAATGCCACCAATTTTGTCGGTGCTGCGCGCAGTTTAGCGGAGTTGACGGACAAGGTCCAACCGTCCAAGGACCAAATTTTGGAGTTTGCTGCAGTGAGAGGAATCGATTTCAAAATCATCCATCCCAGGCCGCCGCACTTTGGCGGCCTTTGGGAAGCTGCGATCAAGTCAGCCAAACACTTGCTGCTGAAGGCCATTGGAAACATGGTTTTGCGGCAAGAGGAAATAGAAACACTTCTCGTCGAGGTAGAGGCGATACTCAACTCTCGGCCAATCGTCGTGGACAGCAGCAATCCAAACAATGTGGAAGCCGTAAATCCGGCTCACCTCCTGGTCGGAACAACGCTCGTTGCGCTGCCATTCGGATCCCTACCGCCAACCACAGGAGAGGATCTCTCGCTCTTAAAGCGTTGGCAGCTAATTTGCGGTGCCAAGCAACGGTTGGACGATTGGTTAAGGGACTACCTGCTGAGCTTGCAACAGCGCGGAAAATGGACCACCGAATCGGAGAACGTGAAGGTCGGACAAGTAGTACTCGACCACGAGGACAATGCACCTCCCTAGCGGTGGCTTTTAGGAGTAATCGAGGCAGTGGTCAGAGGGGCGGACGGCAAAGATCGCGTACCTCATGAAAAAACTAAAAATGGAACATATACGAGTGGTTCACAAGTTGGCACCTTTACCATTATCATAGTTTGAATTGTATCGATATTTAAATCTTTGTTTTGAAGACCTGCAGCCCTTCAACGCGGCCGGTGTTAAGGCATTTCATTTAATATTTGTATAAAATAAGTTCTTATACATAAGAGATAAGATTTAAGAGAAACTAATGAATGTATGATATACACACTGTTAACCGCTTCTGTACCCGCCACACTCATAATCTTTAAGAGAGACAGTGCAGCATATAGCATCGAAAATAAAACTTACTTACAAATTTATCAACGAAGTGCAAAGACGTGTATTTATTCGATAAAGTATCCAAGATCCCAATATCTATCGTGTCCGCTCTTCGAACAAGTTGTCGTGTGCCAATTGAGGCACTATTTTACAAATATTTGACATTGGTCAAACAGAGACTCTGATTAAAATATGATGAGTTGACTTTGTAGATAAAACTGAAAAGAACATGTCGTCAAAGCCAATCGACTCAAAACGCGTTTTCGGGAATAGCCAGAAGCTCAGGCATACGGATGGGACATTTCATCCAACGAAAATGGCCGCGAATGTTCTTAGCGAGGTACCCCAGTTGAATACGACATACCCCGATCGGCTCACACGAACAGCTTCCGACAACAACGTTAATAACGTTTGGTAAATCGCCTAGGGCCCGCAAGTAATTCATATGAACACTGCCATCAACAACAAAAGAGTCGCTCACAACTATTGCTGTTGTTGACGATGAGAGAGCTCGCTTATCTCTCCCTTCATGCTTCTAACTTTCCTTTCAAAATCATTTACTTTGCAAATCCATTTGTGTTATTATTTCATTATTAGTGAAGGACATAATTTAAATTATTTTAAAAATTAATACTTTAATATAATAATTTAAAGATCAGTGAATAATAGTGTGTATATTCTTATTATAGCATCATGTCTGCAGAATTAAGCATACTCCTGCTAAAGTCCATTTACTTTCCCGTTCCTTGCTTTTTAAATTGAAAGTCCACACATAAGTCGGTCCACGCAACCTAAAATGAAGGTTTTATCAGGTTATATTAAATAGTCGGTAAAATATAATATATTATTATATGATATTATATAAAAAATAAACAAAATAAATAAAAATTCTCAAAATGTTCGCCGATTTACTCAAAAATGTATTTATATTACATATATATAGTATGTCAAACAATATGCAATGGAAAGAATGACGTAAAATTTCATTATTCAACTATATTTTTATATGAAAAAATTCATATTTTTAATATTTTTTTTTTGGTATTATATTAAGAATATTATTTTCTATTGAACTATATATCAAAAATATTAACTTTTTATTTCTATAACATTAAAAAATACCGAAAACCTAAAAATGACGATTTTTGCTTGTGTCACATAATTGTTTGCAGTAATGTAAACAACGTGCAAGATCAGACATGAATGCAGAAACGGTAACAAATTTACAGTTTTTTCTTTTTGCAGTATTCTTTCACATGCAATTTATTAGAGGCTGATAGTAATTTTGAGCAGTAGTTAATTGCATTAATGATGGGCTTCGTCCAACATTTATCCCGATGTTAACCTTTCTGACTTGCAGTGTCCATTTTTGGATGTATTTACACGGAAAAAATGGTACAACGAATTAGAAGAGTACTAATGGCATATATCTTGATAACAATTTTCCTAAATCGGCAAGGTGCTATTTTCTATCACAAAACAAGGATGCTAAACTTTATCAACTTTTTTTCCATATGGATTGAGTGGTTTCTATACACCCAACCGAAGAAGTCTGCGTACACCCTGAAAAAATGAGGCATCAAACTTTCAAGTTAAATTATTCAGCCATTTATTCATATATTTTCAAAATTCTTTTTTGTAAACATAACTAAAATCAATTGTCTTTATTAACGTATTTTTTTCAATAATTTATATTGATGTCTTATAATTTATTTTTTATTTTAGACTAAACCCTACTAAAAAGTGTACACGCAAAAGTCTGCGTACAGCTGTTTCAAGCTGTGTGAAATACGAGAAACAACAATAACCGTTGAATTTTTTTGATGTAGATAATTTCAATATTGTGTTAGCAATTAGTATTGCACATTTGAAACATAAATATAGCATCATATTTATTAGAATCGCAATATGGACCAATATGTGGAAGAAAATTTGTTTTCTGCCCACTGGTGACAAATCCTCACACCGACGAACGTCATCTGTTGCAGCACCACACAGTGTCAGGCGATACTCCATATCGCCCATTCCAGCAGGCCTCAATTTGCCTGTCCCAAGCCCGTCGTCTTCTTTTCTGAACGACAAGACCCATCGCGCTGCAGCGCCCTTAAGTCACTCCACATCTGTCATGGCCCTTTCCGACTTCAATTCCATCGCAAGATAACTTATCCAGTTTAATGATCGTCTCAACAGAGCCTCGAGAGGAACTCCTACTCTCTATACCCTCCAAGTCCGACGTGACCACACTAACTCCTTGTGACAAAAAGTTGAGTCTGAGTACGAGCGTTGCTCTCGGGTTCTTAATACTAACGACCTGAGCGCTGATGTTCTGGCCATGGAGTCGAGGCCAAGGCATTTGTAGCACTATCTATTGGTTAGTAGCTCCTTTTCAACTTATCGCCAGTTACCTCAGAGACTGCAAAGGCCCTCAAAGGATTACAGAGCACAATCCACGGTTGTCTGACAGCGTTAGAACACTCTGACATCAAGTCAGACAACTGGGATTGTCTCCTCACCTTTCTTTGCTCCTCCAAGCTTCCCGTGGCGACCCTTGCCCTTTGGGAACAATACTTGTTAAAGAAAAATGACATCCCCACCTGGCAAGAGATGGGTAGATTCCTCCGAGAACGATATTTCACTCTTGAAGCCATCGAAGATGTCATATAGCCCGTCTCGAACCGTCAGACCCTACAAGCCAGCCATTCCAAGGCCACTCCAAGAAGCTCAGGACCGGATCGGATTCACTCCTACAGATCCATCATCAGGGTAGCGGCTCCAAAATGTGATCTCTGCTCCAAAGAGAATCACCCCGTGCGAGTCTGCACCAAGTTCCTGCAAATGTCGGCCCAACAGAGGTCGACATACATATCTCGAAGTGGGTTATGTACTAATTGTTTCGCACGCAGTCACCAAGTCCGTGACTGTCCTAGTCAGCATAGCTGCTATGTCTGTACACGGCGACACAATACCCTTCTGCATCGCGACGTCTCAACTTAAAGTCGCGACGACCCTTCCACTTCAACCGCTATCGCTGCCTCAAGCGCTCCGGATATTAGTCTGTCCAACATACAGTCCACTCCTTCCAACACTGTGCAAAGGTTTTTTGCCACCAACACGCGAGGAGTCCTCTTGGCCACTGCCATTGTCTACATATGTCACGCAGGTGTGACAAACTCCGCTCGCGCGTTGCTCGACTCTGGTTCCGAAGCGACTTTTATTTCCGAGCGACTCAGCAACTCAATCCAGTTGCCTCTCCAGCCAGTTCTGGCTCAAGTGTCCGGCTTAAGTCAGAGGTCTGAGGCCCAATCACACAAAGTGTGTGGCTTCCAGATTGGGTCCCACTTAAGCCCAATGTGCGCATTGATACAACAGCCTATGTGCTCTCACACCTCGCTGGAGACCTTCCGTCAAAATGGATACCCCTCGGCGATTTGCATAATCTCCCACACCTCAATGGGCAGTCCCATATTTTTGCCGTAGCTCAGATATTGATCTTCTGATAGGATCGGATATCCTTCCGTCTATCCTATTGGGAGGATTAAAACCGAATCTGTGCGGAACTCTGCTCGGCCAAGAGACTATTTTTGGTTTTGTTCTCACGGGTCAGATCCCCCGTTTCACGGCAAAGTCGATCGCATCGCTCTCCGCTCGCATCACCCTTATCAATGCGAGTCCTCGACAGCAGCGGCCCACCGAGACTGGGCCACATCCTGAGAACTGCTCTCTAATGTCCGGAGAGGCTCTCTCATCTGGGCAAATCCTGCCTCCAGCGATTCCAAGAGTTCCACAGACAACCTCTACGACCGACAGGATTCGGCGCTGTCGTCGCCAGGAAGGCGTTTCCAAGGACAACCGCTGTACAACCCTCGAGCAGCTACCTTTGGAATATGGCCCACAAGACCCTAATATGGCGCCTGATTCTAATGACAGTGAGGATCAGCCCAACACCTTTCGATGTCGAGCCTCAAATGAATTCCACGCTCTCCGTCAATGTCAGCGATTTCTCCAGCTGACTACGTAAAAGAGGCTTCGGGTTGTACTCGCCAACCGGTACTGCCTGAATTGTCTTGCCCATCAGAATTTAGGGACATCATGCCGGACTCTCCAAGGATGCCGCAGGTGTGGAGGAGATCACCACTCATTATTGCACCTCGAGTCGGTAGAGTCCCAGCAGCGGCCGCCTAGTCCTCGGCATCCGCCCCGATCCCAATCGCGCTGCCAGTGGAAGACTGCTGCGAAGCTTACTGCTTCCTCTGTACCCCAAACCAGAAGGGGTGTCATTGTTTGCAACAGCGTTGCAAGGGGCCGGCATGTTTGCGTCAGATGGCAACGCCGAGCGGCTGATCCACACGATACTCCCCATCGATAGATCGATACCCGACGATCGGCTATCGTGGAGTTGACCTTCCCTTATTAATTCTCATAAGTAAAAGAAATCTCTCAAGTTCCCCAACTAGCTATTGATTCTACATACAAACCCAAAAACTTGCACATACTCTTGTGCCCCACAAAGAAAGTGTCAAAATAAAGTAACAAAATATTAAAACAAGTGCAACCCCGCGTATGTACATACGTACATACAACAGCAGCGGACATATAACAGCAGGTTACCACTCAACTCAACAGCGACGAGCAGCGGATTTTTTGCCGCTCACTATCATAGGAATCACACAGCATAGGACCCCAGGAATACATTCCCGCCCATTACAACAAAGACAATAATTTATAGTTGTTAACAAAAAAAAATTTTGAAAATATATGAATATATGGCTGAATAATTTAACTTGAAAGTTTGATGCCGCATTTTTTTCAGGGGGTACGCAGACTTCTGCGACTAGGTGTATATTTTATATATACCATCTTCCCAATCAAAATCGGCTTTCTGACCAGAATACAGTATGAAACATAAAAAAACTTAAATTCATATTTTTCTACTGACCGTAAAAATTTCGTTATTTTTTAGTTCGCCCTGTTTGGGAGATTGACAATGCGAAGAGCACTTTTGTAAAACACACTATTCGCTGCGGAACGTTGAAATCTGGATCAGTTAGAGCTATGTTGGCGGGAATATTCCAAGCCGCTGTTTAGCTTATAGCTGGGCTGGCAATCAGTAATTGCAGGAGCCACGAGTGGCGTGAAGGTTGTAGAGTACTCTGAGACCCGAGATTGCAGTGGTGACGGCTAAGTCACCTAGCGTGACATTTTTAGCTGCAGAGCATAAGAAAATCGGGATGCGATTGTGTGCAGCTGTGAGCCCGAATTTAACAAAACCTAAAAAGCGCGGCTGTGATCCATGATCCATGTTGATCCCGAAAAAGAACGACAGCCGTCGCTAAGAGAACGGTTGTTGGCTGAATTCTCTGAGCAGCAAGTGCTGTATAATGCTGTGGTACTGAAAGCGAACACACTTGATCCTGCAAAACATCACTGTGAAGCAATGTGTGATGATTTTCTTTATATTGCCGACAATGGCTGGCATTACACTTCCAAATAGTATGCACAAACTTCAGACAATTAATGCATCTTCCGAGTCGACAAGCCTCGTTGTAACGCTGTGATGCCGTCATATCCAAAAACCGAGGACACGAGTAAATTCCATGGCCACCGGTTTCGCAGCATCCGCAGACGTGGGGGTTGCCCTGAGTAACGACTAGCGCCTTCCGATTTGTGCTACTTCTTGACTTACGTGGAGTGCCAGTCGATAACGCGGCAATGGCATGTTGCACACTTTCAATGCGCTGACGTCGGGTGTCCAAGAAATGAAGGAACTCATCAGTGGTGGCCACTTGGTCGATGGCTGACCTTTCTTCCCAGTCAGTTTGTGTTGCCTTGACCAACCTTTGCAGGAGTATCTGAATGACCATGCATCCTGCTATCTGGTGCAAACTCGCTAACGACTGCACGCATGTGTGCATTTACCTTATCAGCAAATGCTCTCAAAAATACTCTCGCTGAAGGATCTGGATCTGCGAGCCGGAGCGCTAAAATGTCCACCACGTGAGCCTGGAACACGAGTTTCCTGTTGCTGAACCGCTTGCGAAGAATCTCCCAGTCCACGGGGTAATTCCAAATCGAATCGATTACAAGGCGCATCCCGATAGGCAAGAGCGGAAATGCTGGAACTTCTCTATAGGCTCCAGGTGTGGATCATCATTCACTAATGTTCTGAAAACCGACGCAAAATCTGAATATTCAGTGTACCCACCAGAAAACGTTGGAAGCTTTAGCTCAGGCAGACAAATTCGACGACGCCATACATAAACTTAGTCAAGTTGTAAATGTTTGTATAGCTCGAATATTGTTTTTCACTTTGTTTGTATCTTGCCGGGGCCCCCAAATGTTAAACGACTAAGGTTTTTTTAATGATATATAATTTCGGTTGTGTTTATTTATTGGCCACTGTACAACTGCGAAGAACCACTGACCATATAACATGTAGATTGGACATTTCATACAACGAAAACGGCCACGAAATTTTATAGCGAGATTCCCCAGTTCGATGCGACATACCCCGATCGGCTTACACGAACAGCTGTTCGGAAGCTTCCGACAAGTTCGATCACTCAATGTCCGAACCTGTGTTGATAATTTGTCCTTTTTTAGGATAGTGTCGGGAGCAGCATAAGGTTCAGTGGCTGGAAAACTGTATTGGTCAGGCTGCCGACAGCGACTACGCTGCTCACTCTCTGCAACTGTTCTTACAGCCTCGCAGCTCGGCAGCGGCTTCTAACATATTCAATTGTCTGCATTACAAACTCACATTATCATTTTACATATCAAGCTAATAAGTCGCATTGTCAACCCGTGTCAAGACGGCAACGTTCTTCACAGTTGTACAGTGCACAAATAAACTAGACACAAAACTCAACTTATAACTTGCATTTCTTAATTACATCATAAACGCCGCTAAAAAATCTTAGTGGTTCAACATTTGGAGGCCCCGGCGAGATATAAACAAGTGAAAAAACAATATTCGCGCTAGACAAACATTAACAATTTCACAAAGTTTACGCGTGCCGCGAACCACTGTGCTGCGAACAGTTTAAACGTTGTTAGTGCAAATAGTATTTGAGCGTTTCAACTTACGCGCACACACAGGCATATTCGTGTACCGAACTCTGACCGTTATCGCGCGCTCTTTTTGTGCTGTGTTCGTTTGCTTCAGCTGTTCTGATTTAATACAACATGCAAAACGAGATGCCAAGCACAATCGCGTCCGGAGATATTCGTACATCTTTAAAAAAAAGTTCCATATCTAAAGCGAAGGGCGTCGTCAATCTTTGACACTGTTTGGCTGTTGGACCAAACGTTACATGAGGAGTGTGTTCAGTCGTATAGTGCAGCGGAAATCATAGTGTGACTTTTAATTTCACTCAATAGGAGCTAGACTTCGACGAGATCGGCAGTGAACTGCGTGACAAGTTTGATGAGCTGATCTTGTCACTTTAAGACAGGCTTCGTGTTCAACTTCGAGCATCGTCAGTTGCGTGCACCACCTTCATCCACCATGATGACAGTTTTGAGCAGTCGAGTAGTGCCTCCGAAAGGCCTCGTCGAATTCGACTGCCTGACTGACGTCCACCATGCGAGCTGTGTGTCTGCTTCCCTCAAAGGATTCAGTTGAAAGAGAAGCTTCCAACGGGGGGAGTATGTCGGGAGCAGCATAAGGTTCAGTGGCTGGAAAACTGTATTGGTCAGGCTGCCGACAGCGACTGCGCTGCTCACTCTCTGCAACTGTTCTTACAGCCTCGCAGCTCGGCAGCGGCTTCTAACATATTCAATTGTCTGCATTACAAACTCACATTATCATTTTACATATCAAGCTAATAAGTCGCATTGTCAACCCGTATCAAGACGGTAACGTTCTTCACAGTTGTACAGTGCACAAATAAACTAGACACAACTTGCATTTCTTAATTACATCATAAACGCCTCTAAAAAGTATAAGTGGTTTAACAGATAGATTTGTCTTTTTTTAATTTTTAATCGTCCCCAAAAATTTTAAAACGTCCTCTATCCGAAAAAACATCCTTTTATTTATTTTATTTTTTTTTTTCATCCTTTTTTTTTAATTTTTCATTCTTTATATTTTCATGAAATATGTATAATTTACAATTTACTTAAAACTGTGTGGCATCGCTTTCATATCGAATTTTAACAATCGATAAGCATTTAAATAATTAGGTGACTGTCTATTGAGCATGCAGTAAAACGGATACTCGACCAGTGGATTGAATTGAAGTTGCATTTCAAAAGCGGGGTATTTAATGAAAAATGCCACAAGCATCAATTTTAGGCGACCATTACACTGATATCAATCAACTTTATTTTATCTTTTTGAAATCCATGTTGGAAGCAATGCAACGATTTAACAAAAACTTCCAATCAAATAAATCCAACCCATCGAAATTATTGGGAAATTTATCATACGGAATACATTTTTTATAAACTTTTATAATTTCACACGGCGACGAAATTAGTGATCTTGATAAAGATTTCGAAGAACATATCAAGGATTTGTATTTTTGCTAAGATATTCAGAAAATAACTTCCGAGCACAATACCATTCACCTCATAGAATGGCAAAATAAAGAAAACAAAATAAAGAAAAGAAAGAAGATTTGGTCGGAGGTTAATTCATACATGGACTCTGCAGGAGTGGGCCATTTATTAATTTAGCTTTTTTTGCGATTAAACTATTATTATTACCATGGTCGTATGCTGAAGTCGAACGAGTATTCAGCCCAGTTAATTTGGTTAAAACAAAATTAAGGAATGGACTCAACATTGACACGCTAAATATTGGCGATTAGGTTGGTTTAACTACTCAACAACGAATATTCCAAAGAGTACGACTGCTTGAGCGGACACAGGTCAATTTCTCCCTCGAGTTCTCTGAAGAACTTGCTTACTTTCTTGGACCAACAGGGCATCATCCGAGCCTTCGGACGACTCGTGGCCTCTGGGTCGTCCCGTACAATTGCGTGTTAACGCGTCTGTTAGTTCGCCATACCCATCGCATATACTTGCTTGGCGGCAACGCCAATAATAATCAGACTCATCCGAGAGAAATTCTGGATCCCGAAATTGAGAGTTCTTGTGAAGGCTATGACTAACGCTTGCAAGTCATGCATCCTTCATCGGAAGCGAGTCCAAACCCAACACATGGGCCAACTGCCGACTCAGCGGTCAACGTTCTCACGCCCGTTCACCGACACTGGAGTTGACTTTACCGGCCCATTCGACATTAAAAGTTTTACCGGACGAGCTTGTAGCATAACGAAAGGATATGACTGCGTTTTCGTATACTTCACTACGAAGGCGATACATCTGGAAACCACATCAGATCTAACGACGGAGACATTCCCAGCGACTTTTTCCCGATTTGCTGCGCGTCGTGGGTGCCCTCAGTCCATGTACTCGGAGAACGGAAAAACCTTTGTTCGCACGATTTCCTCAAGGCCACTCAAGACCTGGGCATGGCATGGTCAGTCAACCCTCCGGGTGCACCCCACATGTGTGGTCTATGGGAGGCGGGGGTAAAGGGTTTTAAGTCACTCCTCTACATGTCGCCCTCCGCCTTCAAGGAGCTTTCCACGCTCCTGGCTCGGATTGAAGCATGCCTCAATTCCCGGCCTATCTCTCCGATGTCTGTCCGACCTCCTTGGCATTTCTTTATAGGCGAACCTCTCCTCTCCCCAGCTGAGCCCTTAATTCCGATGGTTGCCTCTGCCATTCTCAACGGCTGGCAGCGACTCAAGGGCCTACAGCACCAATTCTGCCATCCTTGGAAGGAGGAGCTCCACAAGCCACCTAAATGTCAATCGGCACAACGGAATTTACAGCGGGGGGACATGGTGGCTCTGAAGGAAGACAACCTTCTACCTACTGACCGGCCCGGATCAAGGTCGAGCTTCTCCCTATAGAGTTGACCTTACGTCCACGTCCAGCCATTAGTCTGTGTCCACCGTTTGTCCATCCGTGTGTTTCCTGTGCCAGTAACTATTACTAATGTCTCCCCTCTCAGTCTTGTGCAAGACCTCTTTTCTAGGACAATGCCACCTCATCGCAACGACGGACGAGTCTTTTCGGATACCTATCGATGCCGGGTTTGCCGGGGCACCCGCTCCGTGAGTGCCGACGGTTTCTCCGGCTGACTACCGTGAAGCGTTTGCGCGCAGTCAGGGCGAACTAGTACTGTGTTAGGTGTATCGCTCACGAACATTCACGGGGATCATGCCGGAGTTAATCTTAATCTTAATCTAATTGTATCCACTATAACACTGTCAAAAGCCTTAATCAGGGCTTCAGAAATTGTGGTCTTAATTTTTTGTATGTTTTGGCTTTTGTCAATTTGACATTTCTGGATTGTTGAGTTACACCTTTCCAGTAATAATGTTTTTTGACCTTGGCCAAGAATTTGGCAATGAGTGTATGACTTCTTCGTAATGCATTTTCAAAGATATTTTCTCAATTGGCTTATTTTTAATATATCGGCTTTTGAAAAGGAAGCCTTGGAAATGATGTTATATTTCTGGAGCTTTCGCCTAGCTGATGGAATCCAGACAAGAAAAAAATGTTGCTCTTCCTAGTTGGTCTAAGGATTTATATTTACCGGATCTTGTAAACTGGGCATTCATAAATATTTTTAGTTTCCAATTTGTCTTGAGTAATGGCTTTGATATAAATAACAGGCATAGTTGCAAAAAGTTGTTTATTTAATGCATCTGTTATTGAACCCATTTTTATGTCCCATCGAGCCCCTTCCATAAAAAGTCCGTGAACATTAGCTCCTTCACGAGGTGCATATCTACGAAATATTTTTTTTTTATTTTGCATATTGATATCAAATTATACTTACGATATTTCATCTTTAGATTTTTTAGACACATCGCAACTAAGACACATTCTATCTAAGGGCCATTCATTTCTACGTGCGGTTTGCTGCATAATGGCTGTTAACAAAGACTGTGGGTTAAAGAAACCTGCTAACCAAACTGATGATGGAAAACGAAAGTCAGACACCCAACCCTCAAGTTCCCTAAGGCGAAGCATCAGGTCTCCAAACCACGATTGTAAACCAAGCAAGCTAGGATAGGCAAGTTTTGCCCAGGTCTCTGGTACTTGGTCCATGTAAAGACATACCATAAGATCCTCCATTGCAGTTGATATAGTTAATTCACCTTTTAGTCCATGGTCCAATTCATTAAGAGAGCGTCTAAGTTCTTTAATTAAAATATTCATTCGCTCACATTCTTGAAATGCGACAATTATATAAGGATTGCGATCCTCTGTACGGCGCATTAACTCTGTTATGTCAAACGATGCTGAAACTTTATCAAGAAGGTCTTCGATTATGCCTTTAATAATGTCTTCTTGAGGTAAGCCCTCACTATCACCTCCAGATCCACTGGATATTCGAGGCTGCAGTTCAAAAACAATACGAAAGAGTCGTTCAGAAACTGTTGTTAAAAATCCAATTTCAGCATTTGAATTGAGACCATAAAGTGATGGGCTTTCTGGTGGCAAATTTTCGTCTATATATTCATGATAACCACTATATTTAAGAATTCGCGGAGCAAGAAATCCAGAACAAAATTCGAGATCACCATCAATAAGTTCAGGCTGCATAAAGACTTCTAAATATGTTCGGCATAGCCTGCGATCCCAGTCGTCAGTAATATGTCCGCCGTACATAATTTCACCAAATAAATATCGCAGATCTTCCCATGGAACTCGGGTATTAGCTTCTAAATAATTAAAAAGAACATAAACTGAAATAGTTAAATCTCCTACATTGAACGGATACGAACGATTCCATCCTTGGGGTCCAAATTTACGGCGCTCTGCAACTACAGCATGAAAGTAGCAAAGAGCAAAGAGGATAGCTTTAAATTCTGTTTGCTTCGAGCACATTTCAAGAGTATTGTTGTTAAAATTATCAAGAGCCTTATGGATATTGGCCATCATTCCTGTCGGAGGTTCGTTCGTTATTTTAATGGCAGATTCCAGAACACCTTGTGGTAAAATGTGCATTGCAGGGTCGCTAGCTGGTTCAGCACTTAAAAATAATCTGTATTTTGAATTGACGTTAACCAAGGAAGATTCCATTTTTTTTTCCAAGGTAGGGAGCCAACGTGCTACTAAATGAATGTTCTGTAACATTACCCAATGCCCATATTCCGCTGCGATTTCTATTGCTTTTTCAGCAATTTTTTCTTGACCTTGCCCTAATGAAACGCTATGAAAATTTCCGCTATCGACACTGTATCCTAAAACTCCACCCAATTTCTCAACATCTTTTAACGGATCGACGCCTGGCGATAAAACAAAAAAAATATGTGTTTCCGGACTAGTTTCCTCGAATGTTCTAGATAATTCAATTGAACGAGAATCGAGATATTTAGAACCTAATTTTTCGGCAATAAAACCTTTCATTGCATACGTCATACGATCCGGTCGGATACATCTTAAAATGCATAGCTTTTGAATAGCGGATTTCGATTTCCATTCGCCAGGTAATTTTTCATTTTCGGGACATTCTGAATCAACAAATTTTATCCATCTTTTTTGAGATATCTCAAAATCTTTATCTAGACCGTGAAATGTGTGTATATTACTTAAGGCTTTTATTCCACCCCAGGCAACATTAGATATCCATGAAAAACTTGTGACTTGATTTGGCATGTAAGGATATCTAAGAAGAAAATCTTGTTCAATAGATTGGACTTCTCCGATATTAACTAATAGTTGTAAACATAGATGAGATAGGAAAACTAGCTTGTCTTGTTCAAATAATCCTCTAGATGTATAAATATAGCTTGAATACGTAATAGATTCCAGTAGATGCTGGACTCGAACTTTAAGGATTTCTGTCGGAATAGAGTTGACTAGTGCATTATTAAAAACAGCAGTGAACGCTTTCAGTGAAAACTGATAAATAGGATTTATCTTAAATAAATCATTAAGAATAAAATATATAATTGAAGCTCGTTCTGCAACAGGCCTGTATGCTTCGCGAGTGGAGTCTACTTGTGCTCCAGTTTTCTTAGCCTCTGCAGCTTTAATTTCAATTTCATCAGCGGTTTTCTTTGTTTTTTCTAGGTTTATAACTAAAGATATATCTTCAAGTACATTATCACCCGCAGACGATAAACGAACTAATAGGTCGTCTTCTAGTAACTTAAGTGATATTTTAAAATGATTTTGCTGTTGTGTAAGACGCGTACGCATTGATTCTAAATCTGGTCTTTCAACTTTTACTACCTCAGCTAATAACTGCTCCTCCAAACCATCCCTTGTTACTGTAAAATTTATTATTGTTGTTTGCGCTTGCATTTCAGGTTTGTAATGGGGGTTCGCTAACTTTGTATGTAAAATTAATCTAAAGTTTTGGTTGAAATTAATTTCTCTATCTCCAATCTTAAGAATAGTTCCCTTTTTTATTAACATTCGACCGAAAAGAGGATTTAACACTGCGTCAATGCTTTCTCCAATGTTTTCAATTAATAAGACATTTCCGTGAGTAACGGCTTTCTCTATATAATCAAGATATCCCCTTTGCGTCAGGCGTAAAACAAACAATCCAGAACCATATTTAGCTTTCACCCATTTAATTCCTTGACTAAAATTAGATTGCAGTAGTATAATATGTATTATTATTTATGAATATTTTTGTGCTTACAGCTGTGGATCAATCATAAGTGGGTAACGTTGAGATTGAGTTAATATGGCTGCATTCTCCGCACTCATTCTATCATTTGGAAGCCCTTGATTGTTCCACTCAGCTATTTGAGCATCGTCGCAAATCAAGTCAAACGAATCTACACCTTCAGTTGATGGTATTGATGGCTAAATAAGAGATAATGCTTAGAAAACTGATTTCCGTTAATTAACTGTGTAATTGGCGTTTATGGAAATGCACCTGGTAGTTGTACTTAATCATTGTTGTACTTTATCGTTAATGGTTCACATGGCCTAAACACTTACTAGTGTTATCAGTAACAAATTTTAAGCAAAGACAATGCGATTCGCAGGATGACAGTCAAGTGTAAGTTCCACTAATGTTGAATTAAATATTCACAATGATACAAGCATGCCTGTGTCGTTTGTCTTTGCTTTATTGTGTCATCGCTTCCATATCGAATTTCTGCAATCGATAAGCTTTTTTCAAGCAGTACAACCATGTTTTGTGTTTTTGTGTAATCAACATCAAACGTATTGAACATCGGTTAAAGTTTTAACATGCCAAAGGAAACATTTAACAAAAAGTTCATGCATCGTGGTTGCGAGAACCGGCGCTGATGGATTGGTTGTGCCGAGATGCCACAGGAATACTGCAAGTGTATTTTAAATCCAAAAATTCACATGGTGCGTGCACATGGAAAACCAAATACTTTTGCAGAGTTTATTGCCGTTCCGTTTCAATTCTGTTTAAGCTAGTCGCAACATCGGAATCTTTCATGCAGTAGGCGGTACTTGCAATGTTTTTTGTCAACATTCTGCACTCAATTCTTATGCACCATATGCATAATTAATAAAAATATAGGCGAAATTTTATTTGAAATAAATGAAAAATAAGAAAACTATGTTTGTCTTGTTTTTTGTCCTTTTATGTCATTTTTTGTGATGAGGCGCTGGCAAAACTTGTCTGGGGTCACAAAGTCAGTGTATTCGATTGAGTCAGCCTGAACTGGCACTTGATGATACCCAGACGCCATGTCTAAACAAGTGAAATACTTGGCTCCTCGGAATCTTCCAATCAATAACCAAATCAAATAATCAAATAATGGAAACT
This sequence comes from Drosophila quadrilineata, assembly GCA_018150725.1. Lineage (NCBI taxonomy): Eukaryota > Metazoa > Arthropoda > Insecta > Diptera > Drosophilidae > Drosophila > Drosophila quadrilineata. The sequence goes on along the minus strand of JAECWN010000197.1, from coordinate 297,396 downwards.
TGTCAGCAACTGTGTTTCTGTTCAGTTCCCTATTCAGAATGTTTTTTTAATAACAGTGCGTGACTGGCAAACGGTGAACAGCTGGGTCTAATTACTTTGTGCTCGATTAACTCTTTAATTTTTGCTCTTAACCCTCTAAGACTACTTTCCAAAATAATAGAAAAAATTTATTCAAATATTTTTTTTTAAGTATATGAATGCTTCTAAGCTCAAATATGTGCTTAGAAATTACGTAGAACCTTTGGTTTACCTGTAAGGTGAGAGAAAAGGTAAGCGTGCCTGAAGGCACGCTTTGGGCTTTGAGTGAAAAAAAATTTTTTCAAGTAAAGAAGATTTATTTTATTTTTTCTTATGTTATTCTACAAAACAGTTTTTATTGGCTTTGCAGCATAAATGCAGATTGCATTTCGTGCATATGCATTGCGTTTGAGAAGTTTTACAGTGCTTGCCACATCGTTTTCCACTGTTTCGATCCAACCAATGTGGGAAATGGTTCAGCTGGTCAAACCGCAAGTCCGATATTGGATGTTTTGATTTTTGACCATGTTTGAGTTTATGCTGATAAGGTCGATGAGAGAGTGGAGACTGCTTTGCCCGCTCTGTTTGCAAGGATGGGGAATTTATTGTTCGTCCTGACTGAGAGGATGGAGACTGGTTTGCCCATCGCGGTGAAGATGCATTTTTGGTAGTGAGTGGACGACCCGGTAAGTTTTTGTTTTTATATGTGACCAGCCCTGCGGCTAGTGTTTCGCGAAAGTCTGGGAGTGCGAGTAATTTTTCTTTGCTTTCGTTCTCGTTTTGGATACGTCTGTGTAAAATATAGGCGTTGGTGGCTGCCATATCAATTAAGTGATAAAAAATTCGTGTTGCGGCATCCCGAGTTTTTGCTCTGATATGATAGCGACCCATTAGGCCGTCCATGAGATCTACGCCGCCCATGTGAGCGTTATACTCATGCACAATTTTGGGACAATCAATTTAAATGTGTTGCTTAGTTTTTCTATCAAAACGAGCAGCCTTTGCAGTTCCTTCACCAGGGCTTGTCATTTCAAATTGCTTTACGCCCACATAGGTGGACAAAAAGCGAACAGGTTTGCTGTCTTTCCAGAGTACATTGGTTATGTCGACACCATATGAGGACCCAACGTACTCAGTCGAAAAACACCTTGGCAATTTGTTGATGGCAATATCGTTTGGTAGCTTCCAATTGGGGATACGGTTTCCTCGCACCGTGCCGTGACTGTAAATACCTTTCGCTCTCAGATAAACCATCAAAGGCAAAGATGAATATAAATTATCGAAGTAAACAATGTGATTCTTAAATGTTTCGACGGTTTGTGTTAAGCGCACTACAATGTTGGCAGAAGCACCAAGATCTGGGTGACCAGGTAAGACCACATTATCACCTGCACCGCTGTAAATCTCAAAGCGGTATGCGTATCAACGGACGGACTTGCAATGCCGATTGTGGAAGGTTGACATTGAGTTTCTCCAATAACACCTTGGCAGCCGAACTTAATGTAGGACAAATCCATAATTTTGAAGAGCAGCTCCAAGTCAGAGTCGAGGTAGGACCACCCGATCCATGCAGATGACCATTGATAGGGAACCGCCAAAGCAGAGTACATCTTTAGAAATTCAGGTTGACATAGCCGACTACATCAAGTCGATGATGGTCGGCCAGCAGACCCAAATAATATAACAGGTTTCTAGCGTTTTGAATAGATATATCGAAACCATTATCAAAGAAAAGTTTGCGTCGATTTGTCTAACTCACAACATTCTGTATATAGCCCTCGGTCCTTCGCGGCGTCATATTAATTCCGATAGGCCTCGAACGGCTAATGACTCGAGAGCGCACCGAGAAGGTAAGGTTTCTGGTATTGGCGAATGGTGGAATGGAATTTGATGGTAGTAGGCAAGGTTTGATGGATGAATTTCGGATGGAATTCCGATCTTTGACCAGGCAAAACTTAGCAAATGAACTCTTGTGTGATCATTTGTATTTGTTCTTTTCTGGAAAAGCCAGTGATTGGTATTGGAAGTTCCATCGTTCCAATCAAAACTTTTCTTGGGAAAGCAAGCGCTTAGGTGTATTTGAAACATCTTTTGAAGTCAGAGCGTCTACTCTGCGGTCTTAACTCAGCACCTGAAAAAAAAACTTCAAAAACTTCTGAAGGAACGATTAGCGAAATGCCCGAATGCGTTAATTTATATTGATGATGTAATTGTCTTCGGGAGTTCATTGGAGGAGTAAAATTTATATTCAAGGAAAACAATATAATTCTCAACAAAGATAAAAGCGTATGGAAAACACAGCGACTTAAGTTCCTCAGGCATATATTATTGGACACAGGCATTTCTGCTGATCCTGAGAAGTAGAAGTAATTACGGCATTCAGACCACAAAAGAACAAAGAAGAACTTCAGAGCTTCTTGGTCCAGTCCAGTCCAGTCCAGTCCAGTCCAGTCCAGTCCAGTCCAGTCCAGTCCAGTCCAGTCCAGTCCAGTCCAGTCCAGTCCAGTCCAGTCAGTCAGTCAGTCCAGTCCAGTCCAGTCCAGTCCAGTCCAGTCCAGTCCAGTCCAGTCCAGTCCAGTCCAGTCCAGTCCAGTCCAGTCCAGTCAGTCCAGTCCAGTCAGTCAGTCCAGTCCAGTCCAGTCCAGTCCAGTCCAGTCCAGTCCAGTCCAGTCCAGTCCAGTCCAGTCCAGTCCAGTCCAGTCCAGTCCAGTCCAGTCAGTCCAGTCCAGTCAGTCCAGTCCAGTCCAGTCCAGTCCAGTCCAGTCCAGTCCAGTCCAGTCCAGTCCAGTCCAGTCCAGTCCAGTCCAGTCCAGTCCAGTCCAGTCCAGTCCAGTGCAGTCCAGTCCAGTCCAGTCCAGTCCAGTCCAGTCCAGTCCAGTCCAGTCCAGTCCAGTCCAGTCCAGTCCAGTCCAGTCCAGTCCAGTCCAGACAGCTGTGGATCAATCATAAGTGGGTAACGTTGAGATTGAGTTAATATGGCTGCATTCTCCGCACTCATTCTATCATTTGGAAGCCCTTGATTGTTCCACTCAGCTATTTGAGCATCGTCGCAAATCAAGTCAAACGAATCTACACCTTCAGTTGATGGTATTGATGGCTAAATAAGAGATAATGCTTAGAAAACTGATTTCCGTTAATTAACTGTGTAATTGGCGTTTATGGAAATGCACCTGGTAGTTGTACTTAATCATTGTTGTACTTTATCGTTAATGGTTCACATGGCCTAAACACTTACTAGTGTTATCAGTAACAAATTTTAAGCAAAGACAATGCGATTCGCAGGATGACAGTCAAGTGTAAAGTTCCACTAATGTTGAATTAAATATTCACAATGATACAAGCATGCCTGTGTCGTTTGTCTTTGCTTTATTGTGTCATCGCTTCCATATCGAATTTCTGCAATCGATAAGCTTTTTTCAAGCAGTACAACCATGTTTTGTGTTTTTGTGTAATCAACATCAAACGTATTGAACATCGGTTAAAGTTTTAACATGCCAAAGGAAACATTTAACAAAAAGTTCATGCATCGTGGTTGCGAGAACCGGCGCTGATGGATTGGTTGTGCCGAGATGCCACAGGAATACTGCAAGTGTATTTTAAATCCAAAAATTCACATGGTGCGTGCACATGGAAAACCAAATACTTTTGCAGAGTTTATTGCCGTTCCGTTTCAATTCTGTTTAAGCTAGTCGCAACATCGGAATCTTTCATGCAGTAGGCGGTACTTGCTTTACGCCCACATAGGTGGACAAAAAGCGAACAGGTTTGCTGTCTTTCCAGAGTACATTGGTTATGTCGACACCATATGAGGACCCAACGTACTCAGTCGAAAAACACCTTGGCAATTTGTTGATGGCAATATCGTTTGGTAGCTTCCAATTGGGGATACGGTTTCCTCGCACCGTGCCGTGACTGTAAATACCTTTCGCTCTCAGATAAACCATCAAAGGCAAAGATGAATATAAATTATCGAAGTAAACAATGTGATTCTTAAATGTTTCGACGGTTTGTGTTAAGCGCACTACAATGTTGGCAGAAGCACCAAGATCTGGGTGACCAGGTAAGACCACATTATCACCTGCACCGCTGTAAATCTCAAAGCGGTATGCGTATCAACGGACGGACTTGCAATGCCGATTGTGGAAGGTTGACATTGAGTTTCTCCAATAACACCTTGGCAGCCGAACTTAATGTAGGACAAATCCATAATTTTGAAGAGCAGCTCCAAGTCAGAGTCGAGGTAGGACCACCCGATCCATGCAGATGACCATTGATAGGGAACCGCCAAAGCAGAGTACATCTTTAGAAATTCAGGTTGACATAGCCGACTACATCAAGTCGATGATGGTCGGCCAGCAGACCCAAATAATATAACAGGTTTCTAGCGTTTTGAATAGATATATCGAAACCATTATCAAAGAAAAGTTTGCGTCGATTTGTCTAACTCACAACATTCTGTATATAGCCCTCGGTCCTTCGCGGCGTCATATTAATTCCGATAGGCCTCGAACGGCTAATGACTCGAGAGCGCACCGAGAAGGTAAGGTTTCTGGTATTGGCGAATGGTGGAATGGAATTTGATGGTAGTAGGCAAGGTTTGATGGATGAATTTCGGATGGAATTCCGATCTTTGACCAGGCAAAACTTAGCAAATGAACTCTTGTGTGATCATTTGTATTTGTTCTTTTCTGGAAAAGCCAGTGATTGGTATTGGAAGTTCCATCGTTCCAATCAAAACTTTTCTTGGGAAAGCAAGCGCTTAGGTGTATTTGAAACATCTTTTGAAGTCAGAGCGTCTACTCTGCGGTCTTAACTCAGCACCTGAAAAAAAAACTTCAAAAACTTCTGAAGGAACGATTAGCGAAATGCCCGAATGCGTTAATTTATATTGATGATGTAATTGTCTTCGGGAGTTCATTGGAGGAGTAAAATTTATATTCAAGGAAAACAATATAATTCTCAACAAAGATAAAAGCGTATGGAAAACACAGCGACTTAAGTTCCTCAGGCATATATTATTGGACACAGGCATTTCTGCTGATCCTGAGAAGTAGAAGTAATTACGGCATTCAGACCACAAAAGAACAAAGAAGAACTTCAGAGCTTCTTGGTCCAGTCCAGTCAGTCAGTCCAGTCCAGTCCAGTCCAGTCCAGTCCAGTCCAGTCCAGTCCAGTCCAGTCCAGTCCAGTCCAGTCCAGTCAGTCCAGTCCAGTCCAGTCCAGTCCAGTCCAGTCCAGTCCAGTCCAGTCCAGTCCAGTCCAGTCCAGTCCAGTCAGTCCAGTCCAGTCCAGTCCAGTCCAGTCAGTCCAGTCAGTCCAGTCCAGTCCAGTCCAGTCCAGTCCAGTCAGTCCAGTCCAGTCCAGTCCAGTCCAGTCCAGTCCAGTCCAGTCCAGTCCAGTCCAGTCCAGTCCAGTCCAGTCCAGTCCAGTCCAGTCCAGTCCAGTCCAGTCCAGTCCAGTCCAGTCCAGTCCAGTCCAGTCCAGTCCAGTCCAGTCCAGTCCAGTCCAGTCCAGTCCAGTCCAGTCCAGTCCAGTCAGTCCAGTCCAGTCCAGTCCAGTCCAGTCCAGTCCAGTCCAGTCCAGTCCAGTCCAGTCCAGTCCAGTCCAGTCCAGTCCAGTCAGTCCAGTCCAGTCCAGTCCAGTCCAGTCCAGTCAGTCCAGTCCAGTCCAGTCCAGTCAGTCCAGTCCAGTCCAGTCCAGTCCAGTCCAGTCCAGTCCAGTCCAGTCCAGTCCAGTCCAGTCCAGTCCAGTCCAGTCCAGTCCAGTCCATTCCAGTCCAGTCCAGTCCAGTCCAGTCATTTCATTTCTATGTTGCTGGTCTGGAATTCGAGTTGGTAACTGACCAACTCCTAAGCCTACAGCTAGAATTGAGAGGTGGTTATTACGACTTCAGGCATACCGATTCCATGATATATATATAAGTCTGGGAAGGAAAATATTGCGGAAACGTAATCCATATGATTTCTATTTCAGCTCCCACATCTTGATTTATATATATATTTATATCTGAGATTTCCGAGATTTCAAGAGACGAGGAAGTACTCGATGCCATGACATGCCTGGACAAAGACTACTCTATTAAGAGGAAGCCGTCTGATCATCCTCCAAAAACTACGACAGAGAGATTTAATACTAGCCCATGAGGGACACCCTAGAGAAGCAGCGATGAAGAGGTGAATAAGATCAAACGTGTAATGGCCAAGAATTGACAAGGATTGTATTAATAATGAAAAAGGGAAGGAGGTGGCATACAAAACTAGAAGAGACACAGAATCTAAAATACAACTGGGAGATAAAGTAGTCTATTAGGTAATTCAGATATCAGAAGGAGGTAAAACGTATTTGAGAATTATAAGTCATGTTATAAAGGGGATTTTGGCTTAGACATCGAATCTTTTTAACAGTCGGATAGCAGCGTGCAAGGAGATGGTGCCTCACTTAGTACACAGCCACCACCGTCACCGCAAGCCGAATCGATTCCCGATATCTCCGGGAGCAGCTTTCAGATGCGCAGCAGTCCCTGAAGCTGAAGCTGAAAAATATTGGAGGGATGTGGCAACCTGTCACGGCGAGCGTTGCCGAGAACGGAGAGCACATTGGCTCTCATTGAGTTAGTTGTGTATATACCCTCATATAGTGCGGATCGCATGGAAGAACTAATAAATATTGTTTGTTTATCTGAGTAATCGCGCGCAGTTGGTTTGTACTTCTTGGGTTGTTTACAGGTTTACATCAGTCTTTCTACAATTATCAATTTGCCTTAGAAAATCTGATATATAAATCTGACATATTGAAGTATAACATCTCTGAGAGGCAAGTAGTAGACTCTTAATTAAGAACTCTAAGCCCAGTATCTACCATGAGTTGTTGCACTTTCACGTAACAAATAGATCTCAGCTACAAACCGAGATTAGGAGACACGAGCAATTAATGAATAGCATGCGAAACCAAAAACCGCACGTTCATGTGTGGCAGAACTCTTCAGTGAAGAAGTGCAGGCAGAGGATATAGAAAGCCCCAAAGTAATCGAGATTAGGTGAACAACCGGAAATCTCATCTGTTAGAATTGTGATAAGACCAGCCACAGATTTCATGATTGTCTTGAGAACCGCAGGATATTTTGTTATGGGTGTGGCGCTAAAGATACTTATAAGCCTCATTGTCCCAAATGTAACCCATCGGAAAAGGGACAACGGGATGTGCCCTACAGCAGCAAGAAGACACATCCCTATTCGGGTGTGTCATTATCAACTGCATGCCAAACAGATTTGGTCGACGTTGAGCCTTCTGTTCACAACCAAAACAACTATTTATTTAAGCCATTTTATGTTAGGTTAGGAAATTATTTAGCCACTAGGAAAATAATTCCTAGTCATTCTCTTAGTAGTATTTATGTCAGCAGAAATCCCCGTAGATCCACTAAGAGGTTTAAAAATTTTTGGAAGATGTGTAAAATCAATAGGAAGAATTTAATTTCATCTATTCTCCACTCTAAGGATGAGCGTTTATATGCCCCGTAGAAATAGATGGAACTGAATATCATGGCCTCTTAGATTCAGGTGCAACCATTAGTTGTATAGGTGGAAAGGCAGCATGCGCACAGTGAACGCTGGTGACAGCAAAGTCATAGGCAGATTTAAAGCTCTTACTCGATATAAATATGACAAAAGAACTAGAAATTTTTATATACCCTTATCTGAAACAGGTTATGTATTTAGGCATTAATTTTTGGAGAAAATTTGGATTATTAAATACCCTTGGAAAAGGAGCAGAAATTAGAGTTAGATATTGGTCCATCTGATAAGCCTGAGGACCACGTCCGAATCTTCATACTCTTACTGAAGAGCAGAAAAAACACCTAAGCTCGGTAATTAATGTGTTCCCCTACAATGCTAAAGGAGAATTAAGACGCACTAACCATAAACTCATAAAATTGAAGTAAGATCAGCAATATCGATTAAGTAGAGACACTGGCCTGTATCACCGGCAATTGAAAAACTGATGTTTACTGACGTAGACAACATGATAGCACTGGATATCATAGAAGCATCCACAAGCCCCTGGAGCATTAATTGTGTTCTAGTTAGGAAAGGAGAAAAGATTAGGCTTTGTTTGTATTTGAGGAAGGTGAATAAGGTCTGTTGTAGTGGGCGGGAATGTAATCCTGGGGTCCTAGGGTGTGTGATCCCTGTGGTAATGAGCGGCGAAGAATCCGCTGCTCGTCGCTGTTGAGTTGAGTGGTCAGCTGCTGTTATATGTCCGCTGCTGTTGTATGTACGTATGTACATACGTTGATGAGCTGCGGAGTGAGGGGGTAGTGGAGTTGGTAAAACAATACGCTGGGTTGCACTTGTTTTAATATTTTGTCACTTTATTTTGACACTTTCTTTGTGGGGCACAAGAGTATGTGCAAGCCTTTGCTTTTATATGTTGAAAACAATAGCTAGCCGGGGGTGACTTGCGAGATTTATTTTTTCTTACATATAAGCTTAATTAGCGAGGGTCAACTCCACGATAGCCGATCGTCGGGTATCGATACTATCGATGAGGAGTATCGTGTGGAGCAGCCGGATCAGCTGCTCGGCGTTGCCATCTGACGCAAACATCCCGGCCCCCTTGCAACGTTGTTGCAAAGAATGACCCTCCTGGATTGGGGGCGACCGGTGTTGGGTGTAGTTGCCGTCGTCTTACTCCTGGTGCTTTGGGGTACAGGGGAAGCGGTAAGCTTCGCAGCAGTCTTCCGCTGGCAGTGCGATTGGCATCGGGGCGGGTTCCGAGACTTAGGAGGCCGCAGCTGGGACTCTACCGACTCAAAGTGCAATAATGAGTGGTGATCTCCTCCACACTTGCGACATCCCTGGCGAGTCCGGCATGATGTCCCTGAATGCTGATGGGCAAGACAATTCGGGCAGTACCGATTGGCGAGTACAACCCGAAGCCTCTTCTCCGCAGTCAGCTGGAGGAATCGCTGACATTGACGGAGCGCGTGGAATCCCTTACAGGCTCGGCACCGAAAGTTGTTGGGCTGGTCCTCAGGCGCCATATTCTGAAATGGAGGACATCGAGATGAGATATTCTGAATAGTGGTCGGGGATGGCTGATAGGACAGAGGGTCTTGTAGGCCATCTTCCAAAGGCAGCTGTACGAGGGTCGTAGAGGGGGTGCCCTTGGGATCGCCTTCCTTGCGACGACAGCGCCGATTCCTTTTGGTCGTAGAGGTTGTCTGAGGCACTCGTGGAATCGCTGGAGGCGGAAATTGTTCATATGTGAGAGCCTCTCCGGACATTGGAGAGCAGTCCTTTGGAAGGAGTCCAGTCTCGGTGGGCCGCTGGTGTCGAGGACTCGCATTGATAAGATTGATGCGAGCGGAGAGCGATGCGATCGACTTTGCCGTGGAGCGGGGGATCGGACCCTTGAGAACCCAGCCGAAAATAGTTTCTTGGCCGAGCAGAGTTCCGCAGAGATTCGGTTTGAATCCTCCCAATAGGATAGACGGAAGGATATCCGATCCTATCAGGAGATCAATCTCTGAGCTACGGCAGAAAGATGGGTCTGCCCACTTGAGGTGTGGCAGATTGTGGAAAACGCCGTGGGGTATACTCGTTGACGGAAGGTCTCCAGCGAGGTGTGGGAGCACATAGGCTGTTGCATCAATGCGCACGTTGGGGTTAAGTGGAGACCCAATCTGGAAGCCACACACTTTGTGTGATTGGGCCTCAGTGCTCTGACTCAGGCCGGACACTTGGGCCAGAATTGGCTGGAAAGGTAACTGGATTGAGTTGCTGAGTCGCTCGGAAATAAAAGTGGCTTCGGATCCAGAGTCGAGCAACGCGCGAGCGGGGTATGTCACACCTGCGTGACATATGTGGACAATGGCAGTGCCCAAGAGGACTCCTCGCGTGTTGGTAGCAAAAAGCTTTGCACAGTGTTGGAAGTAGTGGACTGTATGTTGGACAGAGGATGATCCGGAGCGCTTGAGGCAGCGAGAACGGTTGAAGTGGAGAGAGAGTCGCGACTCGGGCTGAGACGTCGCGATGCAGAAGGGTATTGTGTCGCCGTGTACAGACATAGCAGCTATGCTGACTGGGACAGTCACGGACTTGGTGACTGCGGGCGAAACAATTACTACATAACCCACTTCGAGTTATGTATGTCGACCTCTGTTGGACCGACATCTGCAGGAACTTGGTGCAGACACGCACGGGGTGATTCTCTTTGGAGCAGAGATCACACTTTGGAGCCGCTAACCTGATGATGGATCTGTAGGAGTGTATCCGATCCGGTCCTGAGCTTCTTGGAGTGGCCTTGGAATGGCTGGCTTCTAGGGGCTGACGGTTCGAGACGGGCGATATGACATCCTCGATGGCTTCAAGAGTGAGATATCGTTCTCCGAGGAATCTGTCCATCTCTTGCCAGGTGGGGATGTCATATTTCCTCAATAAGCTGTGCTCCCAAAGGGCAAGGGTCGCCTTAGGAAGCTTGGAGGAGCAAAGAAATATAAGGAGACAATCTCAGTTGTCTGTGGAGACGTTAGAGTGTTCTAACGCTGTCAGACAACCGTGGATTGTGCTCTGTAGTCCTTTGAGTGCATCTGCAGTCTCTGAGGTAACTGGAGATAGGTTGAAAAGGGTTTTAAGCTGACTATTAACCAATAGCCGCTTATTTTCAAACCTTTCAGAGAGAGCGGCCCACGCTGAACAGAAGCCGTCGTTAGTCAGCGGAGATCGTGCTACAATTGCCTTGGCCTCGCCACTTGTTTTGGCGTTCAAATGGAACAGCTGTTCTACGGCAGTCAACTGAGAGTTGTTGATGTAGATCGCCGTAAAAAGGTCTCGGAACGTGGGCCATTTGGAGTAATCCCCGTGGAACACCTCAATGTCGCAGGGGGGTAGTCGACAGCCAGTGGAAATGGCAACTGTAGGAGAGGGAGGAGCTGCAGGACGGAGCAGAGTAGATGCATCGTCAATCTGCTGGCTTAGCATGGCAACACACTGCTCATAGATGCTGTAGCAGTGGTCGTAGGTCGACTCCATGGCCAAAACATCATCGCTCAGTTCCTTAGGATTGAGAACCCGAGAGCAACGCTCGTACTCAGACTCAACTTTGTGCCACAAGGATTTAATGTGGTCACGGCGGACTTGGAGGGTGTAGAGAGTAGAAGTTCCTCTCGAGGCTCTGTTGAGACGATCATTAAACTGGATAAGTTTTCTTGCGATGGAATTGAAGTCGGAAAGGGCCATGACAGATGTGGAGTGACTTAAGGGTGCAGCAGCGGGATGGGTCTTGTCGTTAAGACGAGAAGACGACGGGCTTGGGACAGGCAAATTGAGGCCTGCTGGAATGGGCGATATGGAGAATCGCCTGACACTGTGTGGTGCTGCAACAGATGAAGTTCGTCGGTGTGATGATTTGTCACCGATGGGCATCTGGTGCTAGCACGACCGAAAAAACAGTGTATTACCGATTCACAGTGCCCAGGTGGATCTAATTAGATATCCACAGGTGTAGAGTAACACAGTTGGATAAGCAAAAAAACACAAACAAATGCTTGCTTATCTTTAAAGTTGGACGTTGGTGCGTGAATGTGAGTGAACAGCGCAAAGAAGACAAGCTGATAACGGACGGCCGGTCAGCAACTACACATACAAAACCACACACACACGTATTGAGACGTATGCTTGTATATAAGTATGTATGTTTAGCTGTAACTCGGCTCAGCTGTAACTTCTTGCCGAGGACGTTCAACTTTTGCGTTTCGTTTTGTTTTTATGGATTTAAAAACAAACGCGAGACAGTTGAACTTTTAGAAGAAATCACACTTGTACTTATCTGGATATAAGCTTTGAGATTCCCGCGGTGCGAGCCGGTAAAGACGAAAGGATATTCGTCCCGAAAGGATATTCTATCGAAAGGATATTCTATCCGGCTCGAAGGACCAAATGTTGTAGTGGGCGGGAATGTAATCCTGGGGTCCTAGGGTGTGTGATCCCTGTGGTAATGAGCGGCGAAGAATCCGCTGCTCGTCGCTGTTGAGTTGAGTGGTCAGCTGCTGTTATATGTCCGCTGCTGTTGTATGTACGTATGTACATACGTTGATGAGCTGCGGAGTGAGGGGGTAGTGGAGTTGGTAAAACAATACGCTGGGTTGCACTTGTTTTAATATTTTGTCACTTTATTTTGACACTTTCTTTGTGGGGCACAAGAGTATGTGCAAGCCTTTGCTTTTATATGTTGAAAACAATAGCTAGCCGGGGGTGACTTGCGAGATTTATTTTTCTTACATATAAGCTTAATTAGCGAGGGTCAACTCCACGATAGCCGATCGTCGGGTATCGATACTATCGATGAGGAGTATCGTGTGGAGCAGCCGGATCAGCTGCTCGGCGTTGCCATCTGACGCAAACATCCCGGCCCCCTTGCAACGTTGTTGCAAAGAATGACCCTCCTGGATTGGGGGCGACCGGTGTTGGGTGTGGTTGCCGTCGTCTTACTCCTGGTGCTTTGGGGTACAGGGGAAGCGGTAAGCTTCGCAGCAGTCTTCCGCTGGCAGTGCGATTGGCATCGGGGCGGGTTCCGAGACTTAGGAGGCCGCAGCTGGGACTCTACCGACTCAAAGTGCAATAATGAGTGGTGATCTCCTCCACACTTGCGACATCCCTGGCGAGTCCGGCATGATGTCCCTGAATGCTGATGGGCAAGACAATTCGGGCAGTACCGATTGGCGAGTACAACCCGAAGCCTCTTCTCCGCAGTCAGCTGGAGGAATCGCTGACATTGACGGAGCGCGTGGAATCCCTTACAGGCTCGGCACCGAAAGTTGTTGGGCTGGTCCTCAGGCGCCATATTCTGAAATGGAGGACATCGAGATGAGATATTCTGAATAGTGGTCGGGGATGGCTGATAGGACAGAGGGTCTTGTAGGCCATCTTCCAAAGGCAGCTGTACGAGGGTCGTAGAGGGGGTGCCCTTGGGATCGCCTTCCTTGCGACGACAGCGCCGATTCCTTTTGGTCGTAGAGGTTGTCTGAGGCACTCGTGGAATCGCTGGAGGCGGAAATTGTTCATATGTGAGAGCCTCTCCGGACATTGGAGAGCAGTCCTTTGGAAGGAGTCCAGTCTCGGTGGGCCGCTGGTGTCGAGGACTCGCATTGATAAGATTGATGCGAGCGGAGAGCGATGCGATCGACTTTGCCGTGGAGCGGGGGATCGGACCCTTGAGAACCCAGCCGAAAATAGTTTCTTGGCCGAGCAGAGTTCCGCAGAGATTCGGTTTGAATCCTCCCAATAGGATAGACGGAAGGATATCCGATCCTATCAGGAGATCAATCTCTGAGCTACGGCAGAAAGATGGGTCTGCCCACTTGAGGTGTGGCAGATTGTGGAAAACGCCGTGGGGTATACTCGTTGACGGAAGGTCTCCAGCGAGGTGTGGGAGCACATAGGCTGTTGCATCAATGCGCACGTTGGGGTTAAGTGGAGACCCAATCTGGAAGCCACACACTTTGTGTGATTGGGCCTCAGTGCTCTGACTCAGGCCGGACACTTGGGCCAGAATTGGCTGGAAAGGCAACTGGATTGAGTTGCTGAGTCGCTCGGAAATAAAAGTGGCTTCGGATCCAGAGTCGAGCAACGCGCGAGCGGGTATGTCACACCTGCGTGACATATGTGGACAATGGCAGTGCCCAAGAGGACTCCTCGCGTGTTGGTAGCAAAAAAGCTTTGCACAGTGTTGGAAGTAGTGGACTGTATGTTGGACAGAGGATGATCCGGAGCGCTTGAGGCAGCGAGAACGGTTGAAGTGGAGAGAGAGTCGCGACTCGGAGCTGAGACGTCGCGATGCAGAAGGGTATTGTGTCGCCGTGTACAGACATAGCAGCTATGCTGACTGGGACAGTCACGGACTTGGTGACTGCGGGCGAAACAATTACTACATAACCCACTTCGAGTTATGTATGTCGACCTCTGTTGGACCGACATCTGCAGGAACTTGGTGCAGACACGCACGGGGTGATTCTCTTTGGAGCAGAGATCACACTTTGGAGCCGCTAACCTGATGATGGATCTGTAGGAGTGTATCCGATCCGGTCCTGAGCTTCTTGGAGTGGCCTTGGAATGGCTGGCTTCTAGGGGCTGACGGTTCGAGACGGGCGATATGACATCCTCGATGGCTTCAAGAGTGAGATATCGTTCTCCGAGGAATCTGTCCATCTCTTGCCAGGTGGGGATGTCATATTTCCTCAATAAGCTGTGCTCCCAAAGGGCAAGGGTCGCCTTAGGAAGCTTGGAGGAGCAAAGAAATATAAGGAGACAATCTCAGTTGTCTGTGGAGACGTTAGAGTGTTCTAACGCTGTCAGACAACCGTGGATTGTGCTCTGTAGTCCTTTGAGTGCATCTGCAGTCTCTGAGGTAACTGGAGATAGGTTGAAAAGGGTTTTAAGCTGACTATTAACCAATAGCCGCTTATTTTCAAACCTTTCAGAGAGAGCGGCCCACGCTGAACAGAAGCCGTCGTTAGTCAGCGGAGATCGTGCTACAATTGCCTTGGCCTCGCCACTTGTTTTGGCGTTCAAATGGAACAGCTGTTCTACGGCAGTCAACTGAGAGTTGTTGATGTAGATCGCCGTAAAAAGGTCTCGGAACGTGGGCCATTTGGAGTAATCCCCGTGGAACACCTCAATGTCGCAGGGGGTAGTCGACAGCCAGTGGAAATGGCAACTGTAGGAGAGGGAGGAGCTGCAGGACGGAGCAGAGTAGATGCATCGTCAATCTGCTGGCTTAGCATGGCAACACACTGCTCATAGATGCTGTAGCAGTGGTCGTAGGTCGACTCCATGGCCAAAACATCATCGCTCAGTTCCTTAGGATTGAGAACCCGAGAGCAACGCTCGTACTCAGACTCAACTTTGTGCCACAAGGATTTAATGTGGTCACGGCGGACTTGGAGGGTGTAGAGAGTAGAAGTTCCTCTCGAGGGTCTGTTGAGTCGATCATTAAACTTAATAAGTTTTCTTGCGATGGAATTGAAGTCGGAAAGGGCCATGACAGATGTGGAGTGACTTAAGGGTGCAGCAGCGGGATGGGTCTTGTCGTTAAGACGAGAAGACGACGGGCTTGGGACAGGCAAATTGAGGCCTGCTGGAATGGGCGATATGGAGAATCGCCTGACACTGTGTGGTGCTGCAACAGATGAAGTTCGTCGGTGTGATGATTTGTCACCGATGGGCATCTGGTGCTAGCACGACCGAAAAAACAGTGTATTACCGATTCACAGTGCCCAGGTGGATCTAATTAGATATCCACAGGTGTAGAGTAACACAGTTGGATAAGCAAAAAACACAAACAAATGCTTGCTTATCTTTAAAGTTGGACGTTGGTGCGTGAATGTGAGTGAACAGCGCAAAGAAGACAAGCTGATAACGGACGGCCGGTCAGCAACTACACATACAAAACCACACACACACGTATTGAGACGTATGCTTGTATATAAGTATGTATGTTTAGCTGTAACTCGGCTCAGCTGTAACTTCTTGCCGAGGACGTTCAACTTTGCGTTTCGTTTTGTTTTTATGGATTTAAAAACAAACGCGAGACAGTTGAACTTTTAGAAGAAATCACACTTGTACTTATCTGGATATAAGCTTTGAGATTCCCGCGGTGCGAGCCGGTAAAGACGAAAGGATATTCGTCCCGAAAGGATATTCTATCGAAAGGATATTCGATCCGGCTCGAAGGACCAAATGTTGTAGTGGGCGGGAATGTAATCCTGGGGTCCTAGGGTGTGTGATCCCTGTGGTAATGAGCGGCGAAGAATCCGCTGCTCGTCGCTGTTGAGTTGAGTGGTCAGCTGCTGTTATATGTCCGCTGCTGTTGTATGTACGTATGTACATACGTTGATGAGCTGCGGAGTGAGGGGGTAGTGGAGTTGGTAAAACAATACGCTGGGTTGCACTTGTTTTAATATTTTGTCACTTTATTTTGACACTTTCTTTGTGGGGCACAAGAGTATGTGCAAGCCTTTGCTTTTATATGTTGAAAACAATAGCTAGCCGGGGGTGACTTGCGAGATTTATTTTTTCTTACATATAAGCTTAATTAGCGAGGGTCAACTCCACGATAGCCGATCGTCGGGTATCGATACTATCGATGAGGAGTATCGTGTGGAGCAGCCGGATCAGCTGCTCGGCGTTGCCATCTGACGCAAACAAGGTCAAAAGAAAGGACGCATATCCTTTGCCTCACATCGACGGAATTCTAAGTCGTCTGCCGCCTGCTAAATTTATAAAACGGTTAGACATGAAGCACGCCTTCTGGCATGATGGATATTTTCATTCTAGCTCATTGCGCAATCGTGTCTTTGTTTGCCTCGACGATTTACTAGTATTATCGGAAGATTTTGAATCTCACATGTTGTTATTACAAGAGATAGCTTTATGTCTGAGGAAAGCCAAGTTGACTGAAAGAAATAAAGTATCTTGGCTTTATAATCGGTAAAGGGCAAGATCAAGGCAATCGCAGAATTTCCTGTACCTGTAGCCGGTTGATATCGCCGATTTGTCGATAATTATGCCACCGTGAGTTTTCCCTTCGTAAATTTTTAAGCACAAAGAATCTATTCAGTGACAGAATTAAAATGTCTCGCTGTTCTTAAAGGTAAGTTACAGGCTTTCAAGATCTATCATCGTAAAAGTTCACAAAATGTAGTAGCCGATACGTTATCGAGACAATTGGAACCTGAAATAGACGAGTTGTCAGATGGCAGTCCTATTATTGACTTATATTTCAAGTCCCCAGAGTATCTAGATCTGATCGACAAGAATGTATCTAGATTCCCAGATTTGAAAGTGGTAGTTGGTTTTATTTACAAAAGAACCGAATTCGCCAATGGAACTACTTCCGATACGGATTCGTGGAAATTGTGGGTATCTTTTCAGCTAGTTCCAGAAGTTTTGAGGCAATCGCACATTCCACCTAATGCATCGCATTGTGGCATGTTTAAGACGGTTGAAAAGCTGAAAAGATATTTGTTTTGGCCTTGGATAGTGACGCAGATTCGAGCGTATGTTGGCGAATGTAGTATCTGTTTTTCTACCAAATGCCCAAATATAATTCTCAAACCACCAATGGGACAATGTCCTTAACTTCTGAACGTCCATTTCATTAACTTTATGTTGATTTGCCAGGACCTTATCCACGTACGAAGAATGGAAATATTGGACTGATAGTCGTAGTCATAGAATGACCTAATAGGTCAGTTCTGGCTCCTATTCGTCAGTATTTCGATCATACAAAATGGCACGGAAACTTAAATGCTATAAACGATGCATTGCTATCTACCCTCGCCGTATTTTCTAGCTTTTGGTCATATTATTGAGTAACCTTAACCTTCTTAGTGACGTTACTTCTCAGACATCCAGACACGTTACAAATTTGTCGCCAAATAGCGAAAGAAAACATTAATAAACCCCATGATGTCAATGTTAGGAGTTATAATCTTCGATGTCGCAGAGTCGAATTAAAAGTAGGAGATTCGGTCTGCAATTAATTGCCAGGCCCAAATAAATTTTGTTTGTACCTCAGGAATTATATTATTATATTATTATTATTTTAATTAACTATACAATGAATTGATAATTTTGTTATTCGTTTGTCCAATACCCATGCTGAATCCTCGGGAACTGTAGATCGCTGTTAAGTTAGCAGAAGGGTTTAGTTGATAATGTTATCAATCAATTGAACAGGTAGGGTGGGTAAAAAAGGTAAACCCGTTCCATCTAGTGTTTTTCCCTGTAGGCCTCATGTCTCTAAAACCTTGGTTGTCGGTCGGACAAATAATTAATATTTATTTATTTATTTATTTATTTATTTATTTATTTATTTATTTATTTATTTAATGTCAACTATAAACAGTCGACAGAAATTAATTAATATGTAACATTACAATAAAATTTAAAAATGATTAAATTAAATATATAAAATAAATTATATATATGTTTAAAAATTAAAAATTAGAATTAAATTAAAATAAAAATAATAAATAAATAGTTCTGGGGTGAATAATTGAAAATTGATTCAACATTTGTTGCTAGGATTGGGGAAACCCAGGAAAACCCAATCAAATCAATGACCACCACCAGAGATTATGTGATTAATGTGTGAGTAAATGTTCTAAGATTAAGGCTTTATTAGTAGAAACAGACGACTCTAATCTAATAACCCCGTAAAGACTGTTAAACTCAGAACATAGTACTCTAAAAGGTTCATGCATAAGGTAATTAGTAGGGCAAGTGCTAATTTTTAGGCGAAATTTTATTTGAAATAAATGAAAAATAAGAAAACTATGTTTGTCTTGTTTTTTGTCCTTTTATTGTCAGTTTTTTTTTTTATCTGTCATTTTTTGTGATGAGGCGCTGGCAAAACTTGTCTGGGGTCACAAAGTCAGTGTATTCGATTGAGTCAGCCTGAACTGGCACTTGATGATACCCAGACGCCATGTCTAAACAAGTGAAATACTTGGCTCCTCGGAATCTTCCAATCAATAACCAAATCAAATAATCAAATAATGGAAACTTGTCAGCAACTGTGTTTCTGTTCAGTTCCCTATTCAGAATGTTTTTTTAATAACAGTGCGTGACTGGCAAACGGTGAACAGCTGGGTCTAATTACTTTGTGCTCGATTAACTCTTTAATTTTTGCTCTTAACCCTCTAAGACTACTTTCCAAAATAATAGAAAAAATTTATTCAAATATTTTTTTTTAAGTAAATAAATGCTTCTAAGCTCAAATATGTGCTTAGAAATTACGTAGAACCTTTGGTTTACCTGTAAGGTGAGAGAAAAGGTAAGCGTGCCTGAAGGCACGCTTTGGGCTTTGAGTGAAAAAAAATTTTTTCAAGTAATGAAGATTTATTTTATTTTTTCTTATGTTATTCTACAAAACAGTTTTTATTGGCTTTGCAGCATAAATGCAGATTGCATTTCGTGCATATGCATTGCGTTTGAGAAGTTTTACAGTGCTTGCCACATCGTTTTCCACTGTTTCGATCCAACCAATGTGGGAAATGGTTCAGCTGGTCAAACCGCAAGTCCGATATTGGATGTTTTGATTTTTGACCATGTTTGAGTTTATGCTGATAAGGTCGATGAGAGAGTGGAGACTGCTTTGCCCGCTCTGTTTGCAAGGATGGGGAATTTATTGTTCGTCCTGACTGAGAGGATGGAGACTGGTTTGCCCATCGCGGTGAAGATGCATTTTTGGTAGTGAGTGGACGACCCGGTAAGTTTTTGTTTTTATATGTGACCAGCCCTGCGGCTAGTGTTTCGCGAAAGTCTGGGAGTGCGAGTAATTTTTCTTTGCTTTCGTTCTCGTTTTGGATACGTCTGTGTAAAATATAGGCGTTGGTGGCTGCCATATCAATTAAGTGATAAAAAATTCGTGTTGCGGCATCCCGAGTTTTTGCTCTGATATGATAGCGACCCATTAGGCCGTCCATGAGATCTACGCCGCCCATGTGAGCGTTATACTCATGCACAATTTTGGGACAATCAATTTAAATGTGTTGCTTAGTTTTTCTATCAAAACGAGCAGCCTTTGCAGTTCCTTCACCAGGGCTTGTCATTTCAAATTGCTTTACGCCCACATAGGTGGACAAAAAGCGAACAGGTTTGCTGTCTTTCCAGAGTACATTGGATATGTCGACACCATATGAGGACCCAACGTACTCAGTCGAAAAACACCTTGGCAATTTGTTGATGGCAATATCGTTTGGTAGCTTCCAATTGGGGATACGGTTTCCTCGCACCGTGCCGTGACTGTAAATACCTTTCGCTCTCAGATAAACCATCAAAGGCAAAGATGAATATAAATTATCGAAGTAAACAATGTGATTCTTAAATGTTTCGACGGTTTGTGTTAAGCGCACTACAATGTTGGCAGAAGGTGAACAACCGGAAATCTCATCTGTTAGAATTGTGATAAGACCAGCCACAGATTTCATGATTGTCTTGAGAACCGCAGGATATTTTGTTATGGGTGTGGCGCTAAAGATACTTATAAGCCTCATTGTCCCAAATGTAACCCATCGGAAAAGGGACAACGGGATGTGCCCTACAGCAGCAAGAAGACACATCCCTATTCGGGTGTGTCATTATCAACTGCATGCCAAACAGATTTGGTCGACGTTGAGCCTTCTGTTCACAACCAAAACAACTATTTATTTAAGCCATTTTATGTTAGGTTAGGAAATTATTTAGCCACTAGGAAAATAATTCCTAGTCATTCTCTTAGTAGTATTTATGTCAGCAGAAATCCCCGTAGATCCACTAAGAGGTTTAAAAATTTTTGGAAGATGTGTAAAATCAATAGGAAGAATTTAATTTCATCTATTCTCCACTCTAAGGATGAGCGTTTATATGCCCCGTAGAAATAGATGGAACTGAATATCATGGCCTCTTAGATTCAGGTGCAACCATTAGTTGTATAGGTGGAAAGGCAGCATGCGCACAGTGAACGCTGGTGACAGCAAAGTCATAGGCAGATTTAAAGCTCTTACTCGATATAAATATGACAAAAGAACTAGAAATTTTTATAATCCCTTATCTGAAACAGGTTATGTATTTAGGCATTAATTTTTGGAGAAAATTTGGATTATTAAATACCCTTGGAAAAGGAGCAGAAATTAGAGTTAGATATTGGTCCATCTGATAAGCCTGAGGACCACGTCCGAATCTTCATACTCTTACTGAAGAGCAGAAAAAACACCTAAGCTCGGTAATTAATGTGTTCCCCTACTATGCTAAAGGAGAATTAGGACGCACTAACCATAAACTCATAAAATTGAAGTAAGATCAGCAATATCGATTAAGTAGAGACACTGGCCTGTATCACCGGCAATTGAAAAACTGATGTTTACTGACGTAGACAACATGATAGCACTGGATATCATAGAAGCATCCACAAGCCCCTGGAGCATTAATTGTGTTCTAGTTAGGAAAGGAGAAAAGATTAGGCTTTGTTTGTATTTGAGGAAGGTGAATAAGGTCAAAAGAAAGGACGCATATCCTTTGCCTCACATCGACGGAATTCTAAGTCGTCTGCCGCCTGCTAAATTTATAAAACGGTTAGACATGAAGCACGCCTTCTGGCATGATGGATATTTTCATTCTAGCTCATTGCGCAATCGTGTCTTTGTTTGCCTCGACGATTTACTAGTATTATCGGAAGATTTTGAATCTCACATGTTGTTATTACAAGAGATAGCTTTATGTCTGAGGAAAGCCAAGTTGACTATAAACATGAAAGAAATAAAGTATCTTGGCTTTATAATCGGTAAAGGGCAAGATCAAGGCAATCGCAGAATTTCCTGTACCTGTAGCCGGTTGATATCGCCGATTTGTCGATAATTATGCCACCGTGAGTTTTCCCTTCGTAAATTTTTAAGCACAAAGAATCTATTCAGTGACAGAATTAAAATGTCTCGCTGTTCTTAAAGGCAAGTTACAGGCTTTCAAGATCTATCATCGTAAAGGTTCACAAAATGTAGTAGCCGATACGTTATCGAGACAATTGGAACCTGAAATAGACGAGTTGTCAGATGGCAGTCCTATTATTGACTTATATTTCAAGTCCCCAGAGTATCTAGATCTGATCGACAAGAATGTTTCTAGATTCCCAGATTTGAAAGTGGTAGTTGGTTTTATTTACAAAAGAACCGAATTCGCCAATGGAACTACTTCCGATACGGATTCGTGGAAATTGTGGGTATCTTTTCAGCTAGTTCCAGAAGTTTTGAGGCAATCGCACATTCCACCTAATGCATCGCATTGTGGCATGTTTAAGACGGTTGAAAAGCTGAAAAGATATTTGTTTTGGCCTTGGATAGTGACGCAGATTCGAGCGTATGTTGGCGAATGTAGTATCTGTTTTTCTACCAAATGCCCAAATATAATTCTCAAACCACCAATGGGACAATGTCCTTAACTTCTGAACGTCCATTTCATTAACTTTATGTTGATTTGCCAGGACCTTATCCACGTACGAAGAATGGAAATATTGGACTGATAGTCGTAGTCATAGAATGACCTAATAGGTCAGTTCTGGCTCCTATTCGTCAGTATTTCGATCATACAAAATGGCACGGAAACATAAATGCTATAAACGATGCATTGCTATCTACCCTCGCCGTATTTTCTAGCTTTTGGTCATATTATTGAGTAACCTTAACCTTCTTAGTGACGTTACTTCTCAGACATCCAGACACGTTACAAATTTGTCGCCAAATAGCGAAAGAAAACATTAATAAACCCCATGATGTCAATGTTAGGAGTTATAATCTTCGATGTCGCAGAGTCGAATTAAAAGTAGGAGATTCGGTCTGCAATTAATTGCCAGGCCCAAATAAATTTTGTTTGTACCTCAGGAATTATATTATTATATTATTATTATTTTAATTAACTATACAATGAATTGATAATTTTGTTATTCTTTTGTCCAATACCCATGCTGAATCCTCGGGAACTGTAGATCGCTGTTAAGTTAGCAGAAGGGTTTAGTTGATAATGTTATCAATCAATTGAACAGGTAGGGTGGGTAAAAAAGGTAAACCCGTTCCATCTAGTGTTTTTCCCTGTAGGCCTCATGTCTCTAAAACCTTGGTTGTCGGTCGGACAAATAATTAATATTTATTTATTTATTTATTTATTTATTTATTTAATGTCAACTATAAACAGTCGACAGAAATTAATTAATATGTAACATTACAATAAAATTTAAAAATGATTAAATTAAATATATAAAATAAATTATAAATATGTTTAAAAATTAAAAATTAGAATTAAATTAAAATAAAAATAATAAATAAATAGTTCTGGGGTGAATAATTGTAAATTGATTCAACATTTGTTGCTAGGATTGGGGAAACCCAGGAAAACCCAATCAAATCAATGACCACCACCAGAGATTATGTGATTAATGTGTGAGTAAATGTTCTAAGATTAAGGCTTTATTAGTAGAAACAGACGACTCTAATCTAATAACCCCGTAAAGACTGTTAAACTCAGAACATAGTACTCTAAAAGGTTCATGCATAAGGTAATTAGTAGGGCAAGTGCTAATTTTTAATAAGGAAAAGAAACGGGTAGATCTGATAGGAATTGAAAAGTTTAATTTGTTAAGCAAGAAAGGAGAGTTAATATCACCATTGATAAGTTTTAGAATGAAAGTTACACCCAGCATAGTGCGACGGTGTGAAAGGGAAGGAAGATTAATTAATAGTAATCTACTAGGATATGGCGGAAGGTTAAGTTGTGGTGACCAGTTTAAGTTTCTTTTTTGCACCGATTCGATTTTGTCTTTGTAAGTCTGATACTGTGGTGACCACAAACAGGACCCATACTCGAGAATGGGACGTACCAGAGAGACATAAAGCTGTTTAGTCGTATAAGGGTCATTGAATTCCTTAGACCAACGCTTAATGAAACCTAAGACCTTCATGGCTTTATTTACCATGAACTCAATGTGATCGTTGAATGAGAGTTTACGATCAAGTAAGATGCCTAGGTCATTAATTTGAGATATATTCTCAAGAAGATGGCCGTCTAACAAATATTGAACATGCACAGGTTGTGTTCTGCAAAAAGTCATGGCTTTGCACTTTGAGCAATTTAGGGCAATTAGATTGGTTTTACACCATGAATTGAAAATATTTAGATCAGCTTGCAACAAAGAAGCAGAAATAGGATCCTTATAAGAGAGGCATAATTTAACGTCATCTGCATACATCAAAACAGCACTATTCTTAATAATAGACGGAAGGTCATTAATAAATAAATTGAAAAGCAATGGTCCGAGGTGGCTACCTTGGGGCACTCCTGAATAAAGAAAGATCTGCTTAGAAAGGGCAGAATTGAACATAACTCTTTGAGTTCTATTATTAAGATAATTGGAAATCCAGTTCATAAGAGTATGAGGAAAACCAAGAAGCGATAACTTGTGCATTAGGAGAGTATGGTTTACAGAATCAAATGCTTTACTGAAGTCAGTGTAGATAACATCCGTTTGCATCGTACTATGAAACCCACTAATGACAATAGAGGAGAGTTCCAATAAGTTTGTTGTAGTAGATTTGGATCTCACAAAGCCATGCTGGGTTGGTGAGATGATTGAGCTACATAAGTGTTGCAGTTGAGAAGTAATGATTTTCTCGAATAATTTAGGAATAGCAGACAACTTAGAAATAGCTCTATAGTTCATGACGTCAGACTTAGAGCCTTTTTTGTGTAAGGGAATAACATAAGATTCTTTCCATAACTTAGGAAATAATCCGGTCGAAACGGACAAACAAAAAAGTTTAAGAATTGGCTTACAGAGCGAATTTGCACAGTATCTGAGAACACAGCCAGGCACCCCATCTGGCCCAGGAGAAAAGATGGCTTGACCAAACTCAGCTCACAACCTAGCAAACTTTCCGTAATCTGCGGACCGAAAACAGAGTTAGCTGGATAAATTCTATAAGGATAAGGTGACTTAGAATCGTAAATCTTAGACGAATAAGTATCCTGGAAAAAATCTGCAAATAAATTCGAAATATATTGATCGGTACTAGCTGTTTTCTCGTTTAGCGTTAGAGAAGAAGGATATGTAGCAGCTCGCCGTTTTAGATTTACAAAATTATAAAACTGCTTAGGGTCTTTGGCAAATTGTAATCTACAGCGAGTTAAATATGCACTATAGCAACGGTGGTTCAGAGTATCAAAGCAAGACTTAGCGCTGACATACCTTGAAAAATCAATAAGCCTACCAGATAATTTGAACTTTTTGTAAAGCTTGGATTTTAAATTTTTAAGTCTACAAAGCTCCCTAGAGAACCAAGGTAGTTTTGTAGACTTAGAAAGATACACCCTAGGAACACTTGATTCAAAAATAGAGTTAATAGCTCTATAAAAAATGTCAATCGCACATTCTAAATTATTAGAAGAGTACAATTCCGACCAATCGTAGTTATTAAATAAAATATTGAGATCACTAAAGTTTACTTTACGAAAACAGTAGTGTTTAGTGGTTGGAAGTGTTTTATTTTGCTGCCCGGATGGTGACAGCAAAATAGCGAGCTCTAAAGTGGGGTGGAACGCATCTTCAGGTGAAACTAAAGGATCAATTCTTACAACAGTATCGCATACCTGATCTGATACAAAAACAAGATCAAGTATTCGGTTCCCGCTATTTCGAATTGAGTTGACCTGAGATAGATTTAGTTCAAGAAGTCCCGACAGAAACTCGTTAGAAGTCATTAAGTCGTTGTTATCCGACCAAATAACATCGGGCAAGTTAAAGTCACCAACAACTACCAAACAATCTTTATCCAAAAGCAT
Organism: Drosophila quadrilineata; assembly: GCA_018150725.1. Taxonomy (NCBI): domain Eukaryota; kingdom Metazoa; phylum Arthropoda; class Insecta; order Diptera; family Drosophilidae; genus Drosophila; species Drosophila quadrilineata. Next base: position 272,014 of record JAECWN010000197.1, on the reverse strand, counting down.
GCTGGACAAAGATTGAATTACCGTTAAGTGAGCTAGGTATACAGATAAATCAGACTGGGGAGGAATATATGAACAGGAAATATATAAGTTAATGTTATGAATTCGCATTTCACACATACAATTTCTATATTAGTGGGGAGTTATTTACTAATTGCGATACAAGATTAGATTTTATCGCAATAAGGACGCCTCCACCTTTTCTATCCATTCTATCACATCTATAAGTAACATAAAGAGGTGAAAGTATAGATGCATCAAGAATGTCAGGTTTAAGCCAGGTCTCAGTAAATGCCAAAATGTTATGTTCGAAAGAAAAACTATCTACATAAAGGTTAGAAAGTTTTGACTTAAGGCCTCTAACATTCTGATAAGCTAACAGAATTGAAGAATTTATTAGTTTTTTGACGGAACATTAGTAGGAAGAGAAGGGGGAACAGAAGACTTATGTCTCTTTTGCGGACTGTACTCCTTTACAACCATATCATCCAGCCAAAAAAGCATTAGTAGAAATAGTACTAAATGCACTTGTGGGGACAGATATTTTGAAGGAGGAAATTTCTCTATGATGCTTAAATTTGAATTTCTCAACGGTCAAGTTGGGACAATTATTATTAAGCTTGTTTAAAACATACGCATTAACATTTTCAGTTGAAGTTTCAGATGCCAGGCGAGAAATAGGAATATGTTCAGTAGTCATAACCGGAGTAATAATTACCTCCGGTGGTGAGCTACTGGAAGAAGGCACACCCAGAATAGACGGCTCAGGAAAAATTTTAAAATTATTAAACTTAAATTCCATTGCTTGGAATTCCTTGTGAAGAAGGTCAAAGTTTTTTTTTAAAGCACAGAAATTATTGCGCGTATGCATTGCAATTGATTGCATATTAATTTCCGTCTCACGGCAAGCTTCACAACACCATTTAAGACCCATCTTATTGGCGATGTAATCTTTCACACGCGCGGTGAAACCTGCACATTTAACATGAGCTAGATTGTCACACAACCAGCAGCTTATAAAATCAGCCTTAGGATCGGACATTACCTTACAGACTTTAATGCAGCACGAAGTCATGATGCAAGGAAAATATGAGATCGAATAAAGAAATTGAGAAATTATAGGAAGTGAGTTATGTTTGAAATATCACAATATCACAATGCAAACAAAGCAAGAGAGACAATGAGGTACAGTTAATGTTAGAACTGACGTTAAGAGCGCAAGCTATACAGATAAGCATGCAATGAGAGAGCGCAAAGTTAGGAGAGTGACGAAAAGTAACAGACGAAAGTAAGCAAAAAAGAAAAAGCAATAAACTCAGCTGTTAGCGACGCGCACTGTTTGTAAAATATACAAATAAAATGCAAATTATTTATTAGTAAACGCACGAAGTTTGACACTAGCACCAGTAGTAACGCACTACACAATAATATTGTTAAAATCGGTACTTTTTAAAGTATTAAACTACAGCACGTATTAAAGATTTCAAGTGATTTAATAGAGCAAAATTAGACACGTCTACTTTGTACAACAACGAAGTGTTATTTTTACTAATTTGATATTTTTTTATTTCGTTCTAATTTGAGTGTGAGCAAATAACACGAGTCTTTTATGTTCGTGTTAGTTTAATTTGTTCTGATGTTTGCCCGCGTACCCATTTCTTTTATCTGTGAGTGTGCGTGTTTTATGCAATTGAAGTAGTAAGACTCCCGATCACGGCGAACTAGACCCGAGCATAATAAAGGTATGCAACCACAAGCTCACCGTGCTTAGCATAGACCTTACTGGGAAACTATAATGTATAATTATAATAATATTATTTACGAAGAAATGTAATTTTTAATAACAAGCACACGTAGTTTGACACTAGCACCAGTAATAAGACACTAAGTATTAACGTTGTCTATGGCACCACTCAAAATTATAAAAATTCTGTAAGTATGTACTAAGAGCAAATTTAGACACGTCTGTGGTGTACAACAACCAAGGTTATTCTCTGTAGCTGAACTTGTTCATTTTCATATGTAAGCGACAGCTGTAAAGAGGATCTTAATTACTTAACAGAGATATGTTACGAGCAGAGCAGAGTTGTCTCAAAGGAAGGGAAGAATAGATACACAAGAAAACCATATATATATTTGAATTGGAATAAATATCATCCTGATTGTTATTAAATAAACCTGAATCCTGACAAAAATAAGAGACTTTATCAAGTGTCTCATATCACAAATTTTATAATAGAATTCGATCCAGGTAGTAGTAGTTAAATACTACGAAAGTAAACAATAAACTTTTATGAAAATCTAAAGATCAGTTGCATTTTGTATAGTTTACAATGAAGGTAATAAGAATAGAATAGAATCGAATAGAAAGTGAAATGCTAAAACAAGTATGCAGAGGCAAGCATATGATTAAATTTAATTATATTGGTTGATGTCTATTGATCTCGGGCCTCTCCGGCACCCTTTACGGACAATTATTCTGTACGTAATTTAAATACCTGCATACTATGAAACTTTGGCAGCCATAGTTTTTGCTGCAATTCGATCCGATATGGCCGGGTAAAGCAGCCAACATAACAGATAAAGCACGAAACTAAAAGTATATCTCCAGGAAGTTTACTAATCCCCAATGCAATGCTGTTCAGAAAGACTAAATAGATTTAAATATTAAAAAATAATGAACTTTACTTTACTTTTTAATTGATTCCGTCCATCGAACTTTTTCATTTGCAAGTCCTCCTATAAGTCGATTGGCAATATCTATAGTAAATCCTGTTTTATCAGCTTCATCCTGACACTTTTGTTTTTTAGACATTGCTTCGTCGTATTTCATTTGTAAACCATTCAATTCATTTTCTAAATCATTAAGGCGCTTATTTAATGCAGTTAATGTATCGCGTGCATTATTTAACTCTTTCTCTGCTTCAGATAATGCGCGTTCTTTTGGTTCAACTATTAAATAGACATCATAAAACTTATTTATATTAATTACCCATGAACATAACCCTGCCGCAGCCGATGATTTTGAAATTATTTTTTCGGGATTAAATTCTGGATCCTGAATATATGGCTGAAGTGCTTTAATAACATCAGGATGGATATGTTTTTTATCATAATTTATTAAATTATCAAGGAATTTATCTACGTTCCCCATAATACCTCGAGATGCTTTCCAGCTACGGTCTTTAGGAATTTTACCATTAATAGCAAAAAGAACAAGAACTGCCCCACATACATTTACAACAGCATCTGGCGGTGAACCAAATGATTTTAGTTCAGTCAAATTATTTTTATTAAGAGTATTTAATGCCTCCTGAGCCGCCAAAAGAGCAGGTTGTGCTTTTCGAAAATCTTCTTCACATTGTTTAGTTTTAGCATGCACATCTTCTTCAATTTGGCGTACATTTTTCTCTTCCTTTGTGGCGAAAGCACGTTCTTTTGAAACTTTCTCATTTTCAGAACTTACAACAATTATCAGGTTGTCAGCCTCTTTATTTTTTATTTGCAGGTCAATTTCTTGAACTTTCAAAACAATCTGTAATGAATCTACTTCTTTTGTGCAACTGGCAAGCTTTATTAAACCATTTTCAAGTCTGTTCTTTCGATCTAGATTTGCACTAACTTTTTCTTTTAACAATTTCGCATAAAGCGAAATAAGTTCTAAGAATGTTTTTGGAGTTGTATAGTTATAACGCTTTGCATTTATGAGGTACATTTCAGATACAGTATTTACTGTTTTATGAACGTATGCCATAAAATGAGAGACAGCAGGAGCTAACTTAGTCGGTAATTCGTTTACCTCCGAGACAAAACGCAAGGACACACTTTCTAGAGCTCGCGTTGGCCACTCATGAAACCAATCAATTGTTGTGCAATTTACCAAAGCTGGAAATTTTCTAGCTCGACCCCGAAGGGTAGCTCCAACGGGAGAAAAACAAAGAACTACCTTAATCAAATTACGAACTTTTCCGATAAAATACTTCCAACAGTTTTCGCGACTATCAACAATCCCAAGCTGCTTAACTTCATTTCGTACCGCTCCAACCATATTTTCTGCTTCATCATCAGTAAATAGGTCATGTATTTCGCCAGAAGCTAAAAGGTCATTAATAAGAACCAAAAATTGTTCTCGAGCGATCTCTGCATCAGTCATTAAAAAGCAGCAAGCAGTATTTTTAAGACCAGCTTTGGAATATAACACAGATATATTAGCTCTTAAATCGTTTACACTATAATCTCGAGTTAGTTGAATTTGAAATACATCCAAAGATGATATAAAGGCTGCCAATCTTGTTAGCGATTGCTTTCCTGATCCACCCACTCCGATAAGTAGTGCATACCCCCTAGAAGATTCTAAAATTCGATTTATACGACAAACATGACACATAGCATCATCAAATAACACTAAATTTAGAGCGCCAATAAAATCGTTATATCGCGTTTGAGCTTCCTCAAGCAAATCTTTTAACCGATCCCATGACGATATATAAGCATACTTAACATCAGATAATCCATTTGCAAAGTGACAAAAAATATGTGGCTGCGCAAAAATTATATCTTCACTTGTTCCTTCTAAGCCTTTCTTTACTACTTCAATAATAGTTTTCTTAAAATTTCCAATATCTGCAGTGTCAATAAGCTTATCACCGTATACCCGAAAACATTCATGTGACCATAAGCGAATAATTTCGTTCAAATTTGGACAAGTTTCACCATTCACACATAAGACGCCCTTAAAAATATCAATATCAATTTTAGTGGCAAATGATCATGTGAACAAACTTACCGAAAAAATATTGATCAAATCTCTTAAATTGAAATTGTAATGAAACTTCAAGGCTGTCGGAAGAAATATACTAATAATTTTTTGGTGCAATGCAATTGCTGTTTGGACAAAAATATTACATTGCATTATAATCCTTTTATTAAATTTGTTTTGGGGATTTTCTAAATGTTGAGAAAGTATTGAATTCAAAATGTGAAAAAGAACATCCTGACCTGGTTGACTGCAACAAAAGAATGATTAAATATTAATGTTTTTTAAATTAAAATTAACTTACTTTACAGCAAACGAACAAAAATGTCTTTGCAATCTGGGATTAATAGTAAAAGATCCAGCATACGGATTCATGCAAGCTACTATGTTGCACTTAAATATATCCTTAAGAGTCATTTTCACACGATCATACCAATGACGATAGTCCATAAATTGTCTTATAAGAGTATGAGGTTGTACAGTAAAATATTTATCCACTTCAGGCATATTCATATCATCTACAAAATAAATCATTTTTTTGTTTCCAATCGGTCCATAATTTCGCCCCGCTTTTTTTTCTAAAGGTTTTTCTAATATTTGCTGTAGTATTTCAGAAGTTGTGTAAAAATTGAATGGTACATTTGTTACAGCATATTTATCAGTCGAAAATGAATTTAATTTAGCATTCATTAATGTAGTCTTTCCCGATCCTGATGGCCCAATGAGCATAAGTGGAAGATCCTTCTCTGTTAAAGTGTTCATAAAAAAAAGTAAACGAGTTGTTTCCGCTGAATGCACTAAATTGGATTGAAGAGGTATATCCAGATCCATTTCGAAATCTGGGACCAGTTTAGTCCAGGGTAAGAATTCTTTCGTATCATTATTTATAAAATAAGAGAAAATATTTCCATGCCGAGGAAATATAATGGTTTTGAATTCACTTTGAAACCACTTACTAAATTCATTTCGCCAGTCAATTATCTGATCTTGAAAAAGACATGAGCCAAATCCCCAAATAACACAAAACACAAAATATATTTCATACCAATCTTTAGGACAATCATGTGGTGTGTTTTGTGAAGTTAGCATACTGTCCAATAAATAGCATGTCATTTGCAATTTCGCAATATCGGAAATTGGAATAATTGTCCTTAAGCGTGCTCGAAAAATATCTAATAAGGGTGGAATGTACTTATCAAATAGGGCATTAAGGGTGGACACTTCGCTAGTATTGGCTCTTATATCTAACCAAGACTGTATGAAAGGTGTCCAACCTAAGTCCTGAGGATTTATATACAAAATTCCAGCTCGAGAAACGGTCGCTGGAGTGGCTGCTCGCAAGGATGCAATTTCAAAAATTAATCTCATTTCTTTTGTTAACGCAATACGTTCATTGCTAGCTAAAGTTAAAACCTTGTTATCATCCATTACAGTGTTTAAGCTTTCGATCCACATTGGATCAATATCTCCGTCTAATACTATCCATTTCGGACCTGTACCAATAATGTTTGCCTGATCTCTCATAATACTTGAAAATAGTCCGTCTTTCCATTCTCTTGTTGCTGTAATAACAATCCCAAACAACTCGTCATTTGTAACAGCTTTTGGATTAATATCATTATAGTAAGGCTTTCTTTTTTGATTTTGATAGGTTTTATTAAGTGTTTTCCATACCTCTGATTTTCCGGTTCCCGCAAATCCAATTATAAATACTGAATGGCGAACAGCTAAAAGCTCTTCAAGTTGAACAACCTTTAAAATAAATCCATTTTCTGGTTGTAGTTTTAAGTTTATCGCCGATTGCCTAATATATGCTTCGAATTCTAAATTTCGCTTTCTCGGTACATCTAATGCTGGAAATAAGTCACCTATTAGTCCCATGAACACCGGTAGGTCATCTGTTACGATTTTAGGAATATTAAAATCTCGAAGTGCTCGCATTAGTACTTGATCTTCGGGTCTTAGCCTATCATCACGCTAAAATCAATTATTGTATATGTTTTTACTGTTATTTAAACACTAATAGAGGGAGGTTTATAGTAGCCTTGTACTAATTTAGCAAAGATAATCATATACAGCTAGCTCAGTGTACGCAGTGGGTCTCAATGCGCTCAGTTCGTAGCCAGATCCCGAAGGAGTTCAGACTCGTTCGCCACACATCAATAACAACACTATACAAACATAACAAACACAAGCATGCATACAAACAACAAACTACAGCTGAGTCGCATTACTGCTGGTGTGGTCTTGATAAACGGAGACGCGCCCACCCTTCCATACGATGGACCAAAGCGTAATTGGTGTTGTCCATCGTGTAAGCAAAATTGCGTTGGCGGGCCCAGTCTGTTAAATTCAGAAAACAGCTGTAATGAGGAGCAGAGTTGTCTCAAAGTAAGGGAAGAATTAGCGCGTTAGAATAGATACACAAGAAAAGCATATATTTATTCGAATTGGCATAAATATCAACCTGATTGTTATTAAATAAACCTGAATCCTGACAAAAATAAGAGAGAAGTATCTCTTTCAATAGCCCTTAGGAAAGTCACAGCTGACTATTCCTGGCTCTCACAGTCTTCTCTTCCCAACCTTCTATTGGTAACTCACAAATCATTTATTAATTTATTTTACTGCGCAATAACAAATTTTATTAAAATTAATTAAAAGTATAGGGCCCTAAAGAGACTAAGAGACACTGCTGTCTGCCACCGGCACGTGCATCATTATCATTATCATTATCATTATCATTATCATTATCATTATCATTATCATTATCATTATCATTATCATTATCATTATCATTATCATTATCATTATCATTATCATTATCATTATCATTATCATTATCATTATCATTATCATTATCATTATCATTATCATTATCATTATCATTATCATTATCATTATCATTATCATTATCTGTTTGCGTCAGATGGCAACGCCGAGCAGCTGATTCGGCTGCTCCACACGATACTCCTCATCGATAGTATCGATACCCGACGATCGGCTATCGTGGAGTTGACCCGCTCTAATTAAGCTTATAAGTAAAAGAAATATCTCGCAAGTCACCCCCGACTTGCTTTACACTTTGTTTTTTGTAAACAAATTCAGTTCTGCTCATACTCTTGTGCCCCACCGAAAGTTGCCAAATAAAGCAACAGTTAATTTAAAACAAGTGCAACCCCGCGTTCTGTTTTCCCCAACTACACTCCCCCCTCACTCCGCAGCTCATCAACGTACGTACAGACGTACATACAACAGCAGCGGACACATAACAGTAGCTGACCACTCAACTCCACAGCGACGAGCAGCGGATTCTTCGCCGCTCAATATCACAGGAATCACACACCCTAGGACCCCAGGATTCCATTCCCGCCCACTACAACATTTGGTCCTTCGAGCCGGATCGAATATCCTTTCGATAGAATATCCTTTCGGGACGAATATCCTTTCGTCTTTACCGGCTCGCACCGCGGGAATTTCAAAGCTTATATCCAGATAAGTACAAGTGTGATTCCTCATAAAAGTTCGATTGTCTCGCGTTTGTTTTTAAATCCATAAAAACAAAACGAAACGCAAAGTTGAACGTACTCAGCAGGAAATTACAGCTGAGCCGAGTTACAGCTATACATACATATATATATACATATATATATACATACAAATATACAAGCATAAGTCTCAATACGTGTGTGTGTGGTTTTGTATGTATAGTTGCTGACCGGCCGTCCGTTATCAGCTTGTCTTACTTTGCGCTGTTCACTCGCACTCACGCACTGACGTCCAAAAATAAAGATAAGCAAGCATTTGTTTGTGTTTTTTGCGGATTTTATCTTGATCCAACTGTGTTCGGCAGTGTGCAGTATTCTACACCTGTGGATATCTAATTAGATCCACCTCTGTACTGTGAATCGGTGATACACTATTTTTTTTCGATCGTGTTCATCCTCATCTGTTGCAGCATCAAACAGTGTCAGACGATTTTCCATATCGCCCATTTCAGCAGGCCTCAATTTGCCTGCCCCAATCCCGTCGTTTTCTCGTCTTAACGACAAGACCCATCCCGCTGCTGCGACTTAAATTACTCCACATCTATCATGGCCCTTTCCGACTTCAACACCATCGCAAGAAAACTTATCCAGTTTAATGATCGACTCAACAGACCCTCGAGAGGAACTCCTACTCTCTACACACTCCAAGTCCGACGTGACCACATTAACTCCTTGTGGCACAAAGTTGAGTCTGAATACGAGCGTTGCTCTCGTCTTCTTAATCCTAAGGAACTGAGCGATGATGTTTTGGCCATGGAGTCGACCTACGACCACTGCTACCACATATATGAGCAGTGTGTTGCCATGCTAAGCCAGCAGATTGACCATGCATCTACTCTGCTCCGTCCTGCAGCTCCTCCCGCTCCTACAGTTGCCATTTCCACTGGCTGTCAACTACCCCCCTGTGACACTGAGGTGTTCCACGGGGATTACACCAAATGGCCCACGTTCCGAGATCTTTTCACAGCAATCTACATCAACAACCCTCAGTTGACTCCCGTAGAAAAGCTGTTCCATTTGAACGCCAAAACAAGTGGCGAGGCCAAGGCAATTGTAGCACGATCTCCGCTGACTAACGACGGCTTCTGTTCAGCGTGGGCCGCTCTCTCTGAAAGGTTTGAAAACAAGCGGCTATTGGTTAATAGTCAGCTTAAGATCCTGTTCAATCTATCTCCAGTTACCACAGAGTCTGCAGAGGCCCTCAAAGGATTACATAGCACAATTCACGGTTGTCTGACAGCGTTAGAACACTCTGACGTCTCCACAGACAACTGGGATTGTCTCCTAATCTTTCTTTGCTCCTCCAGGCTTCCTAAGACGACCCTTGCCCTTTGGGAGCAAAGCTTATTGAAGAAACATGACATCCCCACCTGGCAAGAGATGGACAGATTCCTCCGAGAACGACATCTCACTCTTGAAGCCATCGAGGATGTCATATCGCCCGTCTCGAACAGTCAGCCCCTAGGAGCCAGCCATTCCAAGGCCACTCCAAGAAGCTCAGGACCGGAGCGGATACACTCCTACAGATCCATCATCAGGTTAGCGGCTCCAAAGTGTGATCTCTGCTCCAAAGAGAATCACCCCGTGCGTGTCTGCACCAAGTTCCTGCAGATGTCGGTCCAACAGAGGTCGACATACATAACTCGAAGTGGGTTATGTAGTAATTGTTTCGCCCGCAGTCACCAAGTCCGTGACTGTCCCAGTCAGCATAGCTGCTATGTCTGTACACGGCGACACAATACCCTTCTGCATCGCGACGTCTCAGCTCCGAGTCGCGACTCTCTCTCCACTTCAACCGTTCTCGCTGCCTCAAGCGCTCCGGATCATCCTCTGTCCAACATACAGTCCACTACTTCCAACACTGTGCAAAGCTTTTTTGCTACCAACACGCGAGAGGTCCTCTTGGGCACTGCCATTGTCCACATATGTCACGCAGGTGTGACATACCCCGCTCGCGCGTTGCTCGACTCTGGATCCGAAGCCACTTTTATTTCCGAGCGACTCAGCAACTCAATCCAGTTGCCTTTCCAGCCAATTCTGGCCCAAGTGTCCGGCCTGAGTCAGAGCACTGAGGCCCAATCACACAAAGTGTGTGGCTTCCAGATTGGGTCTCCACTTAACCCCAACGTGCGCATTGATGCAACAGCCTATGTGCTCCCACACCTCGCTGGAGACCTTCCGTCAACGAGTATACCCCACGGCGTTTTCCACAATCTGCCACACCTCAAGTGGGCAGACCCATCTTTCTGCCGTAGCTCAGAGATTGATCTCCTGATAGGATCGGATATCCTTCCGTCTATCCTATTGGGAGGATTCAAACCGAATCTCTGCGGAACTCTGCTCGGCCAAGAAACTATTTTCGGCTGGGTTCTCACGGGTCCGATCCCCCGCTCCACGGCAAAGTCGATCGCATCGCTCTCCGCTCGCATCAATCTTATCAATGCGAGTCCTCGACACCAGCGGCCCACCGAGACTGGACTCCTTCCAAAGGACTGCTCTCCAATGTCCGGAGAGGCTCTCACATATGAACAATTTCCGCCTCCAGCGATTCCACGAGTGCCTCAGACAACCTCTACGACCAAAAGGAATCGGCGCTGTCGTCGCCAGGAAGGCGATCCCAAGGGCACCCCCTCTACGACCCTCGTACAGCTGCCTTTGGAAGATGGCCTACAAGACCCTCTGTCCTATCAGCCATCCCCGACCACTATTCAGAATATCTCATCTCGATGTCCTCCATTTCAGAATATGGCGCCTGAGGACCAGCCCAACAACTTTCGGTGCCGAGCCTGTAAGGGATTCCACGCTCTCCGTCAATGTCAGCGATTCCTCCAGCTGACTGCGGAGAAGAGGCTTCGGGTTGTACTCGCCAATCGGTACTGCCCGAATTGTCTTGCCCATCAGCATTCAGGGACATCATGCCGGACTCGCCAGGGATGTCGCAAGTGTGGAGGAGATCACCACTCATTATTGCACTTTGAGTCGGTAGAGTCCCAGCTGCGGCCTCCTAAGTCTCGGAACCCGCCCCGATGCCGATCGCACTGCCAGCGGAAGACTGCTGCGAAGCTTACCGCTTCCCCTGTACCCCAAGGCAGCAGGAGTAAGACGACGGCAACTACACCCAACATCGGTCCACCCAATCCTGGAGGGTCTTTCTTTGCAACAACGTTGCAAGGGGGCCGGGATGTTTGCGTCAGATGGCCACGCCGAGCAGCTGATTCGGCTGCTCCACACGATACTCCTCATCGATAGTATCGATACCCGACGATCGGCTATCGTGGAGTTGACCCGCTCTAATTAAGCTTATAAGTAAAGAAATATCTCGCAAGTCACCCCCCGACTTGCTTTACACTTTGTTTTTTGTAAACAAATTCAGTTCTGCTCATACTCTTGTGCCCCACCGAAAGTTGCCAAATAAAGCAACAGTTAATTTAAAACAAGTGCCACCCCGCGTTCTGTTTTCCCCAACTACACTCCCCCCTCACTCCGCAGCTCATCAACGTACGTACAGACGTACATACAACAGCAGCGGACACATAACAGTAGCTGACCACTCAACTCCACAGCGACGAGCAGCGGATTCTTCGCCGCTCAATATCACAGGAATCACACACCCTAGGACCCCAGGATTCCATTCCCGCCCACTACAACATTATCATTATCATTATCATTATCATTATCATTATCATTATCATTATCATTATCATTATCATTATCATTATCATTATCATTATCATTATCATTATCATTATCATTATCATTATCATTATCATTATCATTATCATTATCATTATCATTATCATTATCATTATCATTATCATTATCATTATCATTATCATTATCATTATCATTATCATTATCACTGATAATAGGACTTGCACTTGCCTCTTGCAATTTTTTTTCAGAATTAAACGAATCGATCAAGTAAATCGTTTATATGTTTAAAGCATGGGTGTGATGATGAAAACCAATCGAGAAATTTCGTTGACAATAAAGTCGCAGTTGTACATAATTGAACAATGCGATTATTAAATTTGTGGTGATGAGGCGATTTTACGAAAATGTTTGATAAACCGCAAAATGAAGCTTAAAATTTTAAAGCAATAGGATAATTTTTTAATTCTTAAACTAGTGTATATTTTATTATAGATTTTTATTTTATTATATTTTTTTTAATATAAAATAATAATTAAAAGTTAAATTTTCAATAAATAATTTGCAGTCTAATTTTTCTAAAAATTATCTTTCAACTGCACATGGGAACGTGGAGTCAATAAGAATTCAAAACAACAACAGAAGTTTCGGGCATTATTTCAATTCAGGAATTTCAATTTTTGTGTCGCGAGAGAAAAAATTTTGTTTTACAGGGCAAGTCACATACATTTAAATAAATGTGTTTCAGTATCGTCCATGGATAGACACAGAAGAAGCAAGATCTCCCACCATCATTGCTTGGGTGCGTGAGAGTGGCAGCCTTCGGCTCTGCTGAGAAACTTCGTAACTATGCTCAGCCTCTGCTGATGCAACACTTTGATAGTTTGTTGCGGGTGGTGTTCCGTGATGTTAAAAGTTTCGAGCAGTTTGCTTCCAACATGCTCCTATGTTGAGAGGCGATGTGGAATCAACTGTTTCTTGGAAGCAGAATTGCTTTCTTGATGCATGAACTGGATCATGGAGGAATAGGTTTCTAAGCTCAGCCAATTCGTTCATAGCTCCGACAAAGTTGATGACATTATCAGTCCAAACGGTGCGAGGGGTTACCCTGGTGCTGATGAATCACCTAAATGCTGCGATGAATGACGCAGCTGACACCACCAAGTGGTGTGCTTTAGTGGCGAAACAGACGCTCACAGCGATGTATGTTTTTGTCAGAGCTCTGTTTCGCACTTCAGGTTTGCAGTAGAAAGGTCCGCAGAAATCCGCCTCAGTTACTGTGAATGGTCGACTTCTGCTGAAGTGCAGCCAGCAGGCTTTGTGGCCCAGAATGTAGAAATTTCATATTAAACCAAGTAATGATAGCGGCACTCTCCGGGTGAGCCTTTGCTTTGCATCATAGTCCAGCTGAGAGTTTTGCAGTTTGCCACCAATTCGAATTAGCCCAGCTGGGCACCGAAAGGGGTGCAAAGATACGAGCTTAAGGACTCCACGGCTTGTAGTTTGTGATGTTGACTACATGACAATCCCCGGGCTTGATTTAAAGACGCGGAATTGGTTGCTTACACGCATGCTGTCACAGATGAAGCTTTACCAGAAGTTGAAGCAGTGCCAGTGTCCACATGCAGGAATGTGTGGTGCCTTCCAGAGCAGAGCCTGCAATGCGTTGACTTGGTTGTGGCCCGGACGAAGAAGGTACAGAGCTTCAGTCTGACCGCTTCCTTTTGCCAGTAGCAGAGGCACTTGACGATGAAGATACATTAGCTCCTCGCTTGTTGATTTGGGGCTTAAATTGACTACCGCGAGTCTTCACACCTTTGGAAATCTCCAGATTTTCTAACATACGGCTGCATATCTCCAGAAGTGACGCCATGTCGCTCCAGCTAGGTAACTGATCAGTCTGTAGCTTTCCTTCCATTTCTCCTGTGCTTGAGCGTCTAGCATTGACGTAACCAAATGCTATAACAAACCATCCGAAATTTGCTCGCTACTGGCCATAGATCGGAAAGCGCGTAAGTGTGAATTGAGCTTATCGCTTAATTCCCGTAATCTTCTCGTAACACCTCGTTCCATACATCGAAGCCCAAAGAACATGTACCTGGAAATGAAGCAGCTTTTTATGAAAACACCTCGTGAGTAACTCAATGGCTGTTTTGTAATTTCCTCAGATGGATCCAAAGAGCTAATGGTGTCCAGTGCCGATTAAGTCAAGCATGAGCCAAGATGCTGGAACTTTCCCCATTTTCGACAATGGTGTCCAGCGCCGAAAAAGTCAAGCATGAGCCAAGATGCTGGAACTTTCCCCATTTTCAACAATATTATACAGCGCGATAAAGTCCGGCAAGTCCACATAAGATCCTGTGAACGTCGGCACCCTTAACTCAGGCAAACGTGTTAATTGCGACGTCGCTTTTTATGATCCAAGATCTCGGGCAATCATCGTTGAATTGGCTCCAAGAATGTTAATCCTATCTAAGCAGCCAATTGCCAAGGAACAGATTATGGCTTCACTTAAAAGAAAACTGTCACTAGATTGCTCGTCACAGCTGATCGGTGCCGACGCGTCACCAGCTTGCATTTTGATTTAATTAGCTGCAGCAAAGCAAATGAAGAAAAGGGCAATCACCGCGAGGGTTGACTGGCGTAAGTGCAGTTTCGAACTAAACAGTCGATCACCGTTCGTATTAGACATGTGCGCGTATTTGTGTGCATGCGTGGGAGTGAGTTTTCGTGCGTATGTGTTTGTGTGGCGAATGAAATGCACAGCATAGGATAATAAATTCGGCGGGTAACACGTGCTTAGCTTTAAGTTGCGCTAAACCGCTATTTTAAATGTATATTACAGCTAATAATATAATATTATATAGTATACAATTTTTCCCTGTGTTGCCGGTGTCACCAAGCACAATATAGATAGAACATGCGCCGAAAAATTTGCGAAATATCACGATTTGCGAATTATATAAAAATATGTGTATCACATCACCAATGTTTTGAGCAGATCTTTTATATTAAAGACACCTTTTTGCACAACTTCGATCTTAATCGACTTTTCACAATGTGCTACATTAACAGTGTTACCGTACAAAAAAAAGAGTGAGAGAGCGAGCTGAATCGACTCTCACTTATGCTAGCTTAAGTGACAATTTACATTAACAGTCAATTAACATTATTGCTTTCTGGCAGTCTGCTTTCAACTATGTTGCATCATTAATAGCGGCACCCGAATCCGTTGGAATTCTGCAGAATAGTATCACGCCACCAGACGGGTTGGGAACAGTAATGAATTAACAACTCTATCGACGAAAATCGGCATTAGATTTCAAATTGCTTCCCCATCCAACGCTTTAGCGAATGTAGCCGCGAGCGACTATATCCTGTTCTCAGATCCCAAAGAACTGCTTGTGGTGATGAAATTTTTGACAAAATGATAATTGGAAATATTATTGAATATTGCGTAGTGTGCAGGTTAGCTTCACGCGAAAAGTTATTTTTTATATACGAGGACTAGCAAACCCGGCAAACTCCGTTTCGCCACTAGAGGACTTTATTTCTTTTGGTGATTAAAAGATGAAGAAATTTTTATTTTTTTTATTTGAAAAGGAAAAAATTTGTTGATTTCACAACAGTAATGAATTCATTTCAACTACAAAATAAAGTGCAAATAGTTAATAGTTAGTTAAACTTAAATGGAAGTGAATACAAAGTAAATACTGAATCGTACGTGTCCGCAAATTATCCGTGTCTTTGAAGTGCTTATTGGCAAACCACATTTTTTGTTTTTTGGTCTGACGTTAACACAAATAAAGAGGATGGTTACCCAACTCACCAACACGCAACGTATAACTGCCCAATAAATAAATAATAAATACAATGATTTTTTAAATTTATCCCGCAAACACTAAGCGATGCGGCTTGCGACTTGTTAATTGTCATTGCGAACGCAAGGCGAACTGGAAATTGCAATCGTTGGAAGTCAAACGGAAGATCAGTCGGAATCATTGGTTTTAGAGGAATATATGCATTTTCACCTGCGTACTTTCCATTGATAATGGTTGCCTACATAAAATTCAAATCAAAATTGAAGTGCTCTTTGGCAAACCACGATTTTTGATTTTTGGTCTGACGTTAACACAAACAAAGAGGGTGGTTTCCCAACTCGTGAACACGCAACGTGTAACTTTTTTTTCTGTTAGCCACTTGGAAATCCGCAAAATGAAAATAAATTTTATGTTATAAGAAATAAAAATAATAATTAAATAGTTCTGGGGTGAGTAGACGTAAATTGATTCAATATTTGTTGCTAGGATTGGGGAAGCCCAGGAAAACCCAATCAAATCAATGACCACCACTAGAGAGTATGTGATTAATGTGTGAGCAAATGTTCTAAGATTAAGGCTTTATTAGTAGAAACACACGAAGTAAAGTCTGTAAAGCTCAGGTTTTATTCATTAAGTAAGAAAGGAGAGTTAATATCACCATTGATAGTGCGACGGTGATATTTGCCATGATCTCAATGTAATCATTGAAGGAGAGTTTACGATCAAGTAAGAAGCCTAGGTCATTGATTTGAGATATATTCTCGAGAACATGGCCGTCTAATAAGTATTCAGCGTGCACAGGTTGTGTTCTGCAAAATGTCATGGCTTTGCACTTTGAGCAATTGAGGGCCATAAGATTGGTTTTACACCAAGAATTGAAAATATTTAGATCAGCTTGCAACAAAGAAGCAGAAATAGGATCCTTATAAGAGAGGCAGAATTTAACGTCATCTGCATACATCAAAACAGCACTATTCTTAATAATAGACGGAAGGTCATTAATAAATAAATTTAAAAGCAATGGTCCGAGGTGGCTACCTTGGGGCACTCCTGAATAGACAAAAATCTGCTAGAAAGGGCAGAATTAAAAATAACTCTGTTTCTATTTATAAGAAAATTGGAAATCCAGTTCATATTAGTATGTGGAAAACCAAAAAGCGATAACTTGTACTTACTGAAGTCAGTGTAGATAACGTACGTTTGCATCGTACTATGAAGCGCACTAATGACAATAGAGGAGAGTTCCAATAAGTTTGTGGTAGTAGATTTGGATTCACAAAGCCATGCTGGGTTGGTGAGATGATTGAGCTACATAAGTGTTGCAGTTGAGAAGTAATGATTTTCTCGAATATCTTAGGAATGGCAGACAACTTTGAAATAGCTCTTTAGTTCATGACATCAGGCTTAGATCCTTTTTAATGTAAGGGAATAACATAAGATTCTTTCCATAACTTAGGAAATAATCCGGTCGAAACGGACAAACAAAAAGTTTAAGAATTGGCTTACAGACCGAAATAGCACAGTATCTGAGAACACAGCCAGGGACCCCATCTATCCCAGGAGAAAAAGATGGCTTCACCAAACTCAGCTCACAACCTAACGAACTTTCCGTAATCTGCGGATCGAAAACAGAGTTAGATGGATAAATTCTATACGGATGACACTCAGAATCGGAAATTTTAAACGAATAAGTATCCTGGAAGTATCCAGTATCGCATACCTGATCTGATACAAAGACAAGATCAAGTATTCGGTTCCTGCTATTTCGAATTGTGTTGACCTGAGATATATTAAGTTCAAGAAGTCCCGACAGAAACTCGTCAGAAGTCATTAAGTCGTTGTTATCCGACCAAATAACATCGGGCAAGTTAAAGTCACCAACAACTACCAAACAGTCTTTATCCAAAACTATGCTGGACAAAGAATGAATTACCGTTAAGTGAGCTAGTGAGACTGGGGAGCAATATATGAACAGGAAATATATAAGTTAATGTTATGAATTTGCACTTTCACACATACAATTTCTATATTATTGGGGGAGTTATTTACTAATTGCGATATAAGATTAGATTTTATCGCAATAAGGACACCACACCTTTTCTATCCATTCTATCACATCTATAAGTAACATAAAAAATTTAAAGAATAGATGCATCAAGAATAGGTTTAAGCCAGCCCTTAGTAAATACCAAAATGTTATGTTCGAAGGAAAAATTATCTACGTAAGGGTTAGAAAGTTTTGACTGTTGTTTGATAAGCAAACAGAATGGAAGAATTTATTAGTTTTTTGACGGAACATTAGTAGGAAGAGAAGGGGGTACTGAGACTTTTGCGGGCTGTACTCCTTTACAACCATATCATCCAGCCAAAAATCATTAGTACAACTAGTACTAAATGCACTTGCGGGGACATTTCTCTACGATGCTTAAATTTGAATTTCTCAACGGTTATGCTAGTACAATTATTATTAAGTTTGTTTAAAATATACGCCTTAACATCTTCAGTTGAAGTGTCAGATGCTAGGCGAGAAAAAAAATTTGGCGTCTATTAGGTACAGACTTAACCCTCTAAGACGTAGGCCTGCCTAAAGGCACGTATTACGTTTTTGGCCTTAACAAACAAACTAACAGCTTTTTAATCGTTTAAATAATTTTTGACGGTTGATAAAAAGCACACAAAGTAATGAGTCTCAGCTTTGAAAGATCTCCAAAGCTTTTAACGGGACTTATATTTCGGTATGCACAAGCCATATGTTTTTTCGCGCGAAAAAGTTGGTCTGCTTTATGTTGTGTTTTGCTGTGCAAATAATAGTGAATATATAAAACCTATCCAGCTCATAATTTTATTCTTGAAAGGTAAGTTAATTTACTATTAAAATTAAGTTGCAGATTTGCAAATATATAAAAGACATGTGTTGTGACAGCGAAATAGCGATACGTGTCTTGAGGCACGTTTGGGGCTCCAAGACAACTTTTGTTGCCAGCTGATATTTCACAATTGATTGCAATTTATGTGTTTGTTTCTGTTGATGGAGTGATTTTACTTATTAGAATTAAAAATATTATAGAAAATGGAAAAACGAGTTCGGTATAAGCTGTCCGACTTGACTGATGATCAGTTGGTCAAGATTTTTGAGTTAGTTCCGTCGGATGAAGAGGTGTTAAACTCAAGTGACGACGAGGACAGCGACATTGATATAGTGGAGGCTACTAATAATGCATTAGAGGATGTTGAGGCAATGTCATTTATTGAGAATAATGTTGAAAATGTCCAAAACAATGCACAGAAAGCTGCCACTTCCCTGAAAACTGCAAAAAGGCCGCGATCACCTTTACCAATCAGTGTAGATTCGGCGTGCTCATCTCCACCAACTTCTGGTGGGTTCAATGAAGCTGGTATGCCAAATTTAATTGCTATGTGTTATTTTATACATTTATTGAATCAATAACAAAAGATTCGAGTAAGATTCTGTGGCGAGAAAAATCAATGCAGTTGTATGTTAACAATGTATCATTTCGAGGCGATTTTTCGTTGTCAGCAGAAAAAAAGGAGCTCAAAACTCCACTAGAGCTCTTTTGCTATTTCTTTAATGCGGAAATCATGAATATGATTGTCGACGGAACCATGTGCGCAGCTTTAACGGAGGATACTAACAATAAGTTCAAAATTAACACTGATGAGGTGCACCACTACATAGGTATTTTGATGTTCATGTCTATTTATCGCTACCCAAATCTGAAGAGCTACTGGGGACAAAATGCGATCGGACCTATACAAACCTGCATGACCCGAAGCAGATTCGAGGCAATCAAAAATGTGGTCTTACCTGGTCACCCAGATCTTGGTGCTTCTGCCAACATTGTAGTGCGCTTAACACAAACCGTCGAAACATTTAAGAATCACATTGTTTACTTCGATAATTTATATTCATCTTTGCCTTTGATGGTTTATCTGAGAGCGAAAGGTATTTACAGTCACGGCACGGTGCGAGGAAACCGTATCCCCAATTGGAAGCTACCAAACGATATTGCCATCAACAAATTGCCAAGGGGTTTTTCGACTGAGTACGTTGGGTCCTCATATGGTGTCGACATAACCAATGTACTCTGGAAAGACAGCAAACCTGTTCGCTTTTTGTCCACCTATGTGGGCGTAAAGCAATTTGAAATGACAAACCCTGGTGAAGGAACTGCAAAGGCTGCTCGTTTTGATAGAAAAACTAAGCAACACATTTAAATTGATTGTCCCAAAATTGTGCATGAGTATAACGCTCACATGGGCGGCGTAGATCTCATGGACGGCCTAATGGGTCGCTATTATATCAGAGCAAAAACTCGGGATGCCGCAACACGAATTTTTATCACTTAATTGATATGGCAGCCACCAACGCCTATATTTTACACAGACGTATCCAAAATGAGAACGAAAGCAAAGAAAAATTACTCGCACTCCCAGACTTTCGCGAAACACTAGCCGCAGGGCTGGTCACATATAAAAACAAAAACTTACCGGGTCGTCCACTCACTACCAAAAATGCATCTTCACCGCGATGGGCAAACCAGTCTCCATCCTCTCAGTCAGGACGAACAATAAAATCCCCATCCTTGCAAACAGAGCGGGCAAAACAGTCTCCACTCTCTCATCGACCTTATCAGCATAAACTCAAACATGGTCAAAAATCAAAACATCCAATATCGGACTTGCGGTTTGACCAGCTGAACCATTTCCCACATTGGTTGGATCGAAACAGTGGAAAAAGATGTGGCAAGCACTGTAAAACTTCTCAAACGCAATGCATATGCACGAAATGCAATCTGCATTTATGCTGCAAAGCCAATAAAAACTGTTTTGTAGAATACCATAAGAAAAATAAAATAAATCTTCATTACTTGAAAAAATTTTTTTTCACTCAAAGCCCAAAGCGTGCCTTCAGGCACGCTTACCTTTTCTCTCACCTTACAGGTAAACCAAAGGTTCTACGTAATTTCTAAGCACATATTTGAGCTTAGAAGCATTCATTTACTTAAAAAAAAATATTTGAATAAATTTTTTCTATTATTTTGGAAAGTAGTCTTAGAGGGTTAAGAGGTCTGGCAGTCTCCACTACGCTAGGAAGAACATTTGCTGGCGCGGGATGCTTAGGGGAATTAGACACCCGAAGATGATTAACCTCTGATGATACAAGAGGCATATCATTGGAAGGCTTATCTTTCTTGTGTCTACTGGATTTAGACCTGGCTTAGGATCGGACATTACCTTACAGACTTTAATGCAGCTCGAAGTCATGATGTAAGGAGATATAAGAAACGAAAAAAGAAATTAAGAAATAATAAGTGAGTTATATTTGAAATGTAACTAAACTTGTGTCAAAGTGCGGTATGATTACAAACAGCAATAACACAATGCAAACAAATCAGAGAGACAATCAGATACAGTTAATGTTAAGAACTGGCGTTAAGAGTGCAAGATATACAGATAAGCATGCAAGGAGAGAGCACAAAGTTAGGAGAGTGACGAAAAGTAAAAGACGAGAGTAAACGAAAAAGAAAAAGAAATAATTACAGCTGTTAGGGACGCGCACTGTTTGTAAAATATACAAAGAAAATGCAATTAAACACACGAAGTTTGACACTAGCACCAGTAATAACGCACTACACAATAATATTGTTAAAATTGGCACCTTTAAAGGTTAATACTTTAAAATACCAACAGTAAGAATTACAGAATTCAAGTGATATAATCAGACGCGTCTATCTGTACAACAACCAATGTTAATTCATAATAAATATCTGATGGTAATTTTAACATTATATTTTCATTAACGTAGCCAAGATTTTTTGACTTTTAAATATTCAGATGCATGTTAAACTTCGTTGCTCGGTTTGAGCAGATCAGCCCAGATTTTGCAGTGGTATTTCTGCAGCAACTTATGCAATAAGTAGCCTGCAAAGTATCTGAGTGCATTCTCGTTAAATAGATTTTGGAGTTCCCAAATAGAAGGATTGAAAAACTCGATTTCAGATTCATCATCGAAAGAAATGGGGTGTGAATCATCAATCGTCAGATAAGTTGAGTCTCTTCTTGGATCTGCCGTAATAAGCATTTCTAGATCACATGGTAAACAGTTTCCAGAAACCGATGCAGAGCTTAAAATATTCATCGAAAGCATTTTCGAAATAATAATATTAAACCCAAACATTGTTGGGTTAGTGCTTGTAGCCCCTCTAGATCTAATTATGTAAAATAATTTTTCGAGTGGGTTCTGATTTAGTTTAGCAGTCGCAACGAAAAATGTGCCAGTTTCAGGAATACAGACCTTTTTGGATAAAGCAAGTATTGACGATATAGTTAAAATCATTACCTTTATGCAATGTACTTTTTGAATAACATTTAAATTGATTTAGATAACTAAGCATTTCTTTCAAGTATTTGTGCACATCACTATTTTGACGTAAAGCACATTTATACGGATTCCTGTTGCGGAGAGTATGACTGTTGAGACAGTCGAAAAGTTTGTTAATTTTTGATAAGAAAATTGAAGTAGACACTGCCTTTTTATTATCCGAAAACCCTCCAGAAGCGATCACTGTTCGAATACCTGCAGCAACACTGTGACTAAAGACTTGCGTGGCATATTTCACTTTAATTTTCTCAAAAGAATTTGGACTTACGTGTTTTGGTAATAGATGATAGATTGAAAAAATAGTTAATTGGTCTTCAACCGATGGGAAGCTTTAAGTTTTAAAGCAATAGGATAATTTTTTTTTTCTTAAATTGGTGTATATTTAATTATAGATTATTAATTTTCTTATTTTTTTTAAATATGTTTATAATAAATATAAAATCATAATAAAAATAGTTATATTTTCCAATAAATAATTTGCAGTCTAATTATTCTAAAAAATAGCATAAAACTGCACATTTCAGCGTGCATTCAATAAGAATTCAAAACAACAACAGAAGTTTCGGGCATTGTGAAAGGTCCGGATTTTAACTTGCCGTCGCGAGCGAAGACATTGAAAAATTAAAAAATTGGTTTCACAGGGCCAGTCACACATACATTTAAAAGGATGTGTACATAAAAGATGTTGTCAGTGTGTGTTTGTTTTGGTAGCAACGAAATCTGTCAACGCAACGTCCATGGAAGCAAGACACCCAAGAAGCAAGATCTCTCTGCATCATTGCATGGGTGCGTGAGAGTTGCGGTTAGCCTTCTCTTTCATGCCCATATTATTATGCTGTTGTTGTTTACGCTCTAAAGAGACGTACATTCATGCTTAATATATTCATCGAAAGCATTTTCGAAATAATAATATTAAACCCAAACATTGTTGGGTTAGTGCTTGTAGCCCCTCTAGATCTAATTATGTAAAATAATTTTTCGAGTGGGTTCTGATTTAGTTTAGCAGTCGCAACGAAAAATGTGCCAGTTTCAGGAATACAGACCTTTTTGGATAAAGCAAGTATTGACGATATAGTTAAAATCATTCCCTTTATGCAATGTACTTTTGAATAACATTTAAATTGATTTAGATAACTAAGCATTTCTTTCAAGTATTTGTGCACATCACTATTTTGACGTAAAGCACATCTATACGGATTCCTGTTGCGGAGAGTATGACTGTTGAGACAGTCGAAAAGTTTGTTAATTTTTGATAAGAAAATTGAAGTAGACACTGCCTTTTTATTATCCGAAAACCCTCCAGAAGCGATCACTGTTCGAATACCTGCAGCAACACTGTGACTAAAGACTTGCGTGGCATATTTCACTTTAATTTTCTCAAAAGAATTTGGACTTACGTGTTTTGGTAATAGATGATAGATTGAAAAAATAGTTAATTGGTCTTCAACCGATGGGAAGCTTTAAGTTTTAAAGCAATAGGATAATTTTTTTTTTCTTAAATTGGTGTATATTTAATTATAGATTATTAATTTTCTTATTTTTTTTAAATATGTTTATAATAAATATAAAATCATAATAAAAATAGTTATATTTTCCAATAAATAATTTGCAGTCTAATTATTCTAAAAAATAGCATAAAACTGCACATTTCAGCGTGCACTCAATAAGAATTCAAAACAACAACAGAAGTTTCGGGCATTGTGAAAGGTCCGGATTTTAACTTGCCGTCGCGAGCGAAGACATTGAAAAATTAAAAAATTGGTTTCACAGGGCCAGTCACACATACATTTAAAAGGATGTGTACATAAAAGATGTTGTCAGTGTGTGCTTGTTTTGGTAGCAACGAAATCTGTCAACGCAACGTCCATCGAAGCAAGACACCCAAGAAGCAAGATCTCTCTGCATCATTGCATGGGTGCGTGAGAGTTGCGGTTAGCCTTCTCTTTCATGTCCATATTATTATGCTGTTGTTGTTTACGCTCAAAAGAGACGTACATTCATGCGCGATTCATGTGCTCTCGGCAGCAGACCTAATGAGAATGATTATTGCTAAGCGAACACGTTCGGCAGCCTTCGGCTCTGCTGAGACACTTTGCACTTTTGGCAATTAATTTTTGCTTCAAAAATATATAAATATATAAATAATATATATAATATATATATAAACTCTTGCATAAATTGTTTAGACATTTTTAGCAGCGCTCGCTAGCACGTGTTTTCACTTTAAATGTTTGGTTGAAGTGATGTTCGTGCCATTGCCAATGGCAATTTGCCATCCATTGTCGAGCATGTTGTCGCGAACACAGGCAAGATAGAATCATTTCTATTTCGTGCGAGCGGCTCGACGAACACGAAATGTGTACGCGAGCACTACCACTAACGATGAAAATTGCGTCGATCACAACATGCTCGGCCAACATGCTCGTCTGTGGATGGACCACTTTAGCCTCTGCTGGGATGCCTCGAAACGACACCGAGCCTCTGCTGGGACGCCTCGCAAGAAAATTTTGTATCAAAATCGCTTGTTTACTTTGCAAGTCGGCATGAAGTCGCCTCCTCGAAAGATATTAGCTCCAAAAGAAGTCATGCGAAAGCAGTTATTATAAGGATATGTTATTTAATGATATGTTGTAGTGGGCGGGAATGTATTCCTGGTGTCCTAGGGTGTGTGATTCCTGTGATAGTGAGCGGCGAAGAATCCGCTGCTCGTCGCTGTTGAGTTGAGTGGTCAGCTGCTGTTATATGTCCGCTCTTGTTGTATGTACGTACACCTAGCATCAGAAGTCTGCGTACACCCTGAAAAAACTGCGGCATCAAATTTTCAACTTAAATTATTGAGCTATTTATTAATATATTTTCAAAATTCTTTCTTGTAAACATAACTATAATCAATTGTCTTTATTAATGTATTTTTTTCAATATTTTTTATTGATGCCTTATAATTTATTTTAAATTTTAAACTAAACCCTACTAAAAAGTGTACACGCAAATGTCTGCGTACAGCTGTTTCAAGCTGCCTGGAATGCAAGAAACAACGATTACCGTTGGATTTTTTTGATGTAGATAATTTCAATATTGTGTTAGTAATTAGTATTGGACATTTGAAACGTAAATATAGCATTATATTTAGTAGAATCGCAATATGGACCAAAATTGGCAAGAAAATTTTAGATTTTCACCAAAAATTATTTTAAAGTTATCATTACCGGCGCAATTATGCAATAAAAGTACTGTCCTAGTTGGCGGAGCCCACTCCTCTATCCAAAAAGTAATAAATAATAGCAATTCATTTGGCTGGATCTTCTCAAATACCCGATCTGGCCAAACACCTTTAATCGCCCTTCACGAGCAGACGGCTTTTGCTCAACTTCTAGCCCCAATGTATTGGAGTTGTGATCCAAATTGTGTTCCATAATGTTGATATAATCCTCCTGTCCCATAATACACTCCATAAATTTCAAATTTTCCACTCCTCTTCCTGTAATGAATCCCTACACCATTATTCGGCTTCGTACATATACTACCGTGCAAACTAAATTATCTGTTTTTAGCGGTTACCGTTCGCTAATATATTAGTTTGAAAGATCTATAGCATTTGAAATATTGTTATATATTCGGAAGAAATTAAATTTTTAATTTTTGCAATGTTTTGTATTTTCTCCAGGCGAAGAATCGCTAAAAACAGATAATCTAGTTAATGCGCAGTAGTATGTATGAAGCGGAATATTTGAGTATGGATCCATTGCAGAAAGCGGAGTGGGAAATTTGGCATTTATTGAATGTATTATGGGACAGGAAGTCAACATTATGGAACACATTTTGGATCACAACCCTATTATATTTGGGCTACAAGGTGAACAATAATCATCCGCTCGCGATGGGTGTCCGAAGTTTGTTGGCCAGATCGGGCCTTTGAGAAGATCCAGCTTAATAAATTGCTATTGTTTATTACTTTTTGGATATTGGAGTGGGCTCCATCAACTAGGACAGCAATTTAATTGCATAATTGTGCCAGAAAGGATAACTTTAAAATAATTTTTGGTGGAAAACAGAAATTTTCTTCCACATTTTGGTCAATATTGTGTACACTTTTTAGTAAAGTTTAGTTTAAAATTAAAAATAAATTATAAGGCATCAATAAAAAATATTGAAAAAAATACGTTAATAAAGACAATTGATTATAGTTATGTTTACAAGAAAGAATTTTGAAAATATATTAATAAATAGCTCAATAATTTAAGTTGAAAGTTTGATGCCGCAGTTTTTTCAGGGTGTACGCAGACTTCTGCAATTGGGTGTATGTACATAAGTTGATGAGCTGCGTAATGAGGGGGTAGTGGAGTTGGTAAAACAATACGCGGGGTTGCACTTGTTTTAATATTTTGTCATTTTATTTTGACACTTTCTTTGTGGGGCACAAGAGTATGTGCAAGTTTTTAGGTTTGGTAGAACTCCTTCGGTTTTGCATCAAAATAGGCCTTTATCAATAATTCCTTTTTTTCCATTTTTTTCACAATTACAAAAGTTGCTTCCCAAAAGACGCTCACAAACTAATTGACTGACAGACGTCAAATTTTGATACGAATCATTTGAAGGTTAGTACTATATAAAAATAATATGCATTCAATACTAGCGACGCCATGTACATATGTGTCAGACCGGGGACTTATCAGCCAACCAATCAGTCGTCATTGGTCCAATATCTAAATTTTCATCATCACTATAGTTTGCAGTGGGAATTGGAATGCCAAACGATTATATGATGCCAATGATTTTCGTGTGCTCACGCGTTGTCTCAATCGGGCATTTTCCCTTATTCTATTTTGTCTTTCTTCTCTTAAGTTCTGTGAATACACTTGTTGCTGGCTTGCATGTCTTGTATTCTTGTATTCTTGCATTATTGCATTCTTGCATTCTTGCATTCTTGTATTCTTGCATTCTTGCATTCTTGTATTTTTGCATTATTATTATTATTACTACTGTATTACTGTATAACTGTATTACTAAATTACTATATATTACTGTACTACTATTGTATTACTGTACTACTATTGTATTACTGTACTACTATTGTACTATTGTACTATTGTACTACCGGTATTATGGTTTTATGGTTTTATGGTTTTATGGTTTTATGGTTTTATGGTTTTATGGTTTTATGGTTTTATGGTTTTATGGTTTTATGGTTTTATGGTTTTATGGTTTTATGGTTTTATGGTTTTATGGTATTGTGGTATTGTGGTATTGTGGTATTGTGGTATTGTGGTATTGTGGTATTGTGGTATTGTGGTATTGTGGTATTGTGGTATTGTGGTATTGTGGTATTGTGGTATTGTGGTATTGTGGTATTGTGGTATTGTGGTATTGTGGTATTGTGGTATTGTGGTATTGTGGTATTGTGGTATTGTGGTATTGTGGTATTGTGGTATTGTGGTATTGTGGTATTGTGTTATTGTGTTATTGTGGTATTGTGGTATTGTGGTATTGTGGTATTGTGGTATTGTGGTATTGTGGTATTGTGGTATTGTGGTATTGTGGTATTGTGGTATTGTGGTATTGTGGTATTGTGGTATTATTGTATTGTGGTATTATTGTATTATTGTATTATTGTATTATTGTATTATTGTATTATTGTATTATTGTATTATTGTATTATTGTATTATTGTATTATTGTATTATTGTATTATTGTATTATTGTAATATTGTATTATTGTATTATTGTATTATTGTATTATTGTATTATTGTATTATTGTATTATTGTATTATTGTATTATTGTATTATTGTATTATTGTATTATTGTATTATTGTATTATTGTATTATTGTATTATTGTATTATTGTATTATTGTATTATTGAATTATTGTATTATTGTATTATTGTATTATTATATTATTGTATTATTGTATTATGGTATTATTGTATTATTGTATTATTGTATTATTGAATTATTGTATTATTGTATTATTGTATTATTGTATTATTGTATTATTGTATTATTGTATTATTGTATTATTGTACTATTGTATTATTGTACTATTGTACTATTGTACTATTGTATTATGATATTATTGTATTATTTTATTATTGTATTTGTTGGAAGCAGAATGCTCTAAATTTTAAGTATTGGACCTGCTGCATTATGTTAATTCCAATGTTAATGTAAAGCTAGCATAAGTGAGAGTGAAGTCTGCTTGTTATGTTATCAGCAGCTCGCTCTCTCTCTCTCTCTCTCTCTCTCTCTCTCTCTCTCTCTCTTTTTATTCTGTGACCTACCGCTGCAGCTCCGTTCGGACACACATTGTTAAGAAGCGATTGAGCTCGGACGAAAAATAAAGCGATTTAATATAAGTAAAGTGAAGTGCTGTGAATTACTTAGACAGTAGCGAAATTGTGCGAAAAGGTGTCTTTAAAGTAATAGACCTCCTCAAAACATTGGTGACCCCGACGTGATTTTATAATTCACAAATCATAATAATTCGAAATTTTTTCGTCGCGTGATATATCGGTTGTGATACTGTGCTTGGTGACACTGGCAATAAAGGGAAAGTTTTTATGTCATATTATACAAAAGTCAGCTATAATATACATATCAACTAGCTGTTTAGCACGACTAAAGTTCTTCCCCGCCGAATTGATCATCCCCTGCTGTGCTGTGCATTTCTTTCGCCACACACACACATACTCACAAACTCACTCTCACGCACGCACACACACACTCGCGCACTTGTCTAATACGAACGGTAATCAGCTTACAGTTAGACTGCTTAACTCGCATCTGCACTTGACGCCAGTCAACTTTCGCGGTCACTCGGTCATTGCCCTTTTTCTCATTTGCTTTGCTCCATTTTTTTGACACAAAGTAAAGCAAAATGCATGCTGGTGACGCGTCGGCAACGATCAGCTGTGTTGAGCCATCGAATGACATGGCTTTCTTTAAAGCGAAGGCAGAATCTGTTCATAGGTAATTGGTTGCAATGAACAAATTTTGCGATTCTGAGGAGTTTGCGCGATTTGACGAATCGGAATTATCGGTTATCTCATTTCGAAAGTGCGCAGACCAGCTTAGAGCGCATTAACCTTCTCGAAATGAACTCATTAGCAAGGACGGAATTTCTGGTGACCTATATGGATTTAAAGGCAAAGTTGATGCGAGGCCTTACCGGACGGCAGAAGCCCCTTGGAGCCAATTCAACGATGATTGGCCGAGATCTTGGATCATTAAAGGCGTCGTCGCGGTCAACGCGTTTACCCGAGTTGTGGCTGCCGACGTTCTCAGGATCCTATGTTGACTGGCCGGACTTCATCGCGCTGTATAATACAGTCATTGGCAATAATGAGGAGCTGTCGAACGTGGAAAAAATTCCAGCATCTTCGCTCATGCTTGACTGGTTCGGCGCTGGACACCATCAGGTCGTTGGATCCATCCGAAGAAAATTATAAAACAGCCATAGAATTACTTATGAGGCGTTTTGATAACAAGCTTCTTTATTTCCAGGCACATGTTCGAGCAATCTTCCGGCTTCGATGTGTGGAAAAGGGTGTTGCAAGCAGCTTACAGGAATTAAGCGACAAGCTCAATTCGCACTTACGCGCACTCCGACCTATGGCCAGCAGCGAGCAAATTGCGGAGGGTTTGCTAGTGCATTTGGTGACGTCAAAGCTGGACGTTCAAGCGCAGGAAAAATGGGAGGAAAAATTACAGAGTGATCAGTTGACGAGCTTGAGTGACATGGCCTCATTTCTGGAGAAACGCAGCCGTATGCTGGAAAATCTGGAGATTTCCAAGGGGGTGAAGACCAACAGCAGTCAATTTGCGCCTCAAGTCAGCAAGCGAGGAGCGTATGTATCCTCAACGCCAGGTGCTCCTGCTGCTTCTTTGGCTTGCGGACATGCCATGCAACGAATTATTCGCTGACAAGGTGTCCGGCATTTTTAGCATTACCTCCCGCATCGCAGAAGGAAGCGATCAGGCCACAACCAACCACAGTGCAAGTCATCGTATTGCAGGCTCTGCTCTGGAAAGCACCACACCTTCCTGCATCTGGACACTGGCACTGCTCCAGCTCCTGCAACAATTTCCTCAGCCACAGCCTGCTTGTCAACTGTTCTTCCCACATCTTCATATAATCCCCGTGGATTGTCTCGCAATGATTATGTGCTTCTTGCCACCGCGATTGTGCAAGCTACAGGCCGATTTGGAGAGTTGATACCCTGCCGTGCGCTGCTAGACTCTGCATCGCAGCTGAACTTCATTTCTTCGCGCCTCGCAAAGCAGCTGCGACTCAGAACATGGCACTCCAATGCTGTCATTTCTGGAATTGGAAAGGCACCCCTAGCTGCTGATAAAGCTTTGGAGTTGCGAATCCAATCCTGTGCTGGCAGCTTTGCTACTTCCATGACATGCATCGTCACTGACTCCATCACCGATCAGGAGCCTCACTTTGACATTAACAGGGACAACTGGAACATTCCGCGAAATTTGGACCTGGCTGATCCTCATTTTAACAGGAGCCAGCGAGTGGATTTACTCATCGGCGCGGAGTTATTCTTCGATCTACTATGTGTAGGACAAGTACGCATGGGGTGTCAGCTACCTATTCTTCAAAAAACGCGTTTTGGCTGGATTGCTTCTGGAGGCCTCTCTTTAGATACATGCAAGCGCACTGCATTGGCGGTTCAGGCGCCGCTCTGCATTGACGAGGAGAAGCAGGACGGATTGTCTGTGGCTCTCAAACGTTTTTGGGAGATGGATAGCTGCCTTGGATCGGATGCGCCGCAATCACAGGGGGACATCGCTTGTGAGAAGCTGTTTAAGGAAAATTATCTACGACTTCCATCAATCATATCATTCCTCGTCAAGGAGCTTGGTGATTCCAATGGTCGTGCTCTACGCCGTTTTAAGTCCCTGGAGTTAAAATTGTCAAGAAACCCGGAGCTAAGAGCTCTTTACCATTATGGCGCTGCGTAGATAATGGTGGACTTCACCACGTTCGTTAGCAGAAGCCTCCGTTGTTGTTTAGGGCCGCGGACATTCAGCATGATTCTGCTCAGCGACCTTACAGTTTGGGCAACTTTCAGATGGACCGATGACAGGTGTTCTCTAAAGGAGAGTCGCGTATCGATCATCACTCCCAGGTATCTTATAGCCCTTTTGGAGGGTATACTGGAGTTCCCCACTCGTATGTGGGCGGTCTCGACAACTTTCCTGCTGCTGATCAGAACCGCTTCGGTTTTTTCTGCGGCTAGGGAGAGGCCATTGTTATGCAGCCACGTGTGGATGATGCTAATAGCAGCGTTGCACTTGTTTTCAACATCGGGAAGCTCCTTGCCAACCGTCACAATTGCTACATCATCGGCGAAACCTACTAACTGACTCCGGGAGGTAAAGCGAGTCGAAGCACACCATCGTACATAACGTTCCACAGGAGGGGCCCAAGTACCGAGCCTTGTGGAACACCGGCAGAGTCTTGGTATTCACTGTATCCAGCCGAAGTGAGATATCGTAGCGTCCTGTTGCCAAGGTAACTCTTACAGA
Source organism: Drosophila quadrilineata (assembly GCA_018150725.1). Taxonomy (NCBI): domain Eukaryota; kingdom Metazoa; phylum Arthropoda; class Insecta; order Diptera; family Drosophilidae; genus Drosophila; species Drosophila quadrilineata. Next base: position 240,300 of record JAECWN010000197.1, on the reverse strand, counting down.
TCCCAAGAAGATACTGAGGTATCGAGAATTTTTCAAGGGATTGCAGTATTTTGTCCCAGCGGGCTGTGTTGAAGGCGTTCTTTATATCCAGGGTGGTCACTAGGCAGTAGTTTTTGCTACCACCTTTCCATCTGGCCCCTCTGATTGCATCACTAGCGGTACGTGTGACCACGTATAGAGCATCCAGGGTTCAGCGAGCCTTGCGAAAACCATACTGGTTTGGGGCAAGGTCACCGGCAATATGGAGGGATTCCTCCAGTCGAGAACATATGAGCTTCTCGAGCACATTTCCCAAACCGTCCAGTAAACAGATTGGCCGGTAAGACGACTGGTCGTCAGGAAGCTTGCCGGGCTTAGGTAACAGAAGAAGAGATTGTTTCTTCCAAATACATGGGAACTTCTGCTCGCTAAGCATCTGTTGAAGAAAGTTGCGAAGGCTTCTGGTTGCATTGATAGGGCAGCTTTCAGCGCGCAGTTTGGTATACCATCAGGACCTGGAGCGCACTTCGTTCTCAATTCTCTCTTGCCACTTCAAGAATTCAGCGGTCGCAATTGGTGTGATTAACGACCTACCCGCGGCGTCATGGGATGTATTAAGATCGATGACACTGCGAGGAAACAGGGTTTCCACAATCTTCCGTAGCTCAACTGGGTCAGTAGGAGTGAGGACTCGACCAGCATGGATATTCTTCACCACTATTTTGTAGGCCTTACCCCAAGGATCCTGCTCCGCAGAGTCACACAGCGCCAGGAAACAAGCTCGTTTGCTTTCCAAGATTCGAGCCTTAAGTTGTCTTCTGGCAGTAACGTACTCTAAGTGACGCTCAGAAAAGGTAGGACGACTACGTGCTCTTTGACAGAGGCGCCTAGCAGGTATACACAGGATACGGGATGAGGCAATTTCATCATTCCACCAGAAAGTTGGAACACGATGATGATGATATCGCTTTCTTATTTCCATACTTGCGTCGCATGCTAAAGTGACTTGCGAAGCTAGTTGTTGTGCTGCTACTTCCAAAATTGGGTGTGTGGGCGCTACTTGAAGTCTCGCAGAAAAAACGCTACGGTCAAACGTGTTAACCCTGTATTGCTTTCCAGAATCCCTTGGAGATAATCCATACGAATTAAGCGATCCAAAGCTGCAGGTGATGGCAGAGTGGTCACTAGCGGTGAATATCTGACTAACTTGCCAGTACGCTTGCCGGAACAGACGGGGACTAGCAAAAGTCAGGTCTATAGTAGAGCCTGAGCCAGCCCTATTGAAAGTGTTCTCCGCTTCACGGTTCAGCAGGGCGACGTCGAGAGATGTAAACGTTTCTAGTAGCAGATTTCCCCTGGCGTTAGTGAAACGACTACCCCAGTCTATGGCCCAAGCGTTGAAGTCGCCGGCGATAATGATATTGCCCCTGCCTCTAGCATCATTAACCAGTGTCTGTAACACCTCACTAAATGAGCCGATAGTAAGGCTGGGAGCGAGGTAGCAGCTCTAGATCCAAACGTCGCCAAATCTGGCACGAACAAATCCTTGCTCGCTCATCGTCTCACAGAGGTTGTGGTTTGAGGTTCCACATTTCCAAATAGCTGCCTTTCCAGTGGCATCAGAAACCCATGTTCTCGGGCATGATGATCCAATGTGATGGGGCTCACTCAAAATGGCAATGGATGAGCGTTCTTCGCGAACAGAGACCTCCAAGATGGCTTGAGCCGAGATGCAGTGGTTGAGGTTCAGCTGCAAAATCCTTAACATTTTAAGGATTTTAGGGCAGCCTGGTAGTACTGGCACGCAAAGCTACCAACCGAGTGGTTGGCCGGTTTATTGCTTCGAGAGCATTGACCGCAGCAAGGGGGCTTTTGGCACTATTTAGCCACATGACCGTCAGCACCACATCTGAAGCATGCTCCACTGTTGTTGATGGTACTGTTACACTTCGCAGCAACATGTCCATATTCGTTGCATTTGAAGCAACGCGTCGGCCGCAGAACTTCGTGCACTGGGCACATCGAGAAACCAATGCGGATCCTGGATAGCGCGAGTATATTCTTCGCAGTGCTGACTGGTAGAATATGCCTGGCTGTCAGCGTTCCATTCCGTGTAGATCTTAAGGACTTCACATGATCCTCTATGATGGATCCCTCCGAAAGAACTTCGATCACTGCGTCGATTACCTCTTCTTTGGTGGCAAGCTCATCCAGATATCTAATCTCTAACTCCGTTGGGTGTCCGAGCGTTCCACTATGGCCCTGTCTCCAAGGGCTTTACCTACCGCAGTCTGGAGCTCAGTTGCGGTATGAGTCGGCTTGTTTTGAAGGCGCATAACTAGGTCACCTTTCCATGACTTACGAATCCCCACAATATCCGTAGACATCCGTAGTTTGGGTCAGATTTGACGACCTTCAGGATGTCAGCGTATGAAAATCCGTCAACCCCAGACAGAGCAATTGCCTCCGATGCTGCTTTGCTTTTTTTAGGGCCTGACTTCCTAGATTTTATTGTTTTTTAAGCTAAGTTGGAATGAGCAGCATCTTGTGATAAATGTGGTTTGGAACCACTTTTAGGTTTAATAGAGTGTAGACCCTGATCTATGGGACCTTCTTTTCCCCCTGCCGTGACACAGATCACCGCCGCTTTCAAAGGAGTTGCGGGTGGCTTGGTACTCTGCTCCGTTGCAATTCTTTGCAGAAACGAAAGTCTGCCAATTGAGAGTCACGTAGGCTCGGTTATATGCCTCTTGACTTTATACCATTTCGGCAAGCGTTTCAGCTAGCGACTCAGGAATGCGATCATCAGCCTGAGAGACCACCAAATCCGGAACCGTTTTAATTGGTTGCGTCGGTGGCGGAGTCCTCGGCATCCTTCCTGACTTGGCGAACGCCTGTTCACCGTCAGTTGTGGTATCCACCCGCAAGCCAAGCGTGGTGGAAGCCTGAGGCGGAGGTGGCGCGGCCTTAGACGACAGAGCGCTTACACCCACGGTCAGCTTATCGCCCGCCATCTCCGAGTCCAGAGCTATCCAACGAAGGCCAAGTATTTCCCCTTGACAGGCGCTCGATGGGAGGTATACCGCTCCGACTCGGTCACCAGAGCCCCTTTTCCGGTACCGACAAGGCGGAGGGGTTGGTTATAACCAGATCCGAGGTCTTTAACCTAAATACAGCTCAGGTTCGGAGATTGTTCGTCAGACTTCGGAAGCCTAAAAGTATGCACCTCTAAAGGAAAAAAGCGGCAGACTTCTTGTTCCAGAAAGCGCCAATAGATGGCGCACTTTCTGGCTCAGTTTGCGTTCCCACGACGCAAAAAGAGTCACTTCACAGGGTAGCTTTGGTATTATCAGCTGATAAACCAAAACAAAGATTTTTCCCACGATGGACCGACACTAAAAAGTGTATCGGCGCGTAAAGTCTAATGGGAGAGAAAGTTCTGAGTTATTTTCAAACTCAAACTCTCTCCCACACACACTCAGAGGACAAAAACCGCCCAGAAATTAGGATAAATTAATATCACTTGCAATGGAATCGGCACCAACCGTGAGTAACCAGATGTGCCTGGCCTCCAGTACAATCTTTCCACTTGTTTTTACAGATATTATATGTAATTTAGCACAAAATGTGATAAAAACGCGGATCACTTTGAAAACGCGTGTCTATTGTGTTATTGTGTTATTGTTATTGTTATCGTTGACTCGTTATCGTTGGCTCGTTATCATTGTTGTTATCATTGTTGTTATCATCCTTTTTCATTTCTTGTTTCTTTTTTTCTTCGTCTTTTTCTTTGATTGCAAGAGCACGGCATAGAGTTTCAATTTACTGCAGATCAAATGAAAAGTATATGTGAATTAAATATTATACTTAGAAGTAATAAAAGATCCGCAATTGAAAATGGCTTCGGCAAATTTATTAACGCTATCTGCTATATCAGATAACTTTGATAAGCTTAACAAAATACATTCTTTACGTGATATTCTGAAAGATGCTTTTGATAAAGTACCCCAAGACAAACATCAAAGCGTTGATGAGCAAATCATTGCGTATAAATTTTAAATTTTATTAAAATTTATATATTCAATTTTAATATTTTTGGAGTCCAATGGTATTATAAGCCTCACTGCATGTTGGTTAAAGCACTTGCATCGACTTTGCATTGGGAATATCGTCAGATGTGGGATTAAACTTTCAAGCGCTTTTTTTTAATTTTTTACGTTAGTTAGTCTGTGGGTTGCATTGAAGGAAAGTTGCATATTTGCCACCGGAAATAGCCCTAAAAAAAATGGGATTAGCCATCAAATGGATAAAAAAAATTTTTAGAAAACGTAAGAATTATTACTTACATACTGTTGGGTCACACTCTAATAGTTTATAGTTAATTGATATTAGTCATGAAATGTATAACCCTTGAACCACTGTAACTAAAATGAGAGATTGTCGCTATGTGCTGAATTGCTCTCATCTATGAATTGCTCTGCTGCAGCTGGCAGCCAGACAGAATAAAAAATGGATTTTGAATTGTGAACAAAACGGTCGTGTTTTTAATTGATTGTTCCGCAAACTATCACCCCCGTCGACTCTATCCATCAGAAAAAAGCTTCTGATTGTACATTTTGGCGCCCAACGTGGGGCAGTGCTAGTTTAAACACAAGGAATAACTAATCTTATAAATACACTTCATCTGGGTGCACGCATTCATCGCATTAATAACTTTACTCTACACAGCGCCGCCCTAGCTTAACACGCCTTGCAGTGCTAGCATTGTGCCACTAGAGTAATTATTCGCCGCTTCTTGTTAAGACCTATGGTGATTGGAGCACCGTGAAGCAATTCGTTTATCTAGCCAAGTAAAGTCGTCATTGCACACATTGTACTTTACCTTACGCACATTACATATCTTGTGACACTGTGCGCGTTCAAGACGATAACGCCGTCGCGCTTCATCTATCGCCGTTATTCATCAGCCGAAGAGGCACATCTGCCTTTGAGTGACTTTAAATCAATCCAAGCAGTTATATACACTTGAGTGAGATTCTGAACAAGTTCTCAAGCATAAAGTTTCCAACTTTATCTGTTGAAACTTCAACTGCAATCGTTTATTACCTTGAGCTACATAACAAATTAATTAATAATGGCAAACTTGGATACCTTGAAGAAACAGCGGTCCAACCTGCGACGAAATATCACTCGGACTCTTACCGCAATTGAGCCACAGCATTCACTTTCGTCCGCACAGTTAAGTTGCCGCCTAGCAATTCTAGAGGTATACTTTAAGCAGGTTATGTCTGTGCAAACCGACATAGAGCTGCTAAATTTGGATGACGAGTCTCAAGGGAAAATTCGAACAGAGATTGAAGAGTCTTATATCACGGCTAAGGTCTGCATCAAAGATCACCTCGGACTTGATGAGGGTAATACAACAGTGCCTACGGTGGAGTCAACACTGCTCAGCAGCCACTCAACGTCCGCAAAGCTACCACGGCTGGCTTTACCAATCTTTGATGGCAAGTACTCTGAATACCAGCAATTTATTACCACTTTTAAACAAATTATTGACAAGCAGCAGCATCTATTCTCCATCGAAAAGTTCAACCATTTGATAAATTGCCTTCGTGGGTCAGCATTGGAAACGGTAAAGGCATTTCAAGTCACTACCGATAACTATGCAAAGGCACTGAAACGTCTTCAGGAAAGATATAACAAGAAAACGCTAACATTTTTGGAGAACATACATGCTCTCTTCAATTTGCCAGCTTCGCTAAACAACAGCGCACAACAGCTGCGCAGCCTTATCGATAATGCATCAGCACTCTGCTGTCGCTGGGCAGCGAATCTCAGGTCGCAGAGGCAATGCTCATCTCAATTGTAATGGAAAAGGCAGATCAAGGAACGAGAGCAAAATGAAACGAGTCAATAGATTTGTCGGTGTTGCCGACATGGTCGTCGTGCGTCAGTATTGTTGAACGGCACTGTGAATACCTAGAGGCCGACAACAAGCTAAGCTCAAAGATATCTGTCCAAAGCAAATCTGACGAAAAGCCGCGAGAGCTGCATGGCCCGCGCAGAGGCCTATCATTCAAATGGACCACTCAGCCATGTCAAATCTGCTTCAGCTCTGACCACAAAACACACAGGTGCGTTCAGATCAACAATACTACAGTCGGGCAACGAACAGATATTGTGAAACGCCTCGAATTATGTCTGAACTGCCTACGACGAAGCCATCTAGTTACAACATGTCCATCTACTCACAGATGTAGAATCTGCTCCAGGAATCACCACAAAATTCTACACCACGATGCTGCGTCAAGCAACGCCGCGTGCAAACGAAAGAAATTCGCAGTAGCTCTCACACACTCATGGACGTGTGTCATGGTCAAGTCATTTTACCTACGGCGCTTGTACTCGTCAAGACTGCTTCTGGCTGTTATAAAGTAGGCCGTGCACTCCTTGACTCGTGCTCCCAGGTCAACTTCATGTCAGAGGACTTTGCCCAATGTCTGCGCATACCTCGCGCCAAGCATCACATTCAAATAAGCAGTATCGGCGATTCACAGGCGCATATCAAACACGATATCTACGATAGTAAAATCTAGAGTTGGAGAGTTTGAAATATACTCCGAGTTCATGCAAGAGTTCGAAGCTCTTGGACACATGAGCCCAGTTCCTAGAATAAAGTGGCACGAACCGCACTACTTCATTCCGCATCACTGTGTGCTAAGAGCAAACAGCACTTCGACCAAACGCCAAACGACATCGCAAAAATCCCTCAACGACTTTCTCATGGTGGGTCCGACCATACAACCGGATTTATACACGATACTCTTACGATTTCGCACATATCGCTACGCCATCACCGCAGACGTCGTCAAGATGTTCAGGCAGTTTCATATCGCGCCAGAAGACCGGAGGTTCCAGTATATTTTTTGGCGAGCATCACCTGAACAGCCGCTTCATGTGTTCGAGCTCAACACGGTAACATACGGTACAGCCACAGCACCTTTCCTCGCCGTCCGCAGCATGACGTACTTAGCGGACCAACATGAAAAAACACTGAAGACCGGTGCAAACGCAATAAAATCCTCGTTTAATGTTGACGAATTTCTCAGCGGAGCGGAAACAGTCAGTGGACTTCATGAGCTCAAATATGAGGTCACCACAATTCTCCAAAGTGGCAAACTGGAACTAGCGAAATGGTATTCGAACCACCTAGACTCTCGGCTTCAAATGGTGTCAACGATCGTATGTGTTCTTCTTCTCATTCGCACCTACTATCTCACACGATAATATTACAAAACGTTCAATCCTATCCACAGCATCCTCGCTTTTGATCCACTTGGACTCATTGCACCTGTCCTTATCGTTGCGAAGATTATTCTTCAGGAACTATGGCTACTGACTTGGGACGAGTAAGTTCCGCAAAGTATGGCTACCGCTTGGACCCCATTCCTGGACCACATGTCATCCTTAAAGGCGATGAGTATACCACGCTACTGCTTAAACTCAGAATCCGAGACTTTGCAAACTTACGGATGCTGCGATGCATCAATTCGTGCGTATGGATGTATGGATGCTCCGGAAGGTATTTAAAGCCAATCAATATACAGTCTTCATATGGACCGACTCTCAGATTGTATTACACTGGATTAGACAGCACTCAGCCGTGTTGTCTACCTTCGTTGGCAATAGAGTTGCGGAAATCCAAGAAATGACTGCAGATTGCTCGTGAAATACGTGCCGACACAGGAGAATCCGGCAGATCTAGTTTCTGGGGGAAGTTCCGTAGCAGATCTCCACCATTCAATGTGGTTCAATGGACCTTCCTATTTACAACACGCAGCCGATAAATGGACGGTAGATAGACGAGACAAGGTTGACATGGAAACAGTCACATTGGAAAAACGGAAAGCAGCATTCGCCATCACGGCAGCTACTAACCATCTTCTAGAAGCGTTATCAAAATACAGTTCACACAATCTGTGCTTGCGTGTGGTATCATGGTGCCTTCGATTCAACATGTCGTGTAGAAAACTTTCGTCCCAAGCGACTACGTTTCTTTCACCAATGGAGCTCCTTCGGGCTTTCCACTGCATCATCTGGAATCTGCAAACGAAATACTTCGGCGACGACATTAATCGATTGTCCAATAATTCTCATGTCCGTAGCAGTCTTAAGTATCTTAATCCGTTCTTACAGGTCACTGATGGCTTCCTCTTGCTGAAAGTCGGCGGCCGCTTGGATCTGGCTGACATTTCCGGTGGTCGGAAGCACCCAATATTGCTGCCAGGAAAGGACGACTTTGTCCGCCAGTACCTCCAACATGTACATCGTCAAAATCGTCATGCAGGGCCTAAGGCTTTGATTGCTATTGTCCGTCAACAATTCTGGATCGTTAACGCTCGATCAGTGGCACGACAGGTCGTTCGCTCATGTGTACCCTGCGTACGATGTCGACCCCAGCTATTGAACCAGATCATGGGTCAACTTCCAGTCGAGCGGCTGACACCTAGCAGACCATTCCAACGATGTGAAGTAGACTTTTGCGGACCAGTCAACATATACTTGCGCATACGTGGCAAACCACCCACCAAGGCTTACATAGCGGTCTTCGTTTGCTTCGCTACAAAGGCTGTTCACGTGGAGGTTGTCTCTGACTTAACGACAGAAGCCTTCATCGCTGCATTGAAGCGCCTAGTAGCACGCCGCGGCCTACCATCAGACATATTTTGTGATAACGCTACGAATTTCACAGGAGCCAGCACCAAGATGGAAGAATTAAAAAAGTTCATGTTCAAACCCGAAACTCAGCATTTGGTAATCCACCATTGCCAAGAAGATTTTATTAATTTTCACTTCATCCCTCCCAGAGCTCCCCATTTCGGAGGTATTTGGGAGGCAGCAGTGAAGATTAATGACTCGATCCTTACGTAACACTCGACTGACGTTTGAGGAATTGTCCACGGTCACTGCAGAAGTGGAAGCAATACTAAACTCTCGTCCACTCTCAGCCCTTTCGAGCGACCCGAACGACCTTGCGGCTCTTACCCCGGGTCACTTCCTCACCGGCGATGCTTTACGAGCTCTACCTCAGCTTACAGAGGACGAGACGAAAATGGACCATTTGGAACGCTGGAGGCTAGTCAGCACCATAAAGCAACAGATATGGCGTCGATGGTCTCACGAATACATTAACGAACTACAAGTACGTTCAAAATGGGCTTCATCAACTACAAACATCAAGGTCGGTAACCTGGTGATTATCCATGAAGACAATCTGCCACCGCAACGTTGGTTACTAGGACGTATAGAGGCAGCTGGAAAGGATAACTGCGTACGCGTCGCTGACGCTCGCACCGAAAGGGGAATATTGCGTTGCCCTATCCACAAACTGGCTCTATTACCTGTTCTTTGAAAGCTCATATACTTTCATATACTTATTGATATTAGTCATGAAATGTATAAACCTTGAACCACTGTAACTAAAATGAGAGATTGTGGTTATGTGCTGAATTCCTCTCATCTATGTTAAGCGCTCTGCTGCAGCTGGCAGAATAAAAAGTTGGAACTTGAATTGTGAACAAAACGGTCGTGTTTTTAATTTATTGTTCCGCAAACTATCACCCCCGTCGACTCTATCCATCAGAAAAAAGCTTATGATTGTACACATACTACTGAGTGCCATGACAAAACTGCAACCCGTCACTTGATAAATAATAAATTATTTATATATAAAATGAAAAAAATAGAATTATATTTATATATATTATATATGAAAATTATTTTAAGTTATTTATTTTAACCTTAGTCTAATTACTATCACAACAGAAATATAACTTACCTTTAGGGCACCAGCCACTACTAAGACTGACTTAATCGCTCGCAAACCCCAATCGTAATGGTCTTGCTTTGACAATAACTCTCTGCACAATGTATAGAGCGTAATGAATTTTCGTGCTAGCAATCGTGCTTCCTGAAATCCCTCTGCTACTAACATTATTTCGCTTATCAACGCGAAATCAGGTACTACCATTGCACATGGTCGATACAATGCTTTTAGGTTTTCTGGGAGCTCAGCTCGGCCAGCATAACCGGGATTCATAGTAATAAAAACTCCAACTGTAGATCTAAGTGAAATAATTTCACCAAGAAAATTAAATGTATTTTTTTTGCTTTTAATAGCATCCTGCATACATTTCACTTGAACGGCAACGACAGAAAGTACCTCTACAGAAATTCGATTAAATTCATCAAAGCAACCCCATGCACCAGTTTGAGATAAACCCTTGTGAATATTTCCTATCGACGTATAATCCATTTGTTCTGAGCAATTGAATACATATACCATCATACCTAAAGCGCGCCCCAAGTCCTTCGTCGTTTCCGTTTTTCCAGTACCAGCAGGACCAGCTGGTGCACCACCCATGACAAGGTGTAGCGACTGAGTAAGAGTAATATAGCAGCGGTCGGTCAGAGGAGTAATAACTAGTCTTGGAGTGTTTCCAAGGTATTCGTAGTCATATTGGAATTGGGCATCACATATATTAGCATAACAATCATCAGTTCTACTATCCCAACGATGTCTAAGCTGGCTTTGCCATTGAAACGCAGTGTTTAGCTCTACTTTTTTTGAAATTATTGTGGATATTACATCCCGACTATGAACATCAATAGTACACACCGACATAATTTTTTGACGTTCGCCTGGAGTGAGATCACCAAGCAGTAGTATGATAAGATTATTAAGCTGATTTATCTGTTTCCTATTATAATCTTTTAGCGCATTTTCATATCGTAGTTGGACTTTTGAAAATGCTTCATTTGTTTCAGCTGCCCACATTATTTGTGTTGCAACTAACGCGGGTTGTGCAGGCCAGTTAAATATCCAAAAGTGACGTGGTTTCAAGTCATACTGAGCCAGTGATCTCTTTAATTGATCTCGAAGTGTTACCCTCATCTTTTCAGTAACTTTATTTAGCCATACTTCAACTTTTCCACTACAATCACAATTTTGTATAAATGGAATATATTCTTCCAATTCTTTAGCAACCATGCCATCTGCTAACTTAGTTCCTTTTATAATATTCAATTTGCCTATTGAATCAAATAATTTAATTAAATGGCGTCCAACAATTGCAGGATTATTTCCATTTGATAAAATGTCCAACAAATCCGAAGAAGACACAAAGTAAAAACGAGGAAATGATAATCTCTTAGTTTCCAAATAGTCATTTAGTGCTTTTTCACATATTAAAAGACTTCTATGCAAAATTTCAATCTGTTCATAAAGTTTGCTACCTAATCTGTTTGTTGACCGAACAACATTTCGATCGGAATTTATTTGAGAAAGAAGAACATTAAAATCTCGGTCAATCGCATCAAATCGTTTAGAATCTTCAGGAAGTTGTGATCTTATATCCTCAGATCCTACAAATATACTTTCTAAGTACTGCCATTTTCTTTGAACCTCGAACCAGGACGCAATTATTTGGTCAGCATTTGAAAGCTTTTGTTGCCAAGAAGACACGTCATGGAAAAAAAAGTCAACAAACTTTGATGACGAGATATTTTGAAGCTGGGATTGGTGGTCCTCTAGTATTTCTAACATTTCCTCAGAAGCTTTCAATAGTTTCTGCCCGGTTCGTTCATGTATTTCTGATCCAAATTCCATTCCGGACCATACGAAATTAATATCTTTTAATTGCTTTTCAATATTCATTTCCTTAACAGATTTCTCCACAATATTTTTTACATCTTCCTCATATTCATGCAAATTTAGATCTATAAGATATTTTAATGTGGTTGAGTCATCCATTTTGAACTTCACTCCAGTTTTTTGCATTAATTCCATCCAATGACGGTCTCTAATAGCAGGATTTTGAAGCTCAGTAACAGCATGCAAAGAACTCATTAAATTTTTAAGGGAGGATTCCATGAAAATAAATGGTTTCCAGGTTCGCATCGAAGTATCTAATCCTCTCAGCTCGCGTCCAAACTTTTTACATTCCTGATCCATTGCTTCTATGTCAATTTTTTTCCATGGAGTTTTTTTCCAATCATTTACTGTTGATTCTATTGATTGCGAAAAGTCCCACATAATCTTCACTAATTTTAAGTCATTCCTACAAAGTTCTATTGCGATGAAATCAGGGCCATGTAACTCAAATAGAATTGAAGCCTCCTCAAGTTTGTTTAGCTTCTCTTCTAAGTCTAAAATTTCTAAATGTGCGTCGTCAATTAAAGCATAACAGTTTCTACAGGGCACATTAAAAAATTTTTTTGTTATAAACTTTTTTCTGTAGGACGCTGTCATTTTATTACAAAGTAATATGCGCCTTTCATTTTGATCAGATTGATATCTTTGAATGGGAGAAATAAGCTGTTTTGTTATTGATGCTTGACATTTAATTTTGTTCCAATCATTACGCAATTCATTTAATTTAATTTGCAACGACTCGCTAAGCTCATAGCCATACATGTTTAGTAGGTCAAGAATATCTCCTACTGGTTCAAAAATATTATCATATACAAATTGCTTCTCATCAATTTGTTTTAGAATGGAGAGAATCTTAACCAGGCAATCAAAATCATCTCGTTTCAGTTCCACCCTTAATACATAATCAGCTTCATGTGTAAAGTCTTCCAGTTGCTGTCAAATGGAATTAGATTAGGATTTATAACTGGTTATATTTAAAGATTAATAATATAACTTTAATTTTAAGTAAAAAACATTGTGGTTTAAAGAAATGGTCGAAACGAATGTTACTGAAATGATTTTTTTTGTATTTTTCTTATAATTTCAGTGCTGAGCTTGGTAGCTGACGTAGCCTAATTATGTATTTGTAGGTGTGTATTTACATAACAGGTTGGCTGATAGGTCCCCGGTCTAAAAAAGAAAAACACATTTTTATTGTCAAAATTCGTTTTTATTATTTAACATAGTTTCCTTCAAGAGCGATAAAACGATTATAACGATGTTCTAATTTTTTAATAGTAGTACTCCTTCGGCTTTGCCTCAAAATAGGCCTCAGTTTCGGCGATCACCTCTTGATTGCAGCAAAATTTGTCCCTGCGAGCATTCTTTTGAGGTCTGAGAACAAGAAAAAGTCGCTGGGGGCCAGATCTGGAGAATACGGTGGATGGGGAAGCAATTCGAAGCCCAATTCATTAATTTTTGCCATCGTTCTCAATGACTTGTGGCACGGTGCGTTGTCTTGGTGGAACAACACTTTTTTCTTCTTCATTTGCCGCGATTTCGACTTTCAAACGCTCCACTAACGCCATATAATAGTCACTGTTGATGGTTTTTCCCTTCTCGATAAAAATTATTCCAAGCGCATCCCAAAAAAAGAGGCCAAAAAAAGAGGAACTTGGCCGACTTTACCGCTGCCTCCCAGAGACCACCGAAGTAAGGGGAGTGCGGAGGGATGAAACTCCACTTGATGTTGTTGAGTGACACTTACTCCATAGCTCAGTGTTTGGAGGATCATCTAAGAATAACCGCCGCAGTTCGTTTAACTCATTCCCTGCTCCCACGAAATTAGTAGCGTTGTCGGACCATATCGTATTTGGTTTATCCCTAGTGCTGATGAACCTAGTGAGCGCTGCCAGAAACGAAGCTGTTGACAAGTCCTCCACCAACTTCATATGGCAAGCCTTTGTCGAGAAACAGACATTGAGACGTAGCATTTCGTAGGGGGTCGGTTCCGGATTGACGCCTTGACATGAAACGGTCGGCTTCTTTGAACGCGATCTGCAGGTAGCGAAGCCATGACATGTTCCAACATCTTTGGCTTCAATCGATAGCAGCGGATGCATTTTCCAATTATTGATCCGACTGACCTTCGTCCTCCGATGACCCAAAATCTCTGACGCAATGCCGCCAAGAGACTGTGGACCTGCGTGCAGAAATTTGTGATGAAAATGCATCACTAAGGCCGTTGTTACTGGATGGTTCTTGGGCAGCAATAAAGGATGCATGGCTTCGAAATCCAAATTTGAGTTGTGAAGACGTCCGCCAACGCGCAGCAGACCTTCATTGTCCATGACCGGGTGCAGTGACCAAAGGCTGCTTCTGTTTGAGATCTCCTGTCCGGAATTCAAAGCGTCAAACTCAGCAGAGAAATGGACGCGCTGTATGCTCTTTATAAGAAAATGCGTGCCTGCCTTCACGTCATCTTCAGTTAATAGTTTCTCAGCCGGTTGATGCAATCTCTTTCGATGACAAAAGCGATTTACATATCCAATGACTCGTTGCAGCTTGCCAAAGGAATTGATGAATTTGCATCCTTATCCTTATATATATCTGCTCTGATTGAAGCCGAGAGAACTTGCCTTCTTCTCTCAGACAATTCTCCTGACAAAGAGTAGTTCTCCGCCTCGTGTTCGGATTGCGGGGAGGTACCTGCTGTTGTTGCCGACAAAGAAAGGCTACTGGAGCTTGGAGACTTGATAATTTGATTTGACCCATGCAGAGAAGAACATAGAATATGCCTGCACCAATGAGCATGTCGATTCGCTGACTCTTGAAGAAAAGTGGGTCGGCTAGAGATATGATGCTGGGGATTTTCCATTACGTCAAAACGATGTCAAGCTGCGGCTGGTAGTCAGTGATCGTGGCAGTGACCAACGCTTGGAGAGAAGAGCAGTATCCAGAGCTTTGCGACTGGGCTATTATTTCGACGATCTTCCGAGTAGACAGCGAGGTATCCCCAATGCCTGAGACGACGATGTTTGAATCGCTTCCCTTTAACTGCAACTGTCCAACAAGCCGGGAGGTTATGAAATTTGACTGCGAGGCGGAATCCAACAACGCACGACACGGTACGAGTTGCCCAGAACTGGACTTCACAAAGATTATAGCAGTAGCTAACAGCACATATTCATCGCGTGTCGATACTCGGGCTTGACAAGCAGATGCAGGAAGGGCATTAGGCGCATGAGCGCTTGTTTCTGCAGAGGTGCTTGTTCCGGTATTATTTATTGTATTATTTATAAAAACACTTTGGATTGTTTTGTAGTTGTAGGGAGCAATCGTAAAGGATTGCTGCCCAAAGGTTTTATTTATTTGTTATTAGGAGCAACTATTAGCGTTGCTTCCTATATGATATATATCTGTCCTCTGCCAAGTGACAGAGGGTTTTTATCAGCTAAGATTCCTAAGCAGCGCTGCTGCCGCATACGACAGCAGAGGGCTGTACTCACTTATGTATATGTTACGCAGCGCTGCTGCTGCAGTCGACAGCAGAGAGCTTTACTCACTTACATATATGAGAAAGAGTACTATGCGCATATGTATGTCAGTACGTATGGTCAGCGTGGGAATGCTGACCAAGCATAATTCATGAGCGGGCAATTATATTTATCGCTCTCTTGAAATGATTTTGTTTAGGCAATGCAACAATGTGTTGCCGTTGTATTTAAGATATCTTCTGGGTACAGTGTACCCTCGCTACATACAACATATGTGCATATTACATCTCCCTCCTTTTGAAAATAACGTAATCTATTGAAGTTATTTTATATTTATATTTTTATTTAATGAAGTTATTAATAAATTTTTTTTTTAATTTTTATTTTTATTGGTTTTGCACAATTTTACTTTTGCTGTACATATTGTAACTGATTATGAATTAAAAATCTTTATTCTATTCTTATGAACTTTTTGTTTTTTATTTCTATTATCTGAGATTACTATATTATCTCGTTCTTCTATACTTTCTACCTTATAGGGCCCTGTGTATTGATTATCTAACTTATGACCTACTTCGTTTCTTAATAAAACTTTATCTCCTACCTATATATCTATGTTTATTACTTTTTTATCATATAATTCTTTGTTATTTTTCTTATTTTCTTCTAACATAATTCTAGCTCTTTTTGTATGCTATTTCTAGTCTATATTTACTTTCCTTAGCATAATCATCTATATTATATAAGGGGTTATATTCTCTTTGCTATTAAAATGTTTTGGTAAATTGTTTGTTTTACCAAAAACAAGTTCATATGGACAATAGTCATGTGCCATAGATGGGGTTGTGTTGAAACAATAAACGAAATATTGAATCCAAACGTCCCAATCAGTTTTATCAACCGATATATATGAACGTATGTATTCATTGAAAGTTCTGTGACTTCTTTCGACTGTTTCAACTGTCTGGTGGTGGTGTGCAGTTGATTTTATGTTATTTATGTGTAAGTACTTGCACAAATCATTTATTATAGAATTTTTGTATTCTGTTCCCATGTCCGTAATGAACGTCTTCATTGGACCGTACTTTAGAATAAAATTCTCAAAAATCGCCTTTGCTACTGTGTTAGCATTTTTGTTTGGAATTGGAATTGCGACTAGATATTTAGTCAGATCACAAATTAATATGACTGCGTATTCATTTCCATTTTCAGACCTGGGTAGTGGACCAACGGTGTCTACTATAACCCTGTCGAAAGCATATATTGGCGTTTCAGTTATCGTTAAAGGAGTTTTTATTTTTCTTGTCACTTTTGATTTTTGGCATTTTGGACATTTTCGTATGTATTCGGTAATATCTCGAGTCATACCTTTCCAATAATAATGTCTTTTGACCTTGGCCAAGGTTTTGAGATGCCTGTGTGACCTCCTTGAATTGGATCGTCATGGAATGTAGACAATAGAGCTTCTTTTTCTTTTTTGTTTTTATTTTGGTCACCGGGTTGAGTAGCGCTCTCAATGAATTTAATATTTTATTGCCCATTTTTTGAAATTATCCATTAAAAACTTGTTCAAAGATATTTTCCCACGGTGCCACTTTGAGTTGGCTGATTTTATTTATACCGGCTTGCATTTCAAGCCTTGGGAAAAATTGACCTAAATCAAGAGTTCCATTGGTATATAAATCGCTAACATCATATCTTGCAGTAATTTTCTTACCATGTTTAAAAAAACATAGCATATTTTTTTACATGCAAGGTCACTACTTTACGTACTTCGTCATTGTTAATGACTTCATATACGTTGGGCTTTGAAGCTTTTTTTATAGATTGCCTTGGCAATTCTATTTTTTCTTTTCCTGCGCAGGAATTTTGTCTACTTTGGTATCTTGTAGTGACTTTCTTAATTGATACATTTATTCGTTGTAGCTGTTGAATGGTTATTCTTGATAACGCATCCGCTACAAAATTGTCTTTACCCTTCAGATATTCTACTGTAAAGTTATACTCCTCTAATTCAAGTCTCATACGCGTTAGTTTTGAACTTGGATTTGCCATTGAGAACAAGTATGTTAACGGTCTGTGATCTGTTTTGACAGTGAAGTGTCTACCATAAATATATGGTCTGAAGTAAGTTATTGCCCAATGAATTGCTGCCAATTCTGGTTCTGTTGTACTTTTATTACTTTCACTCTTAGTAAACGATCTTGATGCATAAGCAACTGGAAGTTGGAGTCCATTTGTGTTTTAAGTTAAAACTGCTCCACATGCTTGTTTACTGGCATCTGTTATTGTGCAAAATTCTTTGCTAAAATCTGGGTATTGTAATAAACTCGGATTTATTAGTGCCGACTTGAGATGATCGAATGCGTGCTGACAATCAGCTGTCCATTCGAATTTTACATTTTTTTTACATAATCTTGTTATGTGACGAGCATAGTCTGCAAAATTTTTGATGAAACGTCTATAGTAGTTGCAGAATGCAACGAATCGTCTAGCGCTGTCCGCATCATGTGGGACTGGGTAATTTTTGATGACGTCGTATTTTTTGTCGTCAGGCAAGATTCCTTTATCTGTGCATTTGTGTCCCAAAAATGTGACTTCATGCATGAAAAATGAACATTTTTCAGGATGTAATTTAAGATTGTATTTCCTACATTTCTCAAAAACATCAGTTAAGTTTTGAGCATATGTGTTTTCGGAACAACCTATGACTATTAAATCATCCATATAAAGGAAAGCTTGAGAAGGTTCTAATCCGGAAAATGCTATAGTCATCATTCTCTGGAAAGAATTTGGCGCTATTTTTAAACCGAATGGCAATCGCGTGAAGCGATACGAGCCATTGTTTGTTGAGAAAGACGTTATATCTCTTGAACTTTTTTTCGAGTTCAATTTGATGAAATCCTGACATTAAATCAAGACATGAAAAGTATTTTGCTCTTCCTAGTTGATCCAAGATGTCATCAATTCTAGGAGCGGGAATTTATCCGACAACAGTTTTTTATTAATTTGACGATAGTCAATTACTAATCGCCATTTTTACTTATCATATCCTGGGAGGGGATTTTTCGAACTAACAAAAGTGGGCTGTTATAAGGAGATACAGACGGTTCGACTATTTTATTGTCGATTAATTTTTGTACTTGGGCTTGTATCTCATCTACTTGACTTTGAGGGTTTCGGTAATTTTTTATGTAAACAGGGTCATCATCCTTCAATCTTAGCTTTTGTTTATAAAAGTTGTTGGTAGTGATCGATTCGGTTTCGAGTCCGAATACGTCGCTAAACATTGTGCATAAATTAGTCAATTCTTTTTAAATTGTGGTGGAAAATTTTTTAGCTAATTGAGATAAGACAGATTTTTCTCTATTTTCTTTGTTCTTTTGGACTATTTCGTAGTTCGAAAGTGGTTCGTATGACAAATTTTTAATATCAACTACTTGATCTGTATTGGTCGTATTTAGTAATCGGACAAATGCATTTTTTTAGTTGTTGCAATTGTGTTTGCAACGTAGATACCTTTTTTGATTTCCTGGTTTGGGATTAATACACTATCATCAACTGATGATAGGTGAATTTTTCTGACTACTTGGGATCTTGCTGGTAGAACAATGGAATTATTACCAGAACTGTATGTTATTGGAACATAAATTGGAAAATCTAAATTATTCGGTCTCATTATGAACCAATCTTCATTCGGTTTGAAATCTAACTGGCAATTGAATTTCTTAATGAAGTCAATGCCTATTATTCCATCACAAGGTATTGCGAAGTGTAAATCTACTAAGTGAAAATCGTGTGGAATTATGTATTTGCCTGTCTGTATCTTTTTATTGAAATCAGTCCTTTGGACTGTATTATGTCTTGTCCTATGCCTTGAATATTTATTTTCTTATTTATTTGGATATCATGCAAGATATCAGAATTTTCTTTTAGCAGAGATATGTCTGCACCGGTATCTATTAAAAATACAAGTTTTTTATTTGACTTTAAATTAAAAAATTCTACAAAAATATTTAAACTAAGATTGATGGTATGAACCGCATAATTTCCTACTGTTGAACATCTGAGGGTTGTTGGGAGTTTCCCTGATTGTTCTGGGCTACTCTAACATTGCTTGTGTTATTGTTATTATTGTTATTGTATCGACCTCGGCTGGAATTGTTGTTTCCGTTGCCTCGGCGTCTATGGTGATTGTAACTATTATTTCCTCTGTATTGGAAGTTACCATTGCCTCTACCACGATAGTTACCACGATTGTTACTACCACGGTAGTTGTTATTCCCTCTTTTAGAGTACATAACTGTATTCACACTACCAGTAAGTCTTCTACTAGTACGGATGTATGCGCTAACGTGGTAGCGAAAACACCAGACTCCAAAACGGTTTTAACACTTTCGTGACTAGTTTTACTAATCATTGTGTTAACGGCTTCTGTAGTGCTGATCATGTCAGCATTTTCAGATGGTATGCCTTGGTCTATATAAGCAGCTTCAAGAAGCTGTCGCAGATTTTCTAGTTCAGTTGTGAACTGAGTGGCTGTTTTGCCTTTCTGAGTTAAAGTGTCCATCTTTGCCTTTATGTTGGCGGGTGTTTCACCGACAACTACGGCTTTTAATTTAGCAATAATCCCACTTATTGTGGTTTCATTTTTTATTTTATTGATTGTCGTTCCTGTGATTTTTGATTTAATCACTTCTATGGCAATTTCTTCATAATTTCCCTTTGTTTGTATTCTATTCTATTTGTATTCTATTTGCGAAATCTGGCTCTTTTTCCAAGATTAATTTTACAAGTTCTAAAACTTGTCCTGACATAGCTACTTTCTATCAAACTAGTTGTTTTATTATTATTATTATTATTAAGATTCTTAATTCATTTATATAAATTGAAAATTTTATATTGGCCTTTTTCATCTAACTAATTTACATTTATGCATATGTTATTTCTTACTATTTGCATTCCTAATAAATATGCATTGCTACCTATTGGTTGTATGGCTTTGCGGGCCACACTCTAACCGGGCAACTTTTTCGTTGCTCAGTTTAACAATGTTTTCTTATAAATAATAAAAAAAAATATGCATCACAGTGCAATATAAAAAAAAATATGCATCGCAGTGCAATATGAAGAACAAATTTTACGCTCTTTGTAGCGTTGTCGGATCCTGCACTCTTAGTAGTGCGGCCGGCATCTACACCCTTAGTGGTGTTATCGGCTTCTTTGGCCAGCGTACTGTACTGGCGGCGCCGGTGCTGGATAATGCACAGGCTTATTTATTTGTCGCTGGGGCACCGGTGCAGGCTGCACAGGTGTATTCACAAAACGGCGAGTAAAGAGGACCTTTACAATCCGTTGGGCACGTCTTCCGGAGCTTCGGTATTTCTTGACGAGGAGGAGGGATAGTTATTATTGTGTTTTTGCAGATATTTTGTATTGAGTAGGTGGTTGATTCGGGCGTGTGGATTTTTTTAAATTTATTTTCATTTAATAGCGCATTTACGTGATCTAGCTCCGCATGGAGTTTCACTGATTTGTTCCAGTTTACTGGATCTTTACTATTGAGCAGCTTTAGTATTTCTGCTCTGCGCTTTTTAGTCGTATTACGACTCCACTTCTTCGACCCATACCACTCTACTCACTGCGTTTTGCTTCTCCTCCTTGAATTGTGTCTTGTGGGTTGCTGTAGTAGGGGGCGTGTTGACGTCATTTGTTGCATCAAATCCGATGGAGGCGCGATGTGGATATGCGACGGCTGCTAGCTGTTGATTCATTACTAAATATATATTTAATTTATTATTTTCGCCATTTGCTTTCGATATTCCTTGCTCGCTTTTCTTCTTTGTATAACATTTTTCCAATTTGTTTTTGTGTGTTTTCTTAGAAAATTGTTGAAGAGTTTATGTTTATTAATATTTCATATTTGTACTACACTGTCACGGTCGCCATGTATTATTTATAAAAACACTTTGGATTGTTTTGTAGTTGTAGGGAGCAATCGTAAAGGATTGCTGCCCAAAGGTTTTATTTATTTGTTATTAGGAGCAACTATTAGCGTTGCTTCCTATATGATATATATCTGTCCTCTGCCAAGTGACAGAGGGTTTTTATCAGCTAAGATTCCTAAGCAGCGCTGCTGCCGCATACGACAGCAGAGGGCTGTACTCACTTATGTATATGTTACGCAGCGCTGCTGCTGCAGTCGACAGCAGAGAGCTTTACTCACTTACATATATGAGAAAGAGTACTATGCGCATATGTATGTCAGTACGTATGGTCAGCGTGGGAATGCTGAACAAGCATAATTCATGAGCGGGCAATTATATTTATCGCTCTCTTGAAATGATTTTGTTTAGGCAATGTAACAATGTGTTGCCGTTGTATTTAAGATATCTTCTGGGTACAGTGTACCCTCGCTACATACAACATATGTGCATATTACAGCAAGAGGGTGTGGTGCTTCCTTTGACAAATCCTGCACTGAGATGATTTGCATTGTAACTGTCCAGAGCGGAGGCAATTAGTGCAGAGCTGCAACTTCACTGCTTCCTTGTGCCTGTGGGCTGGAGGTAACGTGAGGAAAGCAGGGCATCTTGCAAGAGAATGATCTGGAGCATTGCAGAATCCACAAAGAGTGTGGATTCCCTTTCCCTTTCTGTTGAATGGAGTTCCGAAGTGCAAGTTGGGTGCCTAGGTGCTCTTGGATATTTCCATGTTCTCCAACATGCGACATCTCTTCTCGAGGAGTGAAGTCATATCTTTCCAACTTGGCAATGATTCGCTCAGAAATACTTCTTCCCATTTTTCCTGCGCTTGAGGGTCCAACTTTGATCCGACGAGATGCACTAACAATCCATCAGCGATTTGATCACTGCTCGGCATGGTGCGCAGCGCACTCAAATGCGAATTGAGCTTGTCACTGAGCTCGCGCAGACTGCTTGCTGATCGTTTTTCCACACATCTAGCTCCAAATATTGAACGCACATGTGCCTGGAAGTGAAGTAATTTGTTATCGAAGCGCTTCATTAAAAGGTCAATGGCGGTGTCATAATTGGCCTCAGAAGGATCCACGGAGCTAATGGTGTTCAATGCTGCTCCAGATAAGCAAGAGCGAAGGTGCTGAAACTTCTCAATGCTGGATAAGTCGTCATTTCTTCCGATGTTGGTATTGAACATAGCTATAAAATCCGGCCAATCGACATAAGACCCTGAGAATGTTGGAAGTCTCAGCTCTGGCAAACGACTTAAACGTGGCGAAGCTCGGCAGAACCCTCGAGAATCGATCTACTTGGCTATCATCGTCGAATTAGGTCCTAATGGCCTTTGCCTGTTTGCTAGGTCCCGTGATAGTTTCGCCTTCAGTTGCGCGTAAGTTTGTAAGAAGTCCGATCTGGTATTTGAAGTTAGTTCCAGCAAATTGATTCGCTCCAGACTGGTCTGAGCGCTATCAAATTGAGACATTAAAAGCTCAATAGTTCCAATACGAATGGACAGTTCGGATTCGTCGAAGCGGGAAAACTCCTCAGAGTCGCAAAATTTATTAATTGCCCTCAACTGACGATGGATTGACTCAGCTTTGGCTTTGAAAAATGCCATGTCGTTAGTGGGCTCGACACAGCTGATTGTGACAGAATCGTCAATTGTTGCCATCTTCACTTCTTCTTTTGCGAAACGTCGTAAATAAAGAGCGCGAAATAGGTCGATGAACTCGTGACCGTGAACTTGGCACAACAGCTGCACGCTAAATAGTTCTATTTGAAATGTACCGCAATTTCAAACGCACACTGTTCGAACTGTTCGTAAGCGCGTATGTATGTATGCGGTTTATGTACGTGCGTGTGTGTGTGGCGAAGGTGCTCAACATAGCGTAGACGGTTATATTAAGAGAATTGTTGAGAGATCAGGTGTTTAATGGATTGTTAAACAGCGTAGGAAACTTAAATTCACTTGCTATGAACGTAAGCTGATCTTCTCTGACCTCAGCTGTTGGCTGCACATATGATTTTTGTTTACATCGTGCCCTTGAATTAGCTGCTTCTGCTCCCGTCAGTCACATATCGACTAAAAATATCGGGTGTATTACGAGGTGTATTACGAGCTGCAAACACCGCCCAGAATCATCAACATGTTGTTTTTGGTCAAATGTGAGCTGGCGCGGTCAAATTTTGATGAATGTTATGACCAACACGTTCCTTTGATATCTTTAAGGCCTCTGCTATCTCGATCATAATTACAGATCAACTATAACATTTGGGATGCGGATGGATGTCCTTTATTTATGTAGGCAGTGTACTGTATTGGATCAAATATTTTTTTTCGGTTTTTATAAGGAATAGGAGGGGGGGGGTGATAATAACACAGCCACAATGTGTACTTAATAGACATATTGTTATTTATATATGTATATTTTGTTATTATTTATGTTTATCTTTATGTTAAAACTCTTTGCCGAACAAAGAGTTACAGTTGGGAGGATGCGTAAATCATCTGAAATTCGGCATTGCTTACGTTACTAGGAATATGGCTAAACAGCAAAATACTGTCAGGCAAATTGTTCGCCTTGTGGCGATAAGCATCCGACTAAAGAGTGTGCCCATTGGATCAGCAATGGGAGGCAGTCACATGGCTACATATAAGGGTACCAGGAGTATCTAAAAAAAATCAATGGGGACGCTCCACTGTGAAACGGAAATCGGAGTAAGTCTAATCGGTTAAAACCGCAACAACAAGAACAACTGCAGCTAGGTACGACAATTGCATCAAAAAAAAGCAACAAATCTATTTGGTCAACAACAGAGTCAACCAGCCAGCTCTCCTGAGTCCGTGCTAGCTTGTCATACGCATCTGTTGCAAGAAAAAGCATAGATTCTACTGGACATCTAATGCCTAGTCCCCAGCCACAGGAAAATTGAAATGAAAATATGCTTCCAGTTGATGCCCGAACATTAATGGTACAAAAAGCAGCAGCAAATTATGGAAAGGCAGCAAGCACTCCAAAAACAGCAGCAGGAACTTTTACAGTGCCTACAGCAGCAGCAAAGTGAGCAACACCAGCTTAATATCAAAAATAGTCAATAGACCCGCTTGAAGATATGCTCTTGAATTAATAAGTTCACTAAAGAAAAGGAATGAGGATTTTACTGCTAAACAACGCTTCAACCTCATGATGAGCAATCTCAAGATCGTCATCTGGAAAGCCAATGACATTTCTGGCAAACCCAAAGAAGTTGAACTCTTTGCGGATAATAACAAGATTGATATCATAAATAAGGTTCAATAGAGGAGAGGTAGTCAAAATATAGTCATTCTATCCAGAGGTATCTGATTGGAGGTGACTGGAATGCGCATCTTTGGATGTGGGTGACAACACTAGTTTACCTAGAGGGCATGAGCTAGTTTCTCCAACTAGATACCCATATGTATTTTGCCATACTGCTACGTGCATTGATTTTGCATTATATGATGGGATACTGAATTCACTGAATCTGCTAACGAATGGAGTTAATATAAGACCAAGTCCTCGGCTAGAAGAAGAGCAATTCGGTCTCAAGATCCTAAGGACCGAGTTTTATGGAACCGGGCATCAAGAGAACTACTAACTTTTAAGAGAACTCCGTAGCGACTTCTTTGAGTAAAAATTGTGTTCTATTTTGCCAATTACTCTCTATGGAAGTCCATTAAATCGCCCAAGCAACAACCCCTTGGACATGTTCTAATACGTTGTCCTGGCGGTAACCTTTTGAAAAATGAATTGTAGTGCTTTCGACATATATCTAGAGGATCACTTCAGTCCCTATAACTTTGCTTCGACTGAAGAAACCAGTGAAAGTCATCAGAGTTTAGGCAGATGTAATTGCCTATTAAGTCCATAAGGACTGAGGATATATCTTAAATCATTCAATCGTTGCCCAATAAAGCGAAATAGGTCGATAAACTCGTGACCGTGAACTTGGCACAACAGCTGCACGCTAAATAGTTCTGTTTGAAATGTACCGCAATTTCAAACGCACACTGTTCGAACTGTTCGTAAGCGCGTATGTATGTATGCGGTTTATGTACGTGCGTGTGTGTGGGCGAAGGTGCTCAACATAGCGTAGACGGTTATATTAAGAGAATTGTTGAGAGATCAGGTGTTTAATGGATTGTTAAACAGCGTAGGAAACTTAAATTCACTTGCTATGAACGTAAGCTGATCTTCTCTGACCTCAGCTGTTGGCTGCACATATGATTTTTGTTTACATCGTGCCCTTGAATTAGCTGCTTCTGCTCCCGACAGTCACATATCGACTAAAAATATCGGGTGTATTACGAGGTGTATTACGAGCTGCAAACACCGCCCAGAATCATCAACATGTTGTTGTTTTTGGTCAAATGTGAGCTTGCGCGGTCAAATTTTGATGAATGTTATGACCAACACGTTCCTTTGATATCTTTAAGGCCTCTGCTATCTCGATCATAATTACAGATCAACTATAACATTTGGGATGCGGATGGATGTCCTTTATTTATGTAGGCAGTGTACTGTATTTGATCAAATATTTTGGTCGGTTTTTATAAGGAAAAGGAAGGGGGGTGATAATAACACAGCAACAATGTGTACTTATTGTTATTTATATAATAACAAGTTCTAGGTTGAAATTGAGTAAAAAAATATATTTTATTTTTTTATTCACTTAGAACTATGTATGTGTAGATATGTCTAATCGGTTATAAGTACGAAACATAACTCCAATAAGTACTGTGCGGGAGACGCTTAGCAAACCTCGGTTTAGAGCTTTTAATCTGTTAAGAGTTTCTGAAGTTGGAGCTTTATACTCTCTTTATGATTATCACTCTCTTAGTTTTGAAGAGAGTTCTTGAGCTAGGGTTTGAGCTGCGTCAGCGAAAAGGGTGGGAACGTTTTCGACGGATGTTTACAAATTGATCGACGAAGACGTTCTTTGTTATGGGAATTGTCTGTGTTTACAATTTATGTCTGTGTTTAAGTTATTTGGAATTTGATTCTGTGCATTGATTTGACTTTACTGTCAAATGTCGATATTAATTATTATTGTGGGTGTATGAATATGTCACTATATATGTATATTTTGTTATTATTTATGTTTATGTTTATGTTAAAACTCTTTGCCGAACAAAGAGTTACAGTTGGGAGGATGCGTAAATCATCTGAAATTCGGCATTGCTTACGTTACTAGGAATATGGCTAAACAGCAAAATACTGTCAGGCAAATTGTTCGCCTTGTGGCGATAAGCATCCGACTAAAGAGTGTGCCCATTGGATCAGCAATGGGAGGCAGTCACATGGCTACATATAAGGGTACCAGGAGTATCTAAAAAATCAATGGGGACGCTCCACTGTGAAACGGAAATCGGAGTAAGTCTAATCGGTTAAAACCGCAACAACAAGAACAACTGCAGCTAGGTACGACAATTGCATCAAAAAAAGCAACAAATCTATTTGGTCAACAACAGAGTCAACCAGCCAGCTCTCCTGAGTCCGTGCTAGCTTGTCATACGCATCTGTTGCAAGAAAAAGCATAGATTCTACTGGACATCTAATGCCTAGTCCCCAGCCACAGGAAAATTGAAATGAAAATATGCTTCCAGTTGATGCCCGAACATTAATGGTACAAAAGCAGCAGCAAATTATGGAAAGGCAGCAAGCACTCCAAAAACAGCAGCAGGAACTTTTACAGTGCCTACAGCAGCAGCAAAGTGAGCAACACCAGCTTAATATCAAAAATAGTCAATAGACCCGCTTGAAGATATGCTCTTGAATTAATAAGTTCACTAAAAGAAAAGGAATGAGGATTTTACTGCTAAACAACGCTTCAACCTCATGATGAGCAATCTCAAGATCGTCATCTGGAAAGCCAATGACATTTCTGGCAAACCCAAAGAAGTTGAACTCTTTGCGGATAATAACAAGATTGATATCATAAATAAGGTTCAATAGAGGAGAGGTAGTCAAAATATAGTCATTCTATCCAGAGGTATCTGATTGGAGGTGACTGGAATGCGCATCTTTGGATGTGGGTGACAACACTAGTTTACCTAGAGGGCATGAGCTAGTTTCTCCAACTAGATACCCATATGTATTTTGCCATACTGCTACGTGCATTGATTTTGCATTATATGATGGGATACTGAATTCACTGAATCTGCTAACGAATGGAGTTAATATAAGACCAAGTCCTCGGCTAGAAGAAGAGCAATTCGGTCTCAAGATCCTAAGGACCGAGTTTTATGGAACCGGGCATCAAGAGAACTACTAACTTTTAAGAGAACTCCGTAGCGACTTCTTTGAGTAAAAATTGTGTTCTATTTTGCCAATTACTCTCTATGGAAGTCCATTAAATCGCCCAAGCAACAACCCCTTGGACATGTTCTAATACGTTGTCCTGGCGGTAACCTTTTGAAAAATGAATTGTAGTGCTTTCGACATATATCTAGAGGATCACTTCAGTCCCTATAACTTTGCTTCGACTGAAGAAACCAGTGAAAGTCATCAGAGTTTAGGCAGATGTAATTGCCTATTAAGTCCATAAGGACTGAGGATATATCTTAAATCATTCAATCGTTGCCCAATAAAGCGAAATAGGTCGATAAACTCGTGACCGTGAACTTGGCACAACAGCTGCACGCTAAATAGTTCTGTTTGAAATGTACCGCAATTTCAAACGCACACTGTTCGAACTGTTCGTAAGCGCGTATGTATGTATGCGGTTTATGTACGTGCGTGTGTGTGTGGCGAAGGTGCTCAACATAGCGTAGACGGTTATATTAAGAGAATTGTTGAGAGATCAGGTGTTTAATGGATTGTTAAACAGCGTAGGAAACTTAAATTCACTTGCTATGAACGTAAGCTGATCTTCTGACCTCAGCTGTTGGCTGCACATATGATTTTTGTTTACATCGTGCCCTTTGAATTAGCTGCTTCTGCTCCCGACAGTCACATATCGACTAAAAATATCGGGTGTATTACGAGGTGTATTACGAGCTGCAAACACCGCCCAGAATCATCAACATGTTGTTGTTTTTGGTCAAATGTGAGCTTGCGCGGTCAAATTTTGATGAATGTTATGACCAACACGTTCCTTTGATATCTTTAAGGCCTCTGCTATCTCGATCATAATTACAGATCAACTATAACATTTGGGATGCGGATGGATGTCCTTTATTTATGTAGGCAGTGTACTGTATTTGATCAAATATTTTGGTCGGTTTTTATAAGGAAAAGGAAGGGGGGGGGGGGTGATAATAACACAGCAACAATGTGTACTTATTGTTATTTATATAATAACAAGTTCTAGGTTGAAATTGAGTAAAAAATATATTTTATTTTTTTATTCACTTAGAACTATGTATGTGTAGATATGTCTAATCGGTTATAAGTACGAAACATAACTCCAATAAGTACTGTGCAGGGAGACGCTTAGCAAACCTCGGTTTAGAGCTTTTAATCTGTTAAGAGTTTCTGAAGTTGGAGCTTTATACTCTCTTTATGATTATCACTCTCTTAGTTTTGAAGAGAGTTCTTGAGCTAGGGTTTGAGCTGCGTCAGCGAAAAGGGTGGGAACGTTTTCGACGGATGTTTACAAATTGATCGACGAAGACGTTCTTTGTTATGGGAATTGTCTGTGTTTACAATTTATGTCTGTGTTTAAGTTATTTGGAATTTGATTCTGTGCATTGATTTGACTTTACTGTCAAATGTCGATATTAATTATTATTGTGGGTGTATGAATATGTCACTATATATGTATATTTTGTTATTATTTATGTTTATGTTTATGTTAAAACTCTTTGCCGAACAAAGAGTTACAGTTGGGAGGATGCGTAAATCATCTGAAATTCGGCATTGCTTACGTTACTAGGAATATGGCTAAACAGCAAAATACTGTCAGGCAAATTGTTCGCCTTGTGGCGATAAGCATCCGACTAAAGAGTGTGCCCATTGGATCAGCAATGGGAGGCAGTCACATGGCTACATATAAGGGTACCAGGAGTATCTAAAAAAATCAATGGGGACGCTCCACTGTGAAACGGAAATCGGAGTAAGTCTAATCGGTTAAAACCGCAACAACAAGAACAACTGCAGCTAGGTACGACAATTGCATCAAAAAAAGCAACAAATCTATTTGGTCAACAACAGAGTCAACCAGCCAGCTCTCCTGAGTCCGTGCTAGCTTGTCATACGCATCTGTTGCAAGAAAAAGCATAGATTCTACTGGACATCTAATGCCTAGTCCCCAGCCACAGGAAAATTGAAATGAAAATATGCTTCCAGTTGATGCCCGAACATTAATGGTACAAAAGCAGCAGCAAATTATGGAAAGGCAGCAAGCACTCCAAAAACAGCAGCAGGAACTTTTACAGTGCCTACAGCAGCAGCAAAGTGAGCAACACCAGCTTAATATCAAAAATAGTCAATAGACCCGCTTGAAGATATGCTCTTGAATTAATAAGTTCACTAAAGAAAAGGAATGAGGATTTTACTGCTAAACAACGCTTCAACCTCATGATGAGCAATCTCAAGATCGTCATCTGGAAAGCCAATGACATTTCTGGCAAACCCAAAGAAGTTGAACTCTTTGCGGATAATAACAAGATTGATATCATAAATAAGGTTCAATAGAGGAGAGGTAGTCAAAATATAGTCATTCTATCCAGAGGTATCTGATTGGAGGTGACTGGAATGCGCATCTTTGGATGTGGGTGACAACACTAGTTTACCTAGAGGGCATGAGCTAGTTTCTCCAACTAGATACCCATATGTATTTTGCCATACTGCTACGTGCATTGATTTTGCATTATATGATGGGATACTGAATTCACTGAATCTGCTAACGAATGGAGTTAATATAAGACGAAGTCTCAAGATCCTGAGGACCGAGTTTTATGGAACCGGGCATCAAGAGAACTACTAACTTTTAAGAGAACTCCGTAGCGACTTCTTTGAGTAAAAATTGTGTTCTATTTTGCCAATTACTCTCTATGGAAGTCCATTAAATCGCCCAAGCAACAACCCCTTAGACATGTTCTAATACGTTGTCCTGGCGGTAACCTTTTGAAAAATGAATTGTAGTGCTTTCGACATATATCTAGAGGATCACTTCAGTCCCTATAACTTTGCTTCGACTGAAGAAACCAGTGAAAGTCATCAGAGTTTAGGCAGATGTAATTGCCTATTAAGTCCATAAGGACTGAGGATATATTTATTTATTTATTTATTTATTTAATGTCAACTATAAACAGTCGACAGAAATTTAAAATTAAGTGTAAAATTAAAATTAAATTTAAAAATAATTAAATTATTCATATTAAATATTAAAAATATAAAAATTATAATTAAATTGAAAAAAGAAAAAATATAAAATAAAAATAATAAATAAATAGTTCTGGGGTGAGTAAAAGTAAATTGATTCAACATTTGTTGCTAGGATTGGGGAAACCCAGGAAAACCCAATCAAATCAATGACCACCACCAGAGATTAAATTGATTAATGTGTGCGTAAATGTTCTAAGATTAAGGCTTTATTGGTAGAAATAGAAGACTCTAATCTAATAACCCCGTAAAGTCTGTTAAACTCAGAACATAGTACTCTAAAAGGTTCATGCATAAGGTAATTAGTATGGCAAGTGCTAGTTGTTAATAAGGAGTAGAAACGAGTTGATCTAATAGGAAGTGAAAAGTTTAATTTGTTTAGTAAGAAAGGAGAGTCAATATCACCATTTATAAGTTTTTGAATGAAAGTTACACCCAGCATAATGCGACGGTGTGAAAGGGAAGGAAGATTAATTAATAGTAATCTACTAGGATATGGCGGAAGGTTAAGTTGTGGTGACCAGTTTAAGTTTCTTAGTGCGAAAATTAGAAACTTCTTTTGCACCGATTCAATTTTGTCTTTATAAGTCTGATACTGTGGCGACCACAAACAGGACCCATACTCGAGGATGGGACGTACCAGAGAGACATAAAGCTGTTTAGTCGTATAAGGGTCATTGAATTCCTTAGACCAACGCTTAATGAAACCTAAGACCATCATGGCTTTATTTACCATGAACTCAATGTGATCGTTGAAAGAAAGTTTACGATCAAGTAAGATGCCTAGGTCATTAATTTGAGATATATTCTCAAGAGGATGGCCTTCTAACAAGTATTGAACATGCACAGGTTGTGTTCTGCAAAAAGTCATGGCTTTGCATTTTGAGCAATTGAGGGCAATAAGATTGGTTTTGCACCATGAATTGAAAATGTTAAGATCAGCTTGCAACAAAGAAGCAGAAATAGGATCCTTATAAGAGAGGCATAATTTAACGTCATCTGCATACATCAAAACAGCACTATTCTTAATAATAGACGGAAGGTCATTAATAAATAAATTGAAAAGCAATGGTCCGAGGTGGCTACCTTGGGGCACTCCTGAATAAACAGAGATCTGCTTAGAGAGAGCAGAATTGAACATTACTCTCTGAGTTCTATTTTTAAGATAGTTGGAGATCCAATTCATAAGAATATGAGGAAAACCAAGAAGCGACAACTTGTGCATTAGGATATATATCTTAAATCATTCAATCGTTGCCCAATAAAGCACCGCGTATTGATAGGATATGCTACTCTACTCTGAAGGCCTTGCCTACAAGAACATTAATATATATAGCATTAATTTTTAATGGTTTTCTTCGAGTTTAAGAGTTCCCAAAGCAATGGAAATTAGCAGCGATTCTCATGATTCACAAGCCAGGTAAGCCAGAGGCTGAGTCATATCGACCAATCAGCCTTTTACCGGCCTTATCGAAATTGTGGGAAATATTAACTGCCAAGTGAAAGAGACACTTGATACAGTCTCTTATTTTTCTCAGTATTCAGATTTATTTAATAACGATATGGTTGATATTTATTCCAATTCAAATATGTAGATTTTTCTTGAGTATCTAAAGCGCATCTTCCTCGCCTTCCGAGGCAACTCTGCTCTGCTCGTAACAGAACCCTGTAAAATTAAAATCCTCATTACAGCTGTTTTCTGAGCCTAACATGCTGCTAGATCAGCTGGGCCCGTCAACCCAATTTGTCGCTTACACAAGAGAATAACTGTGATAATAAATCAAAATAACATCTTGCCTGATCATCAATTTGGCTTTCGAGGTGGACGTTGAACAAGTGCATATATTGGTAAAGCAAATCCTACAAGTCTTTAATGGCAACAAGCTTTCGATAAGCTTTGGCATGTTGGCCTACTTTGTAAAATCAAATACTTCCTATCAGCTCCTTTTAATATCATATCTCGAAGGTCGGGAGTTTAAAATCAAAGTTAGGGATAAAGCAGGAGTACCACAGGGCAGTGTGCTTGGGCCGTTGCTTTATTCGCTGTATACTGCTGATATACCCAGACGCAATAGGCAACATATGAAGACTCCCTCTAAGGCCCTCATTGCGAAATATGCCGATGACATCGCAGTTATTTAGAATTCCAGAAGTCTAATAGAAACAGCTAATAGATTGTAGAAAAATCTTGTTGATGCTTGATGCAAACGGTGGAACATGAAAGTCAATCCTCCTAAAACGACAAACCCATGCTTCACACTGAAGAGACTGACAACCCCATAAATCCATCGAAATACTTAGGCATTACTCTAGACACGTGACTTACGTTCGGACCACATCTTAAGTCTGCGGTTAAAAAATGTAACATGAGGATCCAGCATTTTCGATGGATTATCAATAGAAGGAATACCATGCCGCTTAGTTGCAATCAAAGGGCAGTATACGTGTATGTTACATCGCTTTGTTGCTTGCCTGTCGCTGTGTGGTCCAATATAAATTCAATTTGTGCTAGCCAGTCAGAATTTAGATGAATAACTATAACTTTTACTCTGTGGCATTTATTTCATAATTCAGCAATTTTTTTATACTTGCTCACTTAATTACAAGAAAGCACAATTTTCCCTAATGTTATGTCACTCTGGACATAACTAACGTCTTTAATACTGCCCAATGGAACAAAATACTGCAATCCCTAGAAAGATTCTTTTTGGGATCTGTAAAAGTTACCTCGGCAACAGGACGCTGGCGATACATGCATACACCGCTCACCGTAGGCAGCACCAGAACACCCTCCAAAAGAGATATGAGATACGCAGCTACTATCCGGACATGGATGCTTTCGGAGTTATCTCCATCTGTTCCGTTATGACGAAAGTGACGAGTGTCCGTCGTTCTCAGGTATACCTTTTCATTCACTGCCCTAGGTATTTTTTGTTATAATTATGTTTTGCAATGTCAGACAAAGTAGACAACCACAAGCATAGCTTCTTGTGAGAAGACATGAATGCATCACTTTGATAGGTACTTCTTATGTACTCCCAAATTATATATCTACTTTTATACTTTTGATACTTGCGAAGGCAAAAAAAAAAAACTGACCTCAAATACATAAAATGACATTGGTATGGATTTATTAGTATAGCAGATTATGAGTCGGATGAGTGGAGAGATTCGTAGTTTTGTTGTGTCCCCCAATAATAATAGTTTCATTTTCATTATTTTGGAAATATATGGAAATGTATTGTCTTTATTACATATCTTATCATTCTTTTTCTTTACCTTTCCCTTCCTTCCGATAATAATACTAAAGGTGCAATGCTAATACTTTGACAAAATTACGGAATTTAAGGAAGGATAAACTTGGAATGTGAAGAGTTGAAATACAGACGGTGTGTGAGCGATCATACGAGTAAAAGCCGGCTCTATACGAAACGTCCGCCCAAGTCGTCCGCCCTGTTCGAACGAACTGTGGCATCTCTTATCGAATTGGGGTATCTCGCTTAGAAATTCAGTGGCCGTTTCCGTTGTATGAAATGTAATAGCTATATCATATGTTATAAAGTCAGTGGCAAAATCGTTTTTTTTAAATCAGGTTGGAGCAGGGGTCAGCTTCGGTTTTTAAATGCTGAGCAGCAGCAACAGCTCAGACCATAGAACGAAAGTTGGTCCTGGCGCAGTTCGAGATTTAACACGACTGTCGACCCAGTGAATTATCTGCCGAAGCAACTGCCGACAGAAAAAGTTCTACTCTCGTCGTTATCAAGCATGGGGAGAAACTGTCATGCTGCCACTCAGAAAATTCTTTCGTGCAAAAGCCGACACACGACTGTTGACTTGCTGTTGACATGAGAAAAGACGACTATTTACTATTTGCTGATAAAAACTGCGTAATAAAAACCGTGGACGACATCGGCGGAGCTGCACACGGAGCTATGAATGATGATATTACAAAATATATACAGGGAGTGTAATTACTGTATTTCCGCAAATTTACTGCTGCTCAATAGGTTAGACGCACATGCACTTACATTAAAGTTTGTCTAATATTTATTATTTTAATAACAATAGAAAAGAAATTGATATGCAGAAATATTTAAAATTTAATGATACTTTAAATGTAATATTCAAATTATATTTCAAATTTAACAAAATTTTGTTTTTTAAACATTTTTTTAAAGCTTTCTAAAATAAGATTAATTTTTCTTGGTCAATAGAATAGACGCAATTAGGCTGTAAATTTTTAATGAGAAAAATACAACTGTTCTAACTTAAATTTGTTGTTGTTTTTCAAAATATTTTATATATTTAATAATAATTTTTTAATACAAGAGGCTGGAATGACAACTGAATTTCATTTAACTGGAGTCAACGTAAACAAAGATGGTTTGATTGTTATAAAAATTCAGGTATGTTGGATAATATACCAATTAAGTTGCAAGCATTAAAGGTAAATTATAAAAATAATTTTCGGTTATGGCTGCGTTAACAACAATATACTTAGTTAAAGAATTTTAAGTAGAGCACTTGGTACCAGTACAAAAACTTCATATGAGTTATGACAAAATAGAAAACCTAGTTTTAAACATATAAAAGTATGCGTCTTAACTGTATATGTGCACAATAATATTAAAAATGCAAAGTTTGATGATAAATCGTACAAGAATTTGTAGGTTGGTTATAAATCAAATGGTCTTAAAATAAACTTAAACTTATTCTATGTATTAATATGACAAGTATGAATAATTTCAAGAAATATTTAAATAATGTTTAGGATTACTGATTTGGAAGAAATACGGCATTTTATAGGCATAAGACTAGAGGTGAATGATAATAAAATATGCCTAAGTCAGACTGGATATATTGAAAGAGTTTAAAATAAATTTAATGTGATTAATTGCAATCAGTACACCTTTGAAAAAGAAGCACTAATTTATGTTAGATGAATACTGTGGCTGTCATTGGCTGTTTGATGGATATAATGCTTTGTAGCTGACATAATTTTGAACTATGGCAAAGTCTAAAAAGAAAATATGAAATTGATTTTTAAGAAAACTACAACAAATTAGTTAGATATGTAGATTCTGATTGGGGTGGTAAGGAAATTGACAGTAAGAGTACAAAAGGCTATTTGTTTCAAATGTTAGAATCAAACTTGATTTGTTGGAACCCAAAGAAGCTGATAAGATAACCAAGGATGTATAAGAATAGCCAACAGCCCCCCATGTCATAAAAGATCTAAACATATATACTATAAAAGAATTAGAATTAAAAAATATATTAGCGAGCGGAGCTCGACTTGTTTATTCAAATGATACAAATTTGGAACTAACTAAATGAATTAATTTAATTAATAATGTTGACGCTGTTGGTTGTTTTACCTACGTCGACGTTGCCGTTGCCTTTGTTGTTGCTGGCTGCGTCCCGCTGCACTTGTTACGTCGCTGTTATTGGTGCCGACGTTAGATCTCACCGTCTGGTTCCCAGGGTGTTGACTGGATACCGATGTTGCTGATGCAGCGCACGTGGAGTATGGTAGGGAGTTGGTCTCCGTGGTTCTGCACTGGTCCCTCTTGCGTAAGCTCGATGATCGTGAGAATTGACCGGTCATCGATATGCTGACAAGGCGCGCGTGTGATATGGTTGTGTGCTGGTCTCCGTGGTTCTGCACTGGTCCCTATTGCGTAAGCTCGGGGATCGTATTACCGTCTGGGAGAATTGACAGGGAGTCGATATGCTGACCAGGCGCACGTGTAACATGTTCATCCGCTGGATGAGTGGCTGTGGTGTTTGTGCCACTTCGTGAGAACATATCCGTTGTTAACCCCCCCTGTAAAGTGCGATCGTCCGCGATAGCCAGTTAGGAGTGAGGTTGTGTCTTGGAAACCTCTGCCTTTTTCTGTATTAATCTGATCATCACAACTAATCCCAAAATTAGGAATCCGACAGAAGAAAGTCCGACTGATGTTACTATGGCGTTGTCATCTTTAAGCAACTCCAGTTCCTTGGTGTTGTTTATGTTGATTTCCTTCAACATTTGCAAGGAAAGTACTTCCTCGAATTGGCTTCTCTGTCCTAAGATTTGGAATAGTGTAGTAGTAACTTCCGCCAGTTTCATTTCCTTCGCTTCGAATTCGTCGTCTCCAATTCGTACTGTCGAGTTTTGGAATTGCATAAGAAACGTTCCTTCCAAAGTCAGTTCTTCCTCGTCGATCTTGATTTTCCCCACGTAATCATTTAGCAGAATTGTACCGGCCAGTAGTTCTTCATAGTCTGGTACATGATGGCTGTTGATAGTTTTGCAGTCTGGTTTCTGATTGCTGAGCAACGGTTTTATACAATGATCATTACTTAAATCTATTAAGTCATTTTTTTACAAATAGTCTTATCACTATGCGTTTCGCAGTTATTTTTCTGACCGTATATATTTTTGTTGCATTTTAAAATTTTTTCGTATTAAATGTAATTTATTATCTTTCCTTTTTTAACTGATTTAAGGAGGGATATTAATGATATAGAGTAAATGCATACTGTTAAACCACTAAGGCTTTTTAGCGGCGTTAATGATATAAACTTAAAGAAAAACACGGGATGAATTTCGGTTTTGTGACGTTTATTGTGCACTGTACTACTGTGAAGAACGTAGGCGTCTTGACACGGGTTGACGTCGATCTCGGCAGCCTGACCATTACAGTTTTCCAGCCACTGAGCCTTATGCTGCTCCCGACATACTCCCCCCGTTGGAAGCTTCTCTTTCAACTGAATCACTAAAGGGTAGCAGACACACAGCTCGCATTGGTAGTACCAGTGGACGTCTTCAGTTCATGTCGTTGAAGCTGCTCACGCCTATTGGAACCCTGCTGCAGATCTCGTTCACGCTGGAAAGTCCGCATCGGAAACCTCGAGATCCCTTCGAGGATGACTTCGCCTTGGGTTGCAACGGCGTCTGTTGCTGATAGGCTTGCGGCTGTTGCTGATAGGCTTGCTGCTCTACTACCGTTGAATTCATGGCAAGCCTTGTCTTCTGTTGCTGGAGTTACTCCGCGTCACGCTTAAAGTGCACCTGCTGGTGAACTAGCAACCTATCCTTGCGCGCAAATAATGCTGGACACCGACCGCATTAGAACGGCTGGATCTCAGAGTGTTACTGTGTATGCTTGGAAACTGTTGGCAAACGAATGGTTTGCTCCTGTGGACTCGCAAATGCTTGGAGAGATTGGTGTTGCGTGAGAAGCTCTTGGAGCAGATGTTGCAGGAGAATGGTCTTACACCTGTATGGACAATGGAATGCTTTTGAAGATCAGATCGAAGACCAAATCCTTCGTTGCAATGCGCACAGACGTAGAGTAGAGTGGAGTCTCTCCGCATCATGCTGCTCCTTGATGTGGGATATTAGAGCGGAACCATTAGACTTCTCGCTTCCACCGGAGACCACCCAACCAAGCCGAGTTTTGTGCAATACAGCAATCCTGAAGCCAAGTGGATCTGCCCGATACATAAGAGCTCATAAAATAAACTGGCACCAATAAGAATTGCAAACAAATGCTTACTGTGGATCCGTCAGTGGCGCCGGCAGAGTCACCGAGGCCAGTCACAGTTGTCCCAGAGCATTAGCTTTTTAGCTGCAGAGCATCAGCAAATCGGGATGTGACCACGTGCAGCTGAGAGCCCGAATCCAACAAAGCGCGGCATGGCACTAGTGATCTTTGTCGATCACGAACGAGAACGACAGCCTTCGCTAGGAGAACGGTTGTTGGCTGAATACTTTGAGCAGTAAGTGCTCTATGTTGATGAGGTAGTGAAGGCGCAGCATCTGGCCGAGAAGACATGGACACTTGATCCTGCAAAAGATCAGTGTGAAGCAATGTGTCATGCCTTTCTTTACATTGACGACAATGGCTGGCATTACAG
This sequence comes from Drosophila quadrilineata, assembly GCA_018150725.1. Classification (NCBI taxonomy): domain Eukaryota; kingdom Metazoa; phylum Arthropoda; class Insecta; order Diptera; family Drosophilidae; genus Drosophila; species Drosophila quadrilineata. The sequence goes on along the minus strand of JAECWN010000197.1, from coordinate 201,893 downwards.
TTACGAACAGTATGCCCGAACTTCAGGCAATTAATGCATCTTCCGAGTCGACAAGCCTTGCAACGCTGTGATGCCGTCATATTCAAAAACCGAGGACACGAGTAGATTCCATGTCCACCAGTTTCGCAGCATGCGCAGACGTGAGTTACCCTGAGTATGAACTGGCGCCTTCCGACTTGTGCTAGTACTTGACTTACTTGGAATGCAAGGCGATAACGCAGCCATGGCAAGTTGCAGACTTTCAAGGCGCTGACATCGTGTGTCCAAGAAATAAAGGAACCTGTCGGTGGTGGGCACTTGGTCGATGACTGACTTTTTTCCCAGTCAGTCAGTGTTTCCCTGTCCAACATTTGCAGGAGTCTGCTATCTGTTCCGAATTCCCTAACGACTGCAATGCACGCATGTGTGCATTTACCTTGTCAGCAAACGCTCTCGAAGATGTCGCTGAAGCAGGATCTGCGAGCCGCTAAAATCTCCATCACGTGGGCCTGGAACACGAGTTTCCTGTTACTGAACCGCTTGCGAAGAATCTCCAAGGCCACGGGGTAATTCGAACTCGAGACCTCTAAAGATAGAATCGATTCCAAGGCGCATCCCGAAAAGCAAGAGCGGAAATGCTGGAACTTCTCTATGGGCTCCAGGTGCGGATCATCATTCACCAATGTGTTGAACACTGAAGCAAAGTCTGCACATTCAGTGTATCCACCAGAAAACGTTGGGAACTTAAGCTCAGGCAGTCGAATTCGACGAGGCCTTTCGGAGGCACTACTTGACTGCCCAAAACTGTCATCAAGCCTCAAGGTGGATGAAGGTGGTGCACGCATCTGACGATGCTCAAGATGAAAGCGAAGCCTGCTTTTCAGTGACAAAATCAGCTCATCAAACTTGTCACGCAGTTGACTACCGATCTCGTCATAGTCTAGCTCCTCTAGACTATTGTGAGTGAGATTAAACGTGGCTTGCATCTGTTCGACGAGTTCAAGCTGCACCACGATTTCTGGTGCACTGTTCGACGGAACACACTCCTCATGCAACGTTTGGTCCAACCGCCTTTCGTTTTAGATATGGAAACCTTGTGCTTGGCAGCTCGTTTTGCATGTTGTATTAAATCCAATATATGTAATTGCTTAAACAGCTGAAGCAAACGAAGACAGCACAAAAAGAGCGAGCGATAACGGGCAAAGTTCGGTATACGGGTATGCTTGTGTGTGCGCACAAGTTGAAACGTTCAAACACTTTGGCACCAATAACGTTTAACTGTTCGCAGCACAGTGGTTCGCGGCACGCGTTAACTTTGTGAAATTGTAAATGTTTGTTTAGTTGGAATATTGTTCTTTTCATTTCATTATATCTCGCCGGGGCCTCCAAATGTTAAAGGTTTTTTAGCGGCGTTAATGATATAAACTTAAAGAAAGACACGGTATGAATTTCGGTTTTGTGACGTTTATTGTGCACTGTACAACTGTAAAGAACGTAGGCGTCTTGACACGGGTTGACGTCGATCTCGGCAGCCTGACCATTACAGTTTTCCAGCCACTGAGCCTTATGCTGCTTGACAATTTGTCTATTGTTTGTAAGTAGCTTATTAGTTTTTTGAATTAAAATTTCGTAGTCATTTCTGTCTGGCGTGCCGGCCAGCCATTTCCATGCTGTTCCCAATAGATCTATGGATCGAGGGCGTCTCTTAAATGGCTTAAGTCTACGCAGATCATTCTTAATTTTTGTTAATTCGAATTTCAGAAATGGATACATTTCAGGGGTTTGACTGGCATTTTTTAGTGTATTATCTAAGTCGTTGAACGCGGTATCATATTCTTTAATATCGAACACGTGAATAATTCTAAACGAGCCATTTTGTAGTGCCGCCGATCCCGTTTTTATTGTTATAAGCCAAGCCATGGCATTTTTGTCTTCTCCCACTATTTCCCTCTTGAATCTGGGTGATAACTTAGAACCTAGTCTATTATTAATTTTGACGTACACTACGTCCCCTTTGTTGAATCTTCGTATGGGTTCATAGCTTTTTCGTTATCTATGCCAATTAGCTTGGGTGCACCGAATGCTATCATAATCTCTCTTATGGGATGCTTTAGGTCTTCTGCTGCCTTGGATTTCAGTAACTTAATCTGAGCATATTTAGAGAATTTATCTATAGCTGAAAGTACTAATTTTTTTCTGCGTGGTGTAAATGTCAATATGAACAATCTGACCAGGCTATGTTGGAATGGGTGTCGCTTGGAGCTTTCCCTTTGTTGGTTGTCTGTCGTACTTTGCGACCTTACAGGTTTCGCAACTTTTTGTTATTCTCTCGATTTTTTGCCTCATGCCGGGGAAAAAAAATTTCCCTAGAATTTTTATCTTATTTTAAATAGAATTCCTATGAGCTTTTGTATGCTCCGGGATTATGATGTTTTCCTGTTCCTCATTCCCTATTATGTCTGTCACCAGTCTTTGGGTATATCTGATTCTGTAGCTAGAAAAGTGAAGTGGATAAATTTTTTGAATTCGACCCATTATGTGTGCTGGGGTGTAGAGTCCGTTTAAGAGTCTTGGGTCTAGTCTTTCTTTTAAGATGTTAATGAGGTCTTGATCGGAGTAGAACTTTCATTTAACCGTATGTCTGTGATAAGACGGAAATGGTATACTAAATTCATATGAATCTTTGTCGGAGTCTAGTAAAAAGAGTTAATTCCTGAAAACATTTATCGGAACCTCTCTCACAGATTATGCGATGAACTTTCGTCACTATGCACCGTGGAAGTGGTATTGTTGACTTGAGACTCGTGTTGTATTCTGGACAGGGTATCCGCTACGACATTTGGCGGATACCAGGTCCAGGTTTGTAACGAAGCTCATGGTTATACTCTTCATGGTAGATTTTCCACCATTTGACTTGTGATTCTTGATTCCATTTTGTTCTAACACTGCCCCGATCGCATAGTTGGATGCGTCTGTGGTCAAGTGGAATTCCTTCTGGAAGTCTGTAGCTAGATAACCCGAGGAAAAATCGTAGATCCCTCAGGGTTTTTGGCTCCGGGAATTTTTGTATTGCCTCGACCTTTTGTGTATTGGTCTCCATTGGAAAAGATGGTAAACCCTAGAAAATCGACTTCCGATTTGAAAAACTTGCACTTCTCAATATGGATCTTCATGTTGGCCCTGGTTAATGTTGAGAAAATATTCTCTAAGTCTCGAGAATGACTACTTTCGGACTGACTAAATACTATTATGTAGTATTATTAATTCTTATTATTATAATACTATTATTATTATTATTATACTATTATTATGTAGACAAACCAAATGGCAACCGAGTGAACTCGAATTTTTCGCCATTTATGGAATAAGCGGTTTTTTTTCGGATTCCTTGAGAGGCATTTGGTGGAAGCCGCTTTTTAAATCAAGTACAGAGAAGTACTTGTTGTTTCCAAACTGGGCAATGATCTCGCCGATTTTCGGTATCGTATAACGGTCCGAGATGGTCTGAGCGTTCAATTTACGATAATCTATGACTACCCTATTCTTTTTATTACCGGATGAATCGCTTTCTTGGGTACTACCCATACGGGTGCGTTATAAGGAGATCGTGAAGGCCGTATGATGCCATCTCGCAACAACTCCCTTATTTGTTTTTCCACCACGGGTCTCAACTGCTTGATCGGAGGTTGTTCTTATTTCACCTCTGACTTTTGTCGTGTGAGTCTTTCGTCCGGTTCAGCGAAAAGTCGCGAATGTTTCTGAGTCAATTTGTTTATGATTGTGTAACTAGTTGTTTTATACTGATCCTGTTATTGCCGTTTATCGTCAGCATCTCATTTTTAACGTCTATGACAGCGTTCAGCTGCTTTTAGGTATCGTTGCCAAGGATACCGTGAAAGGTTTTCAATGTCGGCAATAGAAAGAATTTCATTGGGGTATCTTTACAATCGAATAGACGAAGGAATGTGTGTTGAGTTATCTTTCCTCCGACAGAATTTGTGAAAAAGGATTTTTTTAATTTAGGAACTGATACTAAAGAAGGTTGTCTGTATCTATCAAGAATTCAAAAATTTGCCGTCCTTCGTTGCGCATTCGAAATAGGGCAACGAAGAACTGTTTAACCTAAAAAATATACGCCCGAGGCGTCATTAGTCGTTTGGTCACTTTCGAGATCTTCGTACCCGTAAGTTCCAGCTAGATCATCTGTAAACTCCTCTTCCAAATATTCAAAATACAACGGCTCTTCGTTGTCTACTTGTTAATTTGGTTCTATCTCGCTTTGCTCTGCTTGTGGCTCTGTAGTGGATGTGGCTATGTGGAATTGACGTTGAAATTTTTGAGGCGGACCTGTCTGATGAGGAGGCGGTGGGCGCTTGCTCATTAACTCGTTATTAGAGGGTCTATTCATGTAATTTAATTTAACAGATCGGATGGATCTATCTACATCCATTGGCTCCGGTAGAGGCTGTGGTTCGGGAGCTTGTGGTCTAGGTGGTGTTTGATAGTTTTGTCCAACTGGGCCGTACTGTGGTCGTCCATGAGTAGGTTGACCTCCTGAACCTCATTGGTGGTTGCTGCCTATTTTGGTCGGGTTGAAAGTATAATCTAGGATCAAAGCGTCTACAGTTATTACTGGTGTTCGACGATGATTGCTTTTGAGGCATCGGTCTGCGATTGTACATCACTTGCCTCGGTGGCAATTGTGGTGGTTGTTGCACGAACTTAGGGGTAAAAGCGTTTCAATGCTCCAGATTCTCTACTAAGTCACAGAGGTGCACCGCATGACTAAGGTTTCTTGGCTCCTTGATAGCCAATAAGCGTGGCAAATCTCCGTTTAGTCCGCGAATAAACACGTCGAAAGCTTTCTCACGGTAGCTTTGTGTTAACGTACTTTTGCTCTCGGCAGATTGTTCGCGTACACTTATCTGATTTAGGATGAGAGAGAGGTGATAGTAAACCGCTTGGTAGAATTCGTGGATAGTCAAGCGACCCCGAGACAGTGAGAACAATTGGTACTTAAGTGTCTTGAGATCGCGTTTGTCGGCACAGTGGTCGGTGAGACACTTGTAGATGGCTTTCCAGTTCATGGGTGTATTATAAGATTCTAATACTGCATATGCCTCACCTACTACTTTATTGCGAAATGCAAGAGTTATTGAATAGTACTTGAAAGTCCCTTCTTGTCCCTCATAAATGCTCATAATGCGTTCAACGTTTTTCTTCCATGAACTAAATGAGGCACGATCGCCGGAGAAATCTCTTATTAATTTAGCTATCTCTGGTACTTTATCCGATTCATCGGGTTTTGGTTTAACCATAGGTATGTCGCGTAGTATGACTTGATTATCATTCGCTCTGAGCGAGTCCCTTATCATGTCTCCGATGATCTCTCTTAATTCGGGTGTACTGGTGAACAACCTAGCTCCACGATCGGGAATTATATTCTTATGGGCATTATTGCCTAAATTAAAAGCAGCAGTCATTGCGTCTATTATCTCGTCGGTACTCATTGTTTGTTTTGATGTAATTTGTTTGACTTTGGGTTGGCTCACTGTCAACTGTGTACGCCTTTGCTTACACTTTGTACACGCAAGCAACCGGTTGCAAAAGAATTCGATGCTGTAAGACTACGGATATAACCCGATTGTACTTTGAAACGGACTACTATTATTGTTATTATATCACGAAATATTTAATTTTTAATAAATAATGTTAGGGAATTCGTAATTCTTTTTAATTTGAAGCAGAGTAAATGAATTTAGCGGATTGTTACTTATAGATGCTTATTTTCCGAAAAATTAGGACTGTTAATTAAACTTTTTCTTATTATCTATTTTCCGATCTCTTTATTTTCTTAGAGATGGATTTTTATGCTGTCGATTTGTTTCTTAGATTTGCATTTTATTTTTAATTTCTTTTCAGTTGATTTCTTTGATTTGTTGTTTCACTTTGTTAATAACTTATTATCTTACGCTTACAAAATAAAATACATTCGTCGAATCTTCCGTACTGATCTTCTGGATTTTGTCCATTTTGTCCCGCGGCGTAATGTGGCAACTTTCTTTGGCACGGCAACGACAACGGGTGACTGGGGATCCTCGAGACACTTTAATTCTCGGTGTCCTGTGGACGGGTACTACAGGACGTCGACGATTAGTTTTTAGGGTGACCTGACAGAAAAGTACTGCACTACTTATTTCGTCGTAATGTCTGTCGCGGTTACCGATTTTGGCTTTTTTTTGTAAGTCAACTTTTAACGATAACTCGCGAACTTAAACTGTCAGGTCCCTGCTCGGGCGCCAATAAGAACATTCAGTTCTTTAGACTGTTAAAAAATATATTTGTGAGCGGAGCTCGACTTGTTTATTGATTCGATACAAATTTGGAACTAATTAAATGACTTAATTTAATTAATAATGTTGACGCTGCTGCTGATACCGATGTGCTGATGTAGCGCGCGTGGAGTATGGTTGGGCGCTGGTCTCCGTGGTTCTGCGTGTGATATGGTTGTGTGCTGGTCTCCGTGGTTCTGCACTGGTCCCTCTTGCGTAAGCTCGGGGATCGTATTACCGTCTGGGAGAATTGACAGGGAGTCGATATGCTGACAAGGCGCACATGTAACATGTTCATCCGCTGGATGAGTGGCTGTGGTGTTTGTGTCACTTCGTGAGAACATATCCGTTGTTAACTTATATATATTTATTTATTATATTTATATTTTATTTATTATAGAAATTATTTAGCGTTTTTCGTTCACTTATCCATTATCCCTAAGTATTAATATTTAGAAATATGAAGTATAATAAAGTATTAAATTTAGAAATTAATAAAATGTTTATGTCAGTTATGTTCTAAGCTTTTGATGTTGTTCTGGGAACAATGCAGCTTATTTTAAGAAATTAGTGCGGCTAACTCAGACTCTTATCTTAGAGTTTCTGAATTACATTTGTTCAGTGGATATTGTTTTTTTGGATACTTTATTTCTTATTTTCAATATGCTAAAATTTTATTAATTCTCCCCTTTCCATTTGGTACGTTGGTGGTGTAATGACCCAACTTTATAACTTTGAAAATTCGTCAGCTGGTGTTTAATAGAAATCAATATGATTGAACTTCTACATAGATTAAAGATATCAGTTATTAACAAATTTCAATGAAAATTGTCAACTTTTAATGTGTAATTTACAAGAAAATCAGTTTCTTTAAATATGCCTCAAAACACAACAAAAATTTATTACTAGAGGCACGTCCAGCACTTACCAAATAACACATTTATATATGTAGAGACAACATAGTGAACCGCTTAGTTAGTATATTTAATTGTGAAAGTGATTAACAGGAAAGTATTCCAGTGCATTGAACTTGTACAGCTGATTATTGTCGCTTTCATTTTAATTTTCATTTTTCGCTGTTCGTCGCCCCCCACCAAGCAGTTAGCTAAGCGCACATACTTGTATAATTAAATGTACAAAAATAATTCCGCAAGCCAGCATCTGCACCGGTGACTTTTTTTTCGTTATCTGCCCATACCTAGCAATTGTTGTTGCTTACAATTTTCGTTGTACCGTTGTTGTACACTGACCAAATAACATATAGATACCCCACTTCATTTACTCGTTGTTCACAAAAATTTCTTGCGAGCGGTCCCAGCAGAGGCTCAGCGTCGTAAACGAGCGGTCCCAGCAGAGGCTGTGCGTCGTTACGAAGTGTCTCAGCAGAGACGAAGGCAGCCGAGATCTTCGTTTTATTCTTACTTGAGCTGCTGCTGTGAGAATGTACGCCTTTTAGAAGCGTAGACAACAACAACTAATGAGCGAGAAAACATGATAGAAAATGCATATCACCATGCTACTCCCACTCTTGTCATTGATGTTGTGAGCAACCCACCTCCGTTTCGTTTGCTTGCGACTGTCATTGATGATGTCCCTGATCTTTGTTATGAGCTCGTGTGTATGCGTAGTTCGCTGTACAGACAAGCAATAGACAAATACAAATTAAAGTTTCTTCCTTGGATCCTATGTCCACTGTAGTGTCCTCGTCCTGCTGCTGCTGCCAGTACTTTCTATTGCTGGTCTTGGGCTCAGACAATAATAAGAAAATATAATATTTGACGGCAAGTGCCGGAGCAATGATATTTATTAAGCGACTTATTGGGAGAGCGCTATATTCAAAACTAAATTACAAAATTTCTTCTTAAGCTAAGTCAAACTCGCATCACGCCACAATGTTATAGTCGGCAAGCCGACTCAGCATAATCACGGGCAATAACGGAAAACTCTTGCGACATGACAAAAGTGTCCGATTACTGCCGCTGACCATTGCAGCTATAGTGCACTGATACAAAGTGCTTAGCGCAGCAATTGCGAGGGTTAATAAACTTATGGAATATAGTTCAGCGAGGGTTATTCATAACCCAATAATTACTTGTATGTGTTATCTTATAACTACTCCCCCTCAAGTCCGTTGCCGTCCTCGGTCACGTTGCTGATGGCCTTTTGCATTTCTTGTCAGTCTCGACTTCTCCTTAACATTTGGAAAAGTGAACCGGTAAGAATGACACTAAATCCTATTCCAGCTGCGAACCAACACTTGGGCGGCCATGTTGCCGTCATCTCGTCTTTGAATCCTTGTATGGTCATTAGATTTTGAGTATTCAGTCTATGAAGGAGAGGCATGCTCAAAATCGGGTCGTGGCCTACAATGTTTAGTAGTGGAGACCCCGCAGCGCCTGGTGTTTTGTTCAGGACTTCACGTATGTTAACATATTTAGTCTCGTTGACGATTGCCTGATGCTCAAAAGTGATGAGATGTGTGCCGTTTATTGGAATCTCTGGTCCGCCGTTTGTGCTAACTTTTGCTGCACTTTCGTTGATAATTATCACGCCATCGTCTACCTGAGTGATCGGTTCTAAGTGGCTGGGCTGCGTATGGCACATAGCTGTGCCTCCAGCGTGAAGTGCCCGCGCACATGTGTCATGTGTCGCTGCTTTGCAAAAGGTGGAGTAGGTAGTCGCAATGCACTCGGTTACTGCCAGAATATCTCCATCGCATTCAGCTACTATGTCATCTTGAAGCTTTAGTATTGTGTGTTGGTGTGACACGGGGAAGATGGTGATTTTCTTGCAGATGGACTTAACTCTAGGGTATGCAATTAAGATATGAATGATATTTTCGGATTGGAGGACCTTAATAGTCGATGCTTCCATCAGACTAACTATTGGTGTGTTTATTGTATGTTCTACCAAAAACTTCAAATCATTGTTGTCGAAAATAGTTGGGTTGACAAAGTTTGATTTGGCCAAAGTAACTGTTAGCATTAAATTTTGAATTTCTGTTATTAGCATTCTGTTTCTGGCCAGAAGGACCTCGTATAGGTGAGGAGTGTCAACGAAATTTTGTTGTTTGCTTTTAATAGTTTGATTGATAGTATCAGTTAGGTTGTTAATTTGTTTCTGTGTTTCTGAGTTTATTAAAACTTGTCTATTATTTGAGTCGATCAGTTGAGATTCTGTTATTTTAATTCTTTCGAGATCCGAGGCATCAGGGGTGCCTGCGACCACTTTGAGTGCTGTACCCAGGAAATCTAAGCTTCTAGCTATCCTATGGTGTATTTTTAAAACGGACAAAAGACTCCTAATGTGGTCTGTATCGACCTCTAGCAGTTTTCGCATATGTGATTGCGGGAAATGTTCGGACAATTTTTCAGTGCTCTCCATAATTGCTACAAAATCCGACAAGTTACTTGTGTGTTTTAAATAATCCACTCTGCTCCCATACCAACGAGTCCCCATCTATTATGGGAATATACTTAGAGTGCGAGTAGTCGGTTATCCGAGCGTTCACTGACATTACCATAGATAGGATCGTGCTAATCATCCTGTAAGACAAGGGAAACATTATAAGAATAAATATTGTGCAACTTACTCTATACTAATCTAATCTTTATGTATGAGGTTATACAATATAGTCCTTATGGACCACCCGCCCCTTTACAAGAACAGACGTTCCTAGGTCTGCTTGTATTTTTCCTTCTGAACATAAAGGGGACAACTTGTTTCCAAGCCTTTTGTTGTTTTTCAGGTATATTTTCTCACCCACCTCGAATTCCCTATTCTGTCTATTAGGATTGCATCTCTCGATATTGTTTTCCTGGGCTTCCGTTATTTTTTCTTTTACGATGCGCCTGATATCTCCAGATTCCGAATGTATGTCCTCTATAGGCTTTCTACCAGTGACTGAGTGGAGTGTTCTATTATATTCCACCGTTGCCCTCATTATTAGTTCAGATGTATCGTCGACTTTCTTGTCTAATTTTAGACACCTCGCGATTTCGGTTAGGGTACTGTAAAAACGTTCTACTTGATTAGTCGAACTTCTGTGGAGTGGGGGTGCATTTACAACTTCTATATTGTAATTGTTTTTGAGAAGCGATGTTATTGTTTCTGACTTGAAGGTTGGCTCGTTGTCGCAATAAATGGTTTTAATGTTTGGGAACAAGTTTACCAACTGTAACATAGGAGCTTTTACGTCGAGTATTGTGCGAGACAATATTGGCTGAACTATGGCGAGTTTTGAGAACTTGTCGATGCAAGTTAGAAACTGTTTTTTGTCTGTGCTAAAAACGTCGATGTGAAGCATTTCCCCGGAATGAGAAGGAATTGGTGTTATTCCAAGCTCTTGCTTTTATGCACACCTTGCAATTAGCGACGATTTCGTTAGCTAGCTTATTCATTGTTGGAAAATAGTAATCGCGAAGGACTTGCTTAGTATTTTCCTGAGCAGCTCTCTACACGTTTCAACCGTGTAGGTCAGAGAGATTTCGCTGTGAATGGTGGCTATGTCTGAGTGAGGCTCATCTTGCAAAGCGTTTACGTTTTGTCGAGATAAGGCATCAGCCACGAAATTTTCTTTACCTGGCTTATAGAATATTTTTGCATCATGTTCGTCTATGTAAGCCTTCCACCTTTTAATTTTTGAGTTTGTATTTTTTTCAGATACCGCAAAGGTTAAAGGCTGGTGGTCGGTAAATATTTGTATGTCTTTGGTGCCGTATAAAAAGTTCTGTAGCTTGCCAAGTGCCCACACAATTGCCAGTAGCTCACGTTCGTTTGTGGCATAATTCAACTCGCACTGTTTTAAAGTTCGCGAGATCATTGTAATGGGTCGGCCCCCTTGAGACAAAACAGCTCCAATGCCATTTGCGGAAGCATCGGTAGTGAGGTCGAACGGCTGCTTGAAATCGGGATACATGAGGATAACGTCTTCCGATGCTAATATTCTCAATCGTTCAAATGCATCGCGTTGTGATTCGCTAAACTCCACTGCTACCTTACGGGACCTGTGTTTGCTAACCGTTCCGTTTTCCCCCTTCAGGATGTCTGTTAAAGGCCTAGCGATTGCGGCGAAATCCTTTACGAATCTTCTGTAGTAGCTTGCTAACCCTAAAAACGATCTGAGGCTGTACAAATTTTTTGGTTCGGGGTATTCCTGTATGGTTCTAACCTTTTCGGGGTCAGTCTTTGCTCCACCTTTGTTAACTATAAAACCTAGGTACTCGACGCTTTCCCTAAAGAATTTGGTTTTCTCCTGAGAAACCCTCATGTTCGCATCGCTTAGGCACTTTAGTACTGTGTCGATGTGCCGAACATGATCAGCTTCGTTTTCAGAGTAAATTATTACGTCATCTACGTAGACGTAACAAATTTTCCTAATTTGTTCTCTATGGTTCTCTGAAAAATGCTCCCAGCATTTTTAAGACCAAAGGGTAGACGACAGAACTCATATTTCCCGCCGTTTACCGAAAATGATGTCTTGTCTCGGTCTTGTTCCGCTAAGAAAATCTGATGGTACCCTGATTTTAAATCCAGAGTAGTGAAAAATTTTGCATTCCCTAGATTCGCTAGAATCATGGGAATACAAGGCATTGGGTAGCGATCTGGAATGGTTTTTTCATTCAATTTCCTAAAGTCAATTACCAAACGTTTATTTTTGTTACCGTTGGCGTCGGTTCCTTTTTTGTTAACAACCCAAGTTGGGCTATTGTATGGGGACTTTGATGGTCTAATTATGCCATCCTTTAGCAACTGTTTGATTTCGGTGTTTACAAAATCTGCCACACCCATAGGATGTGGGTACAGTCTTGAATGCACCGGCTCGTTGTCTTCCGTACGAATAGTGGCGACGACAGAAGTGTGGAATGGTAATGCCTCGTTAGAGGTCGAAAATACCTTTAATTTTCCTAATATCATCCTTTTAAACTCCCTTTTGATGGAGTCTGGTACCACTATGTCTGTGAAGTTCACGCTGTCACAGTTGTAGTACTGAAGCTTTTCCGATGTATTCTTGTACTCTAGGGTGCTATTGTTTAAGTTCAATGTCACTCCTGCCTCTGTTAAGAGATCGAAGCCTATGATGGCATCAAACGTACTAAGCGTGTCTAGTAAGAAAAATGGGGAAATTATATGAAATATTGACATCGAACATTTGTTTTTGATTTCACTAGAGCCGTGTATTGAGCTCACAGTGATAGGCTTGTTGACTAGAATTACGTTTTTAGCTCCTTTATGGGCTTTACGTAATTTTCGCCGCCCCAGTGTCTATTAGGATTTTCAATTTTCTCCCAGCCAGCTGACGTTCAATGACGGGCAGCCGGGACCTCCCACTAAAAAATTTAACGAGTCGTTACCACATGCTGAGTCGCTGTCATCATCTATGACCTCGTCTGCGTTGTCGGCTACATTCTTATAGTCCTTATCTGAGTCGACCTGGGCATTCTGGACTACATTATTTACTCGCTGACGCCTTTGACCTGTTACTCGCTCAGACGAATTTTGCCTCTTTTTAGCTGGAGGACCATTGTTTGCTTGTTTCTCAAAATTGGTGTGCTGCCTAAATTTAGAGGACGAATCTATCTCCATCGGTTCAGGGAGCCTGGGCCTGGTCTCTTCTATTCTGTTCGATACTAGTGTTATTATTTTGCCGCTTGGTAAAATGGGGGTTTTTGTCGAAGACACGCTCTTCTTTACTGTTTTTTCCGTTTGGATGGGCTTTCTCTTCTAAAGCTTTGGCATATGAACTCGAGAACATGCTTCTTTCTATACTAGACTCTGCCTTTTCGCTAGTGCTAGCGCAGACGGCAGATCTTTGGGTTGAGCTGGAAAAACAATGGCCTTCAATGATTTCTTTAGACCCGAAATAAATGCATGTAGCGCATCTGCCCTGACTTCTCTGTTCATTAGGTCAGCGCCTTCTTGATCGTGTGACATAATAATTTTATTAGTTACTAGAGTCAATTTCCTTTCGACTTCGTCGTAATAATCCATTAGACTCGAATCGCCTTGCCTAACCATCTCAAGCGCTTGCCGGAGAGTGCGCAATGATGTGCGTTGTGTGAGACTAACAATGCCCGTGCCTAAAAAGTTCGTATGCGTCATTGGCAGATTGTCGCCATGCCACGTACTCATCTTGGGTCCCGTTAAAATCTGGTATTGATTTTATAATGTCTAAAGGAATGTCGCACCTGATTTCTGGATTTACAGCAATCTTTTCGTAGACGTGGATCTGAGGGGCGTCGACACGCAAATTGCTAATCTGATTCTCAACCGCTTGAATGCGCGCTTGAAAATTTATTTCCTGACGTGCTAACGCTGCGTTAACGGCAGCTGTTACTAAGGCTTGAACTTGTTGTGCGTCCATGACTGTATCTGCTAGGCACTTTTGGCTATTACTTTCGTGATCGGAAATATTCTCCTCTTGGTTAGAATTCCATCTGTCTTCACTGTCGTATTCTATTTTAACCTCTCTATAGACCCTCGACCAACTCATAAATCAATTATTTAAACACTTCTCACTTATTCGTTCGGTTTTACGAATATTTTAAATCAGTTATGCCCGGAATTGATTTAATGTAAAAAAAAATTCACTTCTTTAATAAATTATGTCGGCTCAGTTTACCTGTTGGCCAGATCAAACACTTTGATTATTTTGTTGAATTTTCTCGATTTGATGTTTTTTTTTGTGTAGAACTTACAGGTTACATTCAGTGTGTGCGCGAGTTCTTAATATATGTTGGGCGCCAATTAAGGTTTCTTCCTTGGATCCTATGTCCAGTGTGGTGTCCTCGTTCTGCTGCTGCTGCCAGTAGGACGATTACGGTGGAAAGTGACTGTACTTTCTATTGCTGGTCTTGGGCTCAGACAATAATAAGAAAATATAATATTTGACGGCAAGTGCCGGAGCAATGATATTTATTAAGCGGCTTATTGGTAGTGTTGTAGCGGGCGGGAATGTATTCCTCGGGTCCTAGGGTGTGTGATCCCTGTGGTAGTGGGCGGCGAAGAGTCTGGGGTCGATCTGTCGTTGCTGCTGCTGTTAGTTGTCCGCTGCTGTTATATGTACATACATATGTACATACATACGTTGGTGGACCGTGAAGGGGGGTGTTGGATTCGGTAGAGAATCAATTAAAGTGCTGGATTGCACTTTGTTAATTATATGAACACTTTATTAAAGGGGCACAAGAGTATGTGCGAATTATTGGGTTGTATGGACACACAAAACAGTAGCAGAGTCGGGGTGACTTGCGAGATATTTTTTTACATATAAGCTTAATTAGAGAGGGTCAACTCCACGATAGCCGATCGTCGGGTATCGATACTATCGATGGGGAGTATCGTGTGGAGCAGCCGGATCAGCTGCTCGGCGTTGTCATCTGACGCAAACAGGTAGAGCGCTATATTCAAAACTAAATTACAAAAGTTCTTCTTAAGCTAAGTCAAACTCGCATCACGCCACAATGTTATAGTCGGCAAGCCGACTCAGCATAATCACGGGCAATAACGGAAAACTCTTGCGACATGACAAAAGTGTCCGATTACTGCCGCTGACCATTGCAGCTATAGTGCGCTGATACAAAGTGCTTAGCGCAGCAATTGCGAGGGTTAATAAACTTATGAAATATAGTTCAGCGAGGGTTATTCATAAGCTTCTGGCCAATAATTACTTGTATGTAGCTTCCTGATTTTCGTTTGGAAGTCTTTCTGAAGTCTGAAATTTTATTTCTCGCTTGCCAGAGACTTTTTGTTCAAGCGGGGGTAGCTTGAAAAGTTCTTCATTCGCTATGAAATAATATATGTATGTATATACAGTTTTATACATGAGGATAATGTCTTCCGATGCTAATATCCTCAATCGTTCAAATGCATCGCGTTGTGATTCACTAAACTCCACTGCTACCTTACGGGACCTGTGTTTGCTAACCGTTCCGTTTTCCCCCTTCAGGATGTCTGTTAAAGGCCTAGCGATTGCGGCGAAATCCTTTACGAATCTTCTGTAGTAGCTTGCTAACCCTAAAAACGATCTGAGGCTGTACAAATTTTTTGGTTCGGGGTATTCCTGTATGGTTCTAACCTTTTCGGGGTCAGTCTTTGCTCCACCTTTGTTAACTATAAAACCTAGGTACTCGACGCTTTCCCTAAAGAATTTGGTTTTCTCCTGAGAAACCCTAATTGTTCGCATCGCTTAGGCACTTTAGTACTGTGTCGGTGTGCCGAACATGATCAGCTTCGTTTTCAGAGTAAATTATTACGTCATCTACGTAGACGTAACAAATTTTCCCAATTTGTTCTCTAAGAACATCATCTATGGTTCTCTGAAAAATGCTCCCAGCATTTTTAAGACCAAAGGGTAGACGACAGAACTCATATTTCCCGCCGTTTACCGAAAATGATGTCTTCTCTCGGTCTTGTTCCGCTAAGAAAATCTGATGGTACCCTGGTTTTAAATCCAGAGTAGTGAAAAATTTTGCATTCCCTAGATTCGCTAGAATCATGGGAATACAAGGCATTGGGTAGCGATCTGGAATGGTTTTTTCATTCAATTTCCTAAAGTCAATTACCAAACGTTTATTTTTTGTTACCGTTGGCGTCGGTTCCTTTTTTTGTTAACAACCCAAGTTGGGCTATTGTATGGGGACTTTGATGGTATAATTATGCCATCCTTTAGCAACTGTTTGATTTCGGTGTTTACAAAATCTGCCACACCCATAGGATGAGGGTACAGTCTTGAATGCACCGGCTGGTTGTCTTCCGTACGAATAGTGGCGACGACAGAAGTGTTGAATGGTAATGCCTCGTTAGAGGTCGAAAATACCTTTAATTTTCCTAATATCATCCTTTTAAACTCCCTTTTGATGGAGTCTGGTACCACTATGTCTGTGAAGTTCACGCTGTCACAGTTGTAGTACTGAAGCTTTTCCGATGTATTCTTGTACTCTAGGGTGCTATTGTTTAAGTTCAATGTCACTCCTGCCTCTGTTAAGAGATCGAAGCCTATGATGGCATCAAACGTACTAAGCGTGTCTAGTAAGAAAAATGGGGAAATTTTATGAAATATTGACATCGAACATTTGTTTTTGATTTCACTAGAGCCGTGTATTGAGCTCACAGTGATAGGCTTGTTGACTAGAATTACGTTTTTTAGCTCCTTTATGGGCTTTACGTAATTTTTCGCCGCCCCAGTGTCTATTAGGATTTTCAATTTTCTCCCAGCCAGCTGACGTTCAATGACGGGCAGCCGGGACCTCCCACTAAAAAATTTAACGAGTCGTTACCACATGCTGAGTCGCTGTCATCATCTATGACCTCGTCTGCGTTGTCGGCTACATTCTTATAGTCCTTATCTGAGTCGACCTGGGCATTCTGGACTACATTATTTACTCGCTGACGCCTTTGACCTGTTACTCGCTCAGACGAATTTTGCCTCTTTTTAGCTGGAGGACCATTGTTTGCTTGTTTCTCAAAATTGGTGTGCTGCCTAAATTTAGAGGACGAATCTATCTCCATCGGTTCAGGAGCCTGGGCCTGGTCTCTTCTATTCTGTTCGATACTAGTGTTATTATTTTGCCGCTTGGTAAAATGGGGGTTTTTGTCGAAGACACGCTCTTCTTTACTGTTTTTTCCCTGTTTGGAATGACCGTGAGACCTGATGGCTTCCGTTGCATGGGCTTTCTCTTCTAAAGCTTTGGCATATGAACTCGAGAACATGCTTCTTTCGATACTAGACTCTGCCTCTTTCGCTAGTGCTAGCGGAGACGGCAGATCTTTGGGTTGAGCTGGAAAAACAATGGCCTTCAATGATTTCTTTAGACCCGAAATAAATGCGTGTAGCGCATCTGCCCTGACTTCTCTGTTCATTAGGTCAGCGCCTTCTTGATCGTGTGACATAATAATTTTATTAGTTACTAGAGTCAATTTCCTTTCGACTTCGTCGTAATAATCCATTAGACTCGAATCGCCTTGCCTAACCATCTCAAGCGCTTGCCGGAGAGTGCGCAATGATGTGCGATCTGCGTATGTGCAATCTAGTCTTGCTATAATTGCATCGAAATTTAGCACTGCGTTGTGTGAGACTAACAATGCCCGTGCCTAAAAAGTTCGTATGCGTCATTGGCAGATTGTCGCCATGCCACGTACTCATCTTGGGTCCCGTTAAAATCTGGTATTGATTTTATAATGTCTAAAGGAATGTCGCACCTGATTTCTGGATTTACAGCAATCCTTTCGTAGACGTGGATCTGAGGGGCGTCGACACGCAAATTGCTAATCTGATTCTCAACCGCTTGAATGCGCGCTTGAAAATTTATTTCCTGACGTGCTAACGCTGCGTTAACGACAGCTGTTACTAAGGCTTGAACTTGTTGTGCGTCCATGACTGTATCTGCTAGGCACTTTTGGCTATTACTTTCGTGATCGGAAATATTCTCCTCTTGGTTAGAATTCCATCTGTCTTCACTGTCGTATTCTATTTTAACCTCTCTATAGACCCTCGACCAACTCATAAATCAATTATTTAAACACTTCTCACTTATTCGTTCGGTTTTACGAATATTTTAAATCAGTTATGCCCGAAATTGATTTAATGTAAAAAAAATTCACTTCTTTAATAAATTATGTCGGCTCAGTTTACCTGTTGGCCAGATCAAACACTTTGATTATTATGTTGAATTTTCTCGATTTGATGTTTTTTTTGTGTAGAACTTACATGTTACATTCAGTGTGTGCGCGAGTTCTTAATATATGTTGGGCGCCAATTAAGGTTTCTTCCTTGGATCCTATGTCCAGTGTGGTGTCCTCGTCCTGCTGTTGCTGCCAGTAGGATGATTACGGTGGAAAGTGACTGTACTTTCTGTTGCTGGTCTTGGGCTCAGACAATAATAAGAAAATATAATATTTGACGGCAAGTGCCGGAGCAATGATATTTATTAAGCGACTTATTGGGAGAGCGCTATATTCAAAACTAAATTACAAAAGTTCTTCTTAAGCTAAGTCAAACTCGCATCACGCCACAATGTTATAGTCGGCAAGCCGACTCAGCATAATCACGGGCAATAACGGAAAACTCTTGCGACATGACAAAAGTGTCCGATTACTGCCGCTGACCATTGCAGCTATAGTGCGCTGATACAAAGTGCTTAGCGCAGCAATTGCGAGGGTTAATAAACTTATGAAATATAGTTCAGCGAGGGTTATTCATAAGCTTCTGGCCAATAATTACTTGTATGTAGCTTCTTGATTTTCGTTTGGAAGTCTTTCTGAAGTCTGTAATTTTATTTCTCGCTTGCCAGAGACTTTTTGTTCAAGCGGGGGTAGCTTGAAAAGATCTTCATTCGCTATGCATAGGAGGAGCTATAAATTTTTATGCATTCATAAAAAATTATAATAAATATTAAGAAAATTAATTTCTAAAATTTTACATTAAATAATTATTATTGGTGGACCTTTTCTGTAATTTAAATAAATTGATAAAACTATCACCCATCCAATAATAATAATGAAGCTATAGTAATTCAATTTGAATGACATTTGAAATTATAGTTGCGAATGAAGAACTTTTCAAGCTACCCCCGCTTGAACAAAAAGTCTCTGGCAAGCGAGAAATAAAATTTCAGACTTCAGAAAGACTTCCAAACGAAAATCACGCATACATGTAAAGTTTTTCAGAAACTGCTCGGCTGTTGTACAAAGTAGACGTTTCTAATTTTGCTCTTCTTAAATCACTTAAATTCCGTATCTCTTACTGTAGTTTAATACGTTTAAAGGTACCAAATTTAACAATATTATTGTGTAGTGCGTATTTCTGGTGCTAGTGTCAAACTACGTGTGTTTGGTTTTATAAAAATTGCATTTTTTTGTAATTATATTTACAAACAGTGCGCGTCGCTAACAGTTGTGTTTTTTTTTTTATTTCGCTTATTCTCGTCTTTTCGTCACTCTCCTAACTTGTGCTCTCTCATTGCATGCGTATCTATATAGCTTGCGCTCTTTATCGCCCGCTCTTATAATAACTGTATTCTTATTGTCTCTCTCTTGCTCTGTTTGCATTGTGTTATTGCTGGTTGTTTTTCTACAGCACTCGACACAAGGTTAGTTACATTTCAATTGTAATCTCACTTATCAATTTCTCAAATTTCTCTTTTTGGTTTCTTATTTTTCCTTACATCATGACTTCGTGCTGCATCAAAGTCTGTAAGGTAATGTCCGATCCTAAGGCAGATTTTATAAGCTGCTGGCTGTGTGACAATCTAGCGCATGTTAAATGTGCAGGTTTCACAGTGCGTGTAAAAGATTACATTGCCAATAAGACC
This sequence comes from Drosophila quadrilineata, assembly GCA_018150725.1. Taxonomy (NCBI): domain Eukaryota; kingdom Metazoa; phylum Arthropoda; class Insecta; order Diptera; family Drosophilidae; genus Drosophila; species Drosophila quadrilineata. The sequence continues at coordinate 182,272 of JAECWN010000197.1, read as the reverse complement.
GGCCTTAAATGGTGTTGCGAAGCTTGCCGTGAGACGGAGATTAATATGCAATCATTTGCAATGCATACGCGCAATAACTTCTTTGCGTTGAAAAAAAGCTTTGACCTTCTTCATAAGGATTTCCAGGCAATGGAATTTAAGTTTAATAATTTTAAAATTTTTACTGAGCCGCCTATGGTCTCTGAGCCTCCTTCTAATAGCTTACCACCGGAGGTAATTATCACTCCGGTTTTGAATAATGATAATATGACTGTAACAATTCCTTCTGCAGCTACTTCAAATCCGCGTAGCTCTAAACCAAATAGACCCAAAAAAGATAGGCCTTCAAATGATATGCCTCTTGTGTCATCTGAGGTCAATCATCTTCGTGTGTTCAATTCTCCTAAGCTTCCCACGCCTCCAAATGTTCTTCCTAGCGTAGTGGAGACTGCTAGACCTCTGAAGTCTATACCTAATAGACGCCAAATTTTTATTTCTCGCCTGGCATCTGACACTTCAACTGAAGATGTTAAGGCGTATATTTAAAAGAAGCTTAATAATAATTGTCCCAACATGTCCGTTGAGAAATTAAAACTTAAGCATCACAGAGAAATTTCCTCCTTCAAAATATCTGTCCCCACAAGTGTATTTAGTACTATTTGTACTAATGCTTTTTGGCTGGATGATATGGTTGTAAAGGAGTACAGTCCGCAAAAGAGACATAAGTCTTCTGTTCCCCCTTCTCTTGCTACTAATGTTCCGTCAAAAAACTAATAAATTCTTCAAATCTGTTAGCTTATCAGGATGTTAGAGGCCTTAAGTCAAAACTTTCTAACCTTTATGTAGATAGTTTTTCTTTCGAACATAACATTTTGGCATTTACTGAGACCTGGCTTAAACCTGACATTCTTGATGCATCTATACTTTCACCTCTTTATGTTACTTATAGATGTGATAGAATGGATAGAAAAGGTGGTGGTGTCCTTATTGCGATAAAATCTAATCTTATATCGCAATTAGTAAATAACTCCCCCACTAATATAGAAATTGTATGTGTGAAAGTGCGAATTCATAACATTAACTTATTTATTTCCTGTTCATATATTCCTCCCCAGTCTGATTTATCTGTATACCTAGCTCACTTAACGGTAATTCAATCTTTGTCCAGCATGCTTTTGGATAAAGACTGTTTGGTAGTTGTTGGTGACTTTAACTTGCCCGATGTTATTTGGTCGGATAACAACGACTTAATGACAACGAGTTTTTGTCGGGACTTCTTGAACTAAATCTATCTCAGGTCAACTCAATTCGAAATTGCAGGAACCGAATACTTGATCTTGTCTTTGTATCAGATCAGGTATGCGATACTGTTGTACGAATTGATCCTTTAGTTTCACCTGAAGATGCGTTCCATCCCACTTTAGAGCTCGCTATTTTGCTGTCACCATCCGGGCAGCAAAATAAACCACTTCCAATCACTAAACACTACTGCTTTAGTAAAGTAAACTTTAGTGATCTCAATATATTATTTAATAACTACGACTGGTCGGAATTGTACTCTTCTAATAATTTAGAAGGTGCGATTGACATTTTTTATAGAGCTATTAACTCTATTTTTGAAATACATGTTCCTAGAGTGTATCATTCTAAGTCTACAAAACTTCCTTGGTTCTCTAGGGAACTTTCTCTAGGGAACTTTGTAGATTTGAAATCTAAACTTTACAAAAAGTTTAAATTATCTGGTAGGCTTACTGATTTTTCAATGCATGTTAGTGCTAAGTCTGGCTTTGATACTTTGAACCACCGTTGCTATAGTGCATACTTAACTCGCTGTAGATTACAATTTGCTAAAGATCCTAAGCAGTTTTACAACTTCGTAAATCTAAAACGGCGAACTGCTACATATCCTTCTTCCTTAAGTCTTAACGAGAAAACAGCTAGTACCGATCAATATATGTCGGACTTATTTGCAGATTTTTTCCAGGATACTTATTCGTCTAAGATTTACGATTCTAAGTGTCCTTATCCTTATGCAATCTATCCATCTAACTCTGTTTTCGGTCCGCAGATTACGGAATGTTCGTTAGATTGTGAGCTGAGTCTGGTCAAGCCATCTTTTTCTCCTGGGCCAGATGGGGTGCCTGGCTGTGTTCTCAGATACTGTGCAAATTCGCTCTGTAAGCCAATTCTTAAACTTTTTTGTTTGTCCGTTTCGACCGGATTATTTCCTAAGTTATGGAAAGAATCTTATGTTATTCCCTTACACAAAAAAGGCTCTAAATCTGACGTCATGAACTATAGAGCTATTTCTAAGTTGTCTGCTATTCCTAAATTATTCGAGAAAATCATTACTTCTCAACTGCAACACTTATGTAGCTCAATCATCTCACCAACCCAGCATGGCTTTGTGAGATCCAAATCTACTACAACAAACTTATTGGAACTCTGCTCTATTGTCATTAGTGGGTTTCATAGTACGATGCAAACGGATGTTATCTACACTGACTTCAGTAAAGCATTTGATTCTGAAAACCATACTCTCCTAATGCACAAGTTATCGCTTCTTGGTTTTCCTCATACTCTTATGAACTGGATTTCCAATTATCTTAAAAATAGAACTCAAAGAGTTATGTTTAATTCTGCCCTTTCTAAGCAGATCTTTGTTTATTCAGGAGTGCCCCTCTCTTATAAGGATCCTATTTCTGCTTCTTTGTTGCAAGCTGATCTAAATATTTTCAATTCATGGTGTAAAACCAATCTTATTGCCCTAAATTGCTCAAAGTGCAAAGCCATGACTTTTTGCAGAACACAACCTGTGCATGTTCAATATTTGTTAGACGGCCATCTTCTTAAGAAAATATCTCAAATTAATGACCTAGGCATCTTACTTGATCGTAAACTCTCATTCAACGATCACATTGAGTTCATGGTAAATAAAGCCATGAAGGTCTTAGGTTTCATTAAGCGTTGGTCTAAGGAATTCAATGACCCTTATACGGCTAAACAGCTTTATGTCTCTCTGGTACGTCCCATCCTCGAGTATGGGTCCTGTTTGTGGTCTCCACAGTATCAGACTTATAAAGACAAAATCGAATCGGTGCAAAAGAAGTTCCTAATTTTCGCACTAAGAAACTTAAACTGGTCACCACAACTTAACCTTCCGCCATATACTAGTAGATTACTATTAATTAATCTTCCTTCCCTTTCACACCGTCGCACTAAGCTGGGTGTAACTTTCATTCTTAAACTCATCAATGGTGATATTAACTCTCCTTTCTTGATTAACAAATTAAACTTTTCAATTCCTATTAGATCAACCCGTTTCTATTCCTTATTAACAATTAGCACTTGCCCTACTAATTACCTTATGCATGAACCTTTTAGAGTACTATGTTCTGAGTTTAACAGACTTTACGGGGTTATTAGATTAGAGTCTTCTATTTCTACCAATAAAGCCTTAATCTTAGAACATTTACCCACACATTAATCAATTAATCTCTGGTGGTGGTCATTGATTTCATTGGGTTTTCCTGGGTTTCCCCAATCCTAGCAACGAATGTTGAATCAATTTACATTTTACTCACCCCAGAACTATTTATTTATTATTTTTATTTTATATTTTCCTTCAATTTAATTCTAATTTTATATTTTTAAATATTTAATATATATAATTTAATTATTTTTAAATTTAATTTTAATTTTACATTTAATTTTAAATTTCTGTCGACTGTTTATAGTTGACATTAAATAAATAAATAAATAAATAAATATGTGTACGCTTAAGAAGCTATGCATGTATTTGTCTATTGCCTGTCTGGACAGCGAACTACGCATACACACGAGCTCAAAACATAGATCAAGGGACATCATCAATGACATAGGCAAGCAGACAAAATGTGTTTTGTTCAGGACTTCACGTATGTTAACATATTTAGTCTCGTTGACGATTGCCTGATGCTCAAAAGTGATGAGATGTGTGCCGTTTATTGGAATCTCTGGTCCGCCGTCTGTGCTAACTTTTGCTGCACTTTCGTTGATAATTATCACGCCATCGTCTACCTGAGTGATCGGTTCTAAGTGGCTGGGCTGCGTGTGGCCCATAGCTGTGCCTCCAGCGTGAAGTGCCCGCGCACATGTGTCATGTGTCGCTGCTTTGCAAAAGGTGGAGTAGGTAGTCGCAATGCACTCGGTTACTGCCAGAATATCTCCATCGCATTCAGCTACTATGTCATCTTGAAGCTTTAGTATTGTGTGTTGGTGTGACACGGGGAAGATGGTGATTTTCTTGCAGATGGACTTAACTCTAGGGTATGCAATTAAGATATGTATGATATTTTCGGATTGGAGGACCTTAATAGTCGATGCTTCCATCAGACTAACTATTGGTGTGTTTATTGTATGTTCTACCAAAAACTTCAAATCATTGTTGTCGAAAATAGTTGGGTTGACTAAGTTTGATTTGGCCAAAGTAACTGTTAGCATTAAATTTTGAATTTCTGTTATTAGCATTCTGTTTATGGCCAGAAGTTACTTGTGTGTTTTAAATAATCCACTCTGCTCCCATACCAACGAGTCCCCATCTATTATGGGAATATAGTTAGAGTGCGAGTAGTCGGTTATCCGAGCGTTCACTGACATTATCATAAATAGGATCGTGCTAATCATCCTGTAAGACAAGGGAAACATTATAAGAATAAATATTGTGCAACTTACTCTATACTAATCTAATCTTTATGTATGAGGTTATACAATATAGTCCTTATGGACCACCCGCCCCTTTACAAGAACAGACGTTCCTAGGTCTGCTTGTATTTTTCCTTCTGAACATAAAGGGGACAACTTGTTTCCAAGCCTTTTGTTGTTTTTCAGGTATATTTTCTCACCCACCTCGAATTCCCTATTCTGTCTATTAGGATTGCATCTCTCGATATTGTTTTCCAGGGCTTCCGTTAATTTTTCTTTTACGATGCGCCTGATATCTCCAGATTCTGAATGTATGTCCTCTATAGGCTTTCTACCAGTGACTGAGTGGAGTGTTCTATTATATTCCATCATTGCCCTCATTATTAGTTCAGATGTATCGTCGACTTTCTTGTCTAATTTTAGACACCTCGCGATTTCGGTTAGGGTACTGTAAAACGTTCTACTTGATTAGTCGAACTTCTGTGGAGTGGGGGTGCATTTACAACTTCTATATTGTAATTGTTTTTGAAGCTTGGCTCGTTGTCGCAATAAATGGTTTTAATGTTTGGGAACAAGTTTACCAACTGTAACATAGGAGCTTTTACGTCGACTATTGTGCGAGACAATATTGGCTGAACTACGGCGAGTTTTGAGAACTTGTCGATGCAAGTTAGAAACTGTTTTTTGTCTGTGCTAAAAACGTCGATGTGAAGCATTTCCCCGGAATGAGAAGGAATTGGTGTTATTCCAAGCTCTTGCTTTTATGCACACCTTGCAATTAGCGACGATTTCGTTAGCTAGCTTATTCATTGTTGGAAAATAGTAATCGCGAAGGACTTGCTTAGTATTTTCCTGAGCAGCTCTATGCGCTCGATTGTGTTCAGTGGTGATTATCTCTCTTTGTTCGTTTTTGTCTGAGATGTCCGCTATTAAATTCTTACAATGCAAAAATTTTGTTGTGGGGAAATTTAACACGACCTTGTGTTAAAAACTGGCCAGTGTTGGTAAATCGCAGTGAAACGCATTTACGACATTTGGGTTAATTACCTCCTTAAGCGTCTCAAACAGGTTATTTTTATCAGTGAAGTTTATTAAGTGGCGAGTTTTACTGCCGAAAAGTATAAAATTGCCCTTTAGTGGAAAGCGTGCTTCTTCTAGGACTATTTGATTCCTGAAGCAATTTAAAGGTTTATCTGTCGTTTCAACCGTGTAGGTCAGAGAGATTTCGTGTGAATGGTGGCTATGTCTGAGTGAGGCTCATCTTGCAAAGCGTTTACGTTTTGTCGAGATAAGGCATCAGCCACGAAATTTTCTTTACCTGGCTTATAGAATATTTTTGCATCATGTTCGTCTATGTAAGCCTTCCACCTTTTAATTTTTGAGTTTGTATTTTTTTTCAGATACCGCAAAGGTTAAAGGCTGGTGGTCGGTAAATATTTGTATGTCTTTGGTGCCGTATAAAAAGTTCTGTAGCTTGCCAAGTGCCCACACAATTGCCAGTAGCTCACGTTCGTTTGTGGCATAATTCAACTCGCACTGTTTTAAAGTTCGCGAGATCATTGTAATGGGTCGGCCCCCTTGAGACAAAACGGCTCCTTTGCCATTTGCGGAAGCATCGGTAGTGAGGTCGAACGGCTGCTTGAAATCGGGATGATTTCAAATCCATCGCGTTGTGATTCGCTAAACTCCACTGCTACCTTACGGGACCTGTGTTTGCTAACCGTTCCGTTTTCCCCCTTCAGGATGTCTGTTAAAGGCATAGCGATTGCGGCGAAATTTTTACGAATCTTCTGTAGTAGCTTGCTAACCCTAAAAACGATCCGAGGCTGTACAAATTTTTGGTTCAGGGGTATTCCTGTATGGTTCTAACCTTTTCGGGGTCAGTCTTTGCTCCACCTTTGTTAACTATAAAACCTAGGTACTCGACGCTTTCCCTAAAGAATTTGGTTTTCTCCTGAGAAACCCTCATGTTCGCATCGCTTAATCCCTTTAGTACTGTGTCGATGTGCCGAACATGATCAGCTTCGTTTTCAGAGTAAATTATTAAGAATTATTAAGAACGTCATCTATGGTTCTCTGAAAAATGCTCCCAGCATTTTTAAGACCAAAGGGTAGACGACAGAACTCATATTTCCCGCCGTTTACCGAAAATGATGTCTTCTCTCGGTCTTGTTCCGCTAAGAAAATCTGATGGTACCCTGATTTTAAATCCAGAGTAGTGAAAATTTTTGCCTTCCCTAGATTCGCTAGAATCATGGGAATACAAGGCATTGGGTAGCGATCTGGAATGGTTTTTTCATTCAATTTCCTAAAGTCAATTACCAAACGTTTATTTTTGTTACCGTTGGCGTCGGTTCCTTTTTTTGTTAACAACCCAAGTTGGGCTATTGTATGGGGACTTTGATGGTCTAATTATGCCATCCTTTAGCAACTGTTTGATTTCGGTGTTTACAAAATCTGCCACACCCATAGGATGTGGGTACAGTCTTGAATGCACCGGCTCGTTGTCTTCCGTACGAATAGTGGCGACGACAGAAGTGTGGAATGGTAATGCCTCGTTAGAGGTCGAAAATACCTTTAATTTTCCTAATATCATCCTTTTAAACTCCCTTTTGATGGAGTCTGGTACCACTATGTCTGTGAAGTTCACGCTGTCACAGTTGTAGTACTGAAGCTTTTTCCGATGTATTCTTGTACTCTAGGGTGCTATTGTTTAAGTTCAATGTCACTCCTGCCTCTGTTAAGAGATCGAAGCCTATGATGGCATCAAACGTACTAAGCGTGTCTAGTAAGAAAATGGGAAATTTTATGAAATATTGACATCGAACATTTGTTTTTGATTTCACTAGAGCCGTGTATTGAGATCACAGTGAAAGGCTTGTCGACTGGAATTACGTTTTTTAGCTCCTTTATGGGCTTTACGTAATTTTTCGCCGCCCCAGTGTCTATTAGGATTTTCAATTTTCTCCCAGCCAGCTGCCGTTCAATGACGGGCAGCCGGGACCTCCCACTAAAAATTTAACGAGTCGTTACCACATGCTGAGTCGCTGTCATCATCTATGACCTCGACTGCGTTGTCGGCTACATTCTTATAGTCCTTATCTGAGTCGACCTGGGCATTCTGGACTACATTATTTACTCGCTGACGCCTTTGACCTGTTACTCGCTCAGACGAATTTTGCCTCTTTTTAGCTGGAGGACCATTGTTTGCTTGTTTCTCAAAATTGGTGTGCTGCCTAAATTTAGAGGACGAATCTATCTCCATCGGTTCAGGAGCCTGGGCCTGGTCTCTTCTATTCTGTTCGATACTAGTGTTATTATTTTGCCGCTTGGTAAAATGGGGGTTTTTGTCGAAGACACGCTCTTCTTTACTGTTTTTTCCCTGTTTGGAATGACCGTGAGACCTGATGGCTTCCGTTGCATGGGCTTTCTCTTCTAAAGCTTTGGCATATGAACTCGAGAACATGCTTCTTTCGATACTAGACTCTGCCTCTTTCGCTAGTGCTAGCGGAGACGGCAGATCTTTGGGTTGAGCTGGAAAAACAATGGCCTTCAATGATTTCTTTAGACCCGAAATAAATGCGTGTAGCGCATCTGCCCTGACTTCTCTGTTCATTAGGTCAGCGCCTTCTTGATCGTGTGACATAATAATTTTATTAGTTACTAGAGTCAATTTCCTTTCGACTTCGTCGTAATAATCCATTAGACTCGACTCTCTATCATGTTTTCTCGCTCATTAGTTGTTGTTGTCTACGCTTCTAAAAGGCGTGCATTCTTGCGAAATTGATGCTCTCTCAGCAGCAGTCCAAGTAAGAATGAAACGAAGAGTTCGGATGCCTTCGGCTCTGCTGAGACACTTCGTAACGACGCTCAACCTCTGCTGGGACCGCTCGCAAGAAAATTTTGTGAACAAAACGCGTATATGAAGTGGGGTATCTATATGTTAGTGATTCAATTTATACAAATTTGGAACTAACTAAATGAATTAATTTAATTAATAATGTTGACGCTGCTGCTGGTTGTTCTGCCTGCGTCGACGTTGCCGTTGCCGTTATTGTTGCTGGCTGAGATCCCGCTGCACTTGTTATGTCGCTGTTATTGGTGCCGCCGTCAGGTGGTCTCACCGTCTGGTTTACAGGGTGTTGACTGGTTACCGATGTGCTGATGCAGCGCACGTGGAGTATGGTTGGGCGCTGGTCTCCGTGGTTCTGCACTGGTCCCTGTTGCGTAAGCTCGGGGATCGTATTACCGTCTGGAAGAATTGACCGGGAGTCGATATGCTGACAAGACACACGTGTAACATCTTTATCCGCTGGATAAGTGGCTGTGGTGTTTGTGCCACTTCGTGAGAACATATCCGTTGTTAACTAATGTTATATTCATAGAGAGCAATTTTGAATAGAATATGATATATAAGAAAATTATATATTATCTTACTGAAAATGAATTTCATATTATGTTTATATTTAATTACGAATGTTATTATTGAGGGGGCGTGTTGGAATATCACTATTTAAATATTATCTAATTTACGTAATCTGGTCACACTTGAAGTATTCTTGTATTTATTTTTTTTGTTGTAGTGGGCGGGTATTCCTGGGGTACTGTGATAGTGAGCGCCGAGGAAGTGGAGTTGGTAAATCAATACGCGGGGTTGCACTTGTTTTAAATAAACTGCTGGCAACTTGGGGTGAAGTCGAAAGGATATTCGCCCCGAAAGGATATTCTATCGAAAGGATTTTCGATCCGGCTCCAAGGACCAAATGTTGTAGTGGGCGGGAATGTTTCCTGGGGTCCTAGGATGTGTGATTCCTGTGATAGTGAGCGGCGAAGAATACGCTGCTCGTCGCCGTTGAGTTGAGTGGTCAGCTGCAGTTATGTGTCCGCTGATGTTGTATGTACATATGTATATACGTTGAAGAGCTGCGGAGTGAGGGGTAATGGAGTTAGTAAAACAATATGCGGGGTCGCACTTGTTTTATATAAGCTGTTGCTTTATTTGGCAACTTTTGTTGGGGCACAAGAATATGTGCTGAATTAAAACTATTTACAAAAAAGTGGTCGAATAGCTTAGTCGGGGGTGACTTGTACGATTCTTTTTACTTTAGAATTTATTAGGGACGGTCAAGTATACCGATCGCTATAGTCAATAACACTGACCATATAACACATAGTTCGGACATTTCATACAAGCGTTTTTGTCTCAAAATTTTCTTGCGAGACGTCCCAGCAGAGGCTGAGCGTCGTTACGAAGTGTCTGAGCAGAGCCGAAGGCAGCCGAACGTTTTCGCTTAGCAGCAATCATTCTCATTCGGTCTGCTGCCGAGAGCACATGAAATGCGCAGGAATGTATGTCTTTTAGGATCGTTAACAACAACAACATATGAGCGAGAAAGCATAATAGAGACAGCATATCGCCATGCTTCTCGCACTCTTGTCATTAATGTTGTTAGCAATCCACCCCCGTTTCGTTGCTTGCCACACTGTCATCGATGATGTCCCTTGATCTTTGTTTTGGGATTGTGTGTAAGTTAAAACTTCAATAAGTTATTTGAAAATAAACTTCTTTATTGAACGTAAAAATTTGAACTGAAGTACAGATCTTAGAAGTACCCTAATCTAGCTGTGGGTTATCGGCAGCGGCGCTGGCGTACTTGGCGACGTCGACGTATTTGTTGACGTCGGCATATTCGTTGGCGGCGTAGGCGGATACTTTGTTGCTGACGGCGACAGTTTGGTGATATATAATGTTTAACTTAGCCCATTGCATCGCATATTTAATGTTTATTATTTCTTCTTTAATTAGTCTAACTTGATTTTGGAGACTTGTGGCTATATCGTTACTAAATCCCTGATCTTTAGCATGTTTGATACCATTGTCAAATTATTAAGCCTGTCTTGCAACTGTTGATTTATTATAACTTGCTCGTTGTTATTTGAAATAACGTTATTTAAATTATCATGGATTAGTATAAGATCATTATGATCTGGACTACCTGCTATGTATTTCCATGCTGAACCTAACCAATCTATTGATCTTGTCTTTCTAGTTTTGATAGATAAGGTATTCAGGGCCGATAGGGCCTGTACTATTTCGTAAGTTCTGGGTCGGTTGTCACATTTCTTCCGAAAAATACTTCAAGTGGTCGTTTCTTTGTAACAGAGTGAATAGTGTAATTGTACTCATAAACTGCTCTATCTAGGAGTTCGTCGAAATTCTTATGCACTTGTTTGGTTTTTAAACATCTCATTATTTCTGCGAGAGTAGAGTGGAAACGTTCTATTTGACCATTTACTGTACTTTTATATGGTGGAGCTTTAAAGATTTGAATTCCCAATTCATCTTTCATCATAAATGTAATTGAGGCTGAATTAAAGGACTTTTCGTTGTCTATTACAACACATTTCGGAACGCCGTAGTAGAATAGGAGGTCATGCAGTGGTTTTTTAACGTCTTCTAATGATTTTGATTTGATTATTCTTGCTTGCGCAAGTTTTGAAAATTTATCTATTGCTGTCAGAACTAGTTTCTTTTCTGTTGAAAATATGTCTATATGTATTGTGTGTCCTGGGAATTCTGGAATTGGGGTTTTAGTTATTTCTGGGTTGGTGGGGTGCCTGTCGTATTTCCTTTCTTTACATACCAGACACTGCTTTACTAGGGTTTCTATTTTATTTTTCATTTTTGGGAAATAGTATTTTTCTGCTATTTGCAGCTTATTTTCCTGGGCGTTTCTATGAGCTCTATTATGTGTTTGTAATATTATTTCCTCTTGTTGTGATTCTACCGTTATATCTTGAACTTTTGATTGAGTAAATCTAATTTTGAAAGATCTAAAATGGTCCGGGTATAGTCGTTGAATTTTTCCCATGATGTCTTCTGTTGTTTGTATTCCGTTGAGTACTGAGGGATTTAGGTACTTAGTTAATAATTTTAATAGGTCTTCGTCAGAGAAAGTTGGCTGAGAAATGGTATGTCTATGGAATGTGGGGAATGGAATAGAAAATTTGTAATCCGGGGGCTCTTCTTTAAGAATAAAAATTTGATTCTTAAATGCATTAATTGGTACCTCCATACTATAAATCAAATTGTGTGAAGAACTTTCGGCACTATGTTGAGTTCCTGTTACTGAATTAATTTCGTACTGCTTAGGTAATCTGGACAGAGCGTCAGCTACTACATTTTCTTTCCCTGGTTTATAAAGTAGCTCTTTATTGTATTCGTCTAAGTACGATTTCCATCGCCTTATTGCTATTCCACCTTTCCAGTTACAATCGTGAGTAAGGGGTTCATGATCGGTATAGATTTTTACTTTAGAGCCACCATAGAGATATCCTCTAAAGGCTTTTACTGCCCAGCATATGGCTAGCATTTCTTTTTTTGCAGTTTCATAACATTCCTCTGTTTTTGAAAGTGTTCTTGATATAAATGTAATGGGTCTGTCAGCCTGAGAAAGTACTGCTCCTATTGCGTAGTCTGAAGCGTCTGTAGTCAAAGTGAATTCTTTAGTGAAGTCCGGATATTGTAATATTACTTCATCAGAGATTAAAGCGTTTTTGAGTTGCTCGAAGGCTTTCTTAGCTTCGTCATCTAATTTTATTAACTTCCTAGATGATGCTCCCTTTGATATTCGTCCGTCTTCTCCTCTGAGTAATGATGTAAGTGGTTTAGCTATTGAAGCGTAACCTTTTATGAATCTTCTATAGTAACCTGACAGTCCGAGAAATGATCTGAGTTCTTTAAGTGTTTTTGGGAGAGGGTAGTTAACTATGGCTTCTAGTTTTGCTGGATTTGTTTCTATTCCCTTGTCTGATATTACAAATCCCAGAAATTCGACTTTCGTCTTGAAGAACTCGCACTTGTCTAGCTGACATTTTATGTTTGCTGCGTTTAACGTTTTAAAGATTGTGTCGAGGTTTTCATAATGGGATTTTTCATCTTTGCTAAAAACGATAATATCGTCGATGTAAATGTAGCAAATTTTGCCTATGTGGTCTCTTAGAATATCATCAAAGGCTCGTTGAAATATTGATGGGGCGTTTTTAGACCAAAGGGAGTCTTGTGAATTCGTATTTGCCGTTATTGACGGAAAATGCAGTTTTCTCAATGTCTTTTTTCTTTTAAGAGGATCTGATGGAATCCGCTCTTAAGATCTAGTACCGAGAATAGTTTATTGTTGCCTAATTCTGCAAGAACTCCATTAATATCAGGTATGGGATATCTATCTGCTATTGTGACACTATTTAGTTTCCTATAGTCAATGACCATTCTGTATTTTTGGATATTTGATGCATCTAATTTTTTTGGAACAATCCACACTGGTGAATTGTATGGTGAGTTGGAGGGGCGTATAATGTTATTGGCTAAAAGTTCTTTGATTTGTTTATCGACCTCATCTTTTAAGGCCATTGGATACTGATAAAATTTAGAATGTACTACCGTGTCTGTGTTTGTCCGTATTTCTGCTCTTACGTTAGTGGTGTAGGTGAGTTTATCGTTAATTCCTGCAAAAGCTTTGGATATTTTTTTAATAGTTGGCTTAATTGAAGTTTCTGATTAGGAGTCAAGTGGTCTGTTCTAGGAATGATGACGTTTATTGATTCGAATTTTTTTTGTTTGATTGGAATGACTATTCCACTTCCTAATATCAATTTTGATTTCCCTAGGTTGAGAATGGCACCAAGTTCCTTTAGACTGTCGTTTCCCAATATTGCATCGAACGTTTTGAGGGTTGGTAATATATAGAATTTTACTATAGCTTTTGGGTCGTTAAATAGATTTGCCATTTTGTGATGGGTAATTGATATGTTCCCTCCTACGGAAACAGCATTGAATTTATCTTTATTTGGTAACGGATTTGGAACAAATTTGGGTTGGATATAATTTTTGTTAGAGCCGGTGTCAATTAATATCTTTAATGTTTCCCCACTTCTCACCTTACATTCAAAATAAGGTAGTGAGGAGTCTGTTATTCTAAAAAATTACAGTAAGTTTCGTCATAATGTAATTCCTGATCATCTTGAGTGGCTATCTCAACGTATTCCGTGAGTGTGTCATCGTAAGGTGTCTGTTCATCTTGTTCGTTTATAATTTGTTCGTATTCGTTCATTGTCGGTACTGTCGCTACTGCATCAGTGGTTTGTTGGCCAGTTTCCGTTTGGATATTAAAGTTTCTTTGTCGTTTATTAACATCTGCAAGTGGCATTGGAGGTCTTTTCCCTGCCTCGAATTGAGGTCTATTCATATAATTAACCTGTCTAGTCTGAATGCTCTTATCAATGTCCATTGGTTCGGGTTTTGGTTGTGGCTTATTTGTAGTCGGACGTGGTGGTGGGTGTTGTGTATTGGTAACTTGTCCAAATTGGTTGGTTGGATTCGTGAAGGTTGGTCTATATTGTAACTGTCCAAAATTATTCGGTCTGGGGATCACTGAAGAAACCTGTATGTTATTTCTTGCAGGATATGTTGGTCTAGTTTGAGAGACTAGATTATAAGGTTGACGCGGTGTCACTGCTAACCTTTGAGGTGGATTCCTAAAACCGTTTTGTTGTCCAATTGCATGATTGGAACGGAATGCCTGATTTTCTAACTTTAAGCATAAATGCAAAGCGGAAGGCAAATCGGTTGGTTCTTTAATGCCAAGAAGACGTGATAAGTCACCACGTAGGCCTCTAACAAACGTATCTAGAGCTTTATCTCTGTATATTTTTGTCATCAGCTGTTCTGCTTCTTTGCCTAAATTCATGCAATTTATCTTATTAAGGATCAAGGACAAATGTTTGTAAACTATTTGATGGAATTCTTCCACTGACTGGTTAGGTGCTTGGGCTATCATTGTCATCTGGTATTCTAATGTACTAATGTCACGTTTGTCTGCGTAATGTAGTGTGAGACACTTTGAAATAGCTTCCCAATTTAGAGGAACGGTGTATGATTCTAATGCAATGTCTGCGTTGCCTGTTATTTTATTTCGAATAGTTTGTAATATTCCGAAATATTTTGGTGTACCAATCGTATTTGAATAGGCGTCTAGTATTCTATCTACGCTTTTCTTCCACGATCCAAACTCAGATGGATTTCCTGAAAATTCTCTTAATGTTTTAACAATATCTGGTACCCTATCCAAGTCTGCTAAATTTCCTTGATATTGAGGATTGATAACGTGTGGTTCTGCATTAACGAAATCGAAAGTGGTACTATGCGGTCGTTGTATAAAAGATGGTAGCGTTTCGCTTACTACCTGTCTAATGAGTGTGGTTATCTGGTCTATTGAAATTGAGTTTGATTGTAAATTGCTACCGCTTGGGTCAAGTACGGGAGGTCTAATTAAATTGGTTGGATTTGACATTTTGAAAAGTTCGATTAAAATTCTTTGAATTGTGAGAGTTTACTGATATTGAGTAATTATATGCTTAATTTTTAGTAACTTAATGTGTTTGTGTGTAATGGTTTGTGTCAAATAATTTCCACTGAAAGTTGTGAATGATCAGTTTAATTTAAAAGAAATATTTTATTTTATTTTGTTTTTTTTTTTTTAAATTTTGCTTGGTTTAAATTTTATTATTATTATATATTTTTTTTTTTTTTATTTGTGTGAAAACCAGTAGCTGGTTTCGCCCTTCTATTCTGGAGGGTCCTTGTAGGATTCGCAGAATTGGGTTTTGTTATACTACTTGTTGCGTGAACAATTTTATTTCATTCGCAACAGCAGTCATTTAGCTTTTTTATCTTTTTACGTTTTTTTTATAATTCAATTAAAATTCCAAAATTTTATTTGTGTTGATCATTTACACTTTCACTGGAGTTTTACTTTTAATTCGTTTAATTTTAATTCACTTAATTTTACTCACTTAATTTTTATTCACTTATTTATAATTTATCTTTTGTGTTTCTTTCTTTCGTTTTCCTTTTAGGTATGTTTCTGTTTCACTTATTCACTAACTTACATTTTAATGTTGGGTTTGGTACGGCTGCTCCTCCTGGTGTCCCGGATGTTCTCCTTTTGCTGCCTACTAGGGATCCTGCAGTACACACAAGAATGAAGGGTGCTCTGCGGGCGTACCTGACAGAGCGTGCAGTCCGCCGATGAGTGCCTTCGATTTCCTATGAGGAAGAGTTCTATCGAAGGCTGTTTGGTGGGCCAGCAGAGTTGACCAGTTGATAGCTTGCTAATTGAACTTAATCAATTTTCCTCGCTTCAGAGTTGCAAGTGTCTTCTGCGTCGATCTAACTTAATAAGATGTCCTCGTGCTGGTCCCTGCTCGGGCGCCAGTTAAAACTTCAATAAGTTATTTGAAAATAAACTTCTTTATTGAACGTAAAAATTTGAACTGAAGTACAGATCTTAGAAGTACCCTAATCTAGCTGTGGGTTATCGGCAGCGGCGCTGGCGTACTTGGCGACGTCGACGTATTTGTTGACGTCGGCATATTCGTTGGCGGCGTAGGCGGATACTTTGTTGCTGACGGCGACAGTTTGGTGACTTCTGCATTTTCTGGTCAATTCTCGGAAGGGATCGACGGATGTTTAGATTATTGAACTGTCGTCGATATTGCGAAACAATTTAACTACAAAGTAGGTCAATTGTTTATGTTATCGACCTTTAACAATGTTGCTGTTAACTTGTATGCGTAGTTCGCTGTCCAGACAGGCAATAGACAAATACATGCATAGCTTCTTGTGCGTATACATATCTTTACATGTATGCGTGATTTTCGTTTGGAAGTCTTTCTGAAGTCTGAAATTTTATTTCTCGCTTGCCAAAGACTTTTTGTTCAAGCGGGGGTAGCTTGAAAAGTTCTTCATTCGCAACTATAATTTCAAATGTCATTCGAATTGAATTACTATTTTATAGCTTCATTATTATTATTGGATGGGTGATAGTTTTATCAATTTATTTAAATTACAGAAAATGTCCACCAATAATAATTTTTTAATGTAAAATTGTATAAATTAATTTTCTAAATATTTATTATAATTTTTAATGAACATGCTAAATAATAATAAAAGCTCTTCCTATGCATAAACCACAAAAAAATATTTATAATAATTCCATAAAAACTGTATATAAACATAATATTTCATAGCGAATGAAGAACTTTTCAAGCTACCCCCGCTTAAACAAAAAGTCTCATACATGTAAAGATATGTATACGCACAAGAAGCTATGCATGTATTTGTCTATTGCCTGTCTGGACAGCGAACTATGCATACGCATACACACGAGCTCAAAACAAAGATCAAGGGACATCAGCAATGACAGTGGCAAGCAAACGAAACGGGGGTGGATTGCTAACAACATTAATGACAAGAGTGAGAGCAGCATGGCGATATGCGGTTTCTAAAATGCTTTCTCGCTCATATGTTGTTGTTGTTAACGATCCTAAAAGACATACATTCATGCGCATTTCATGTGCTCTCGGCAGCAGACCGAATGATTGCTGCTAAGCGAAAAAGTTCGGCAGCCTTCGGCTCTGCTGAGACACTTCGTAACGACGCTCAGCCTCTGCTGGGACGTCTCGCAACGACGCCGAGCCTCTGCTGGGACGCCTCGCAAGAAAATTTTGTGACAAAAACGCTTGTATGAAATGTCCGATCTATGTGTTATATGGTCAGTGTCAATAACCAGACTATCGCATACATCGGTATGGTGGAGCAGCCATGAGGAGCAGCATATCAGCTGATTGGCGTTGCCATCTGACGCAAACATCTTTCTTGTATTCTTTCTTTTCTTCGTAAATTCTCGAAGCGTGTACATGTTGCGTGGTTGTGCGTATAATATAATAATAAAACAAGTGAATTAGAAATACATTATAAACTGTCTTTTAACTATTTATAGTATTTTGTTTTCAGTAACGGACGGAGGTTATAGAGGAAGTTATCGTGATCAGAACTCCAATAACAGAGAGGCCAGAATAATTAGTATATGTTCATTTTTTTCATAAAATGGTGCTAGAAAGATTGCGGTAGAAAAATCCTATATTCGTCTTAAGATCGTCTGATTCTTGAATATGGTTGTGTGTCTGCTCTCCAAGGCACCCAGATCTTTTGTTCCATATTATATATGTACTACTATTTGTTTACTTCTACTTTATTATTTTCCTCGGCTTAATTTTTTGTCATTATTCTTAATAAATATACGATTATTTTTATATTATTAAGGGTGAATTTTAAAATTTTTTCAATGTTTTTATTGAGAGAGAGCCTGAGAATTTTGTTAGCGGAATAAAATTTCGATTAAGGAATCTTTAAGGGTGTTGCTAGAGAAGAGGTGGTGGTTTAAGTGGTTTATGTCTTGGAACACTCCAGACGAAGTGAGGAAATGAAACTAGTGCTGGAAAATCGGCGGTTGACTGATAATGTGAATTTCTCACACCAACTCGTTAAGACAGATTCACCAAAAATTGGATTTTAATAGATCCGCGATACATCTGTATTACTTCCGGATATACCGAATTTTAAGCGATAAATTAAAATCTTGAAATTTCGAATATGATTCGAGGATTCTAAAATCATTTGCATTAGTGCATTTATCAAAAATATTATTAAGAGGATGCAATAGATATGAATAGATGAATAGATATATAGATATAAAAAAAATTAAAATAAACATAAAAAATATGTATTAAATAATTTAATTAATAATTTAATTTTTTTTAATATTTGCTTCAGGTAACGATTAAGTTTTTTATTTTGTACAGTTCGAATAGAAATTTTTACATCGATTGTTTTTTTCTTTGAGAACGTGTTTCGCAATGTTTTATAGGGTGGTGTTTAGGTTTAATGCCTGTAACCGTTGATGTAAACCAAGAACACTATTGACAAAATGTCAATGCAATTCTAAAAGTGTAAATGCATTAGCGTAATTACAATAATTACAATATTTCATAAGATAAATAAGTCGTAGTGTAGTCGTAAATTCCTTTACCTGAAGTGAGTGTTTAACAAAGTAGATAAGATCATTTTTAAAAAGGTTAATCCACAAACTGACGTGATTTAGAACTGAGGATTTAAATCCTTCCATGTTTAATCTAATAAATCCCAAAAACGTATGGTAAATTTCCCACTTTTGTATCTGATCTTCTAAGTCCATAAAATTTTTTATTTGTTCTTTATAACAGGACATTGGTGGAAAACCTTCCGCAGCGATTACCTTTACCCCAGAGCTTCCCTCTAACTCATTATGTGCTTCTCGTTCAGATATTGTTAAATTTCGACCAAATTTTTTGATATCGGATAAATAATTACTTTTATCCCATGTCCATAAATAGGAATACAACATGTATCCTTTCCCATGTATTCTAACTGATTGTAAAGCCTGCTTGACTTTACTCATAATATCAGAACGCTGTTTACTAATATCAAGATTATTTTTAATTTCATCTAAAAGGTTAAATTAATCTAAGAAAATTTATATGTTGTATTACATACCCATATAGTCAAGCATATTTTGTCCAGTACTTTCCGATGAAAATTGAGCTAATCTGTAAAGTAATCCCATAGTGTTCGCTATATCATTTAATAAACTTTCAAAAAAAGATAATAAACTTGTCTTGTAATTTATATCAATACTTGGATAGTAAGTAATTGTTTGATCTTGAAGATACATAAAAATTTCTAGTAAAGGATAACTATTTTCCAATGAATTTTCTACTTCCAATCGTATATAACTCAGGCTTCTAATTACACTGTTAGTAAGGCAACGTGCAATTATGGAATCTACGTATTTCTCATACTCAAGAAACAATAATTTTTCAATATCATTTAGCTCATTAAATAGATTTTGAGGGTATAAAAAATCACTTAAGTTTTCTTCGCTTGCAATAATAGGTATTTCCCCTTCTTGTAATTCGTTGCGATCGCCCTTAAACGTTTCGTTTTTTAATATTTTATCTATTTTTTGAGTCTCAGACAGGCTTACGATTTCAGACAGTCTTTCATAACTAATATCAGCTTCTGCAAACTGACCAGAGTATCGTCGAGGAACATCGAAAAAAAGTTTTAAGTTCATATTTATAAACAAATAAATCAGGCGCTGTGTAAGACGAGCCTTTTCAGAACGTTTCGATAATATTATATTTCGCGGTTCTGTAAGAAGTAGTAGTGTCGGATTATCTTCTTTTCTTCGAAATAACGGTACCATCCCCCAAGATTGAATAGTCTGATTTATGACAATGAGATTTTTTTGAGCAGCAGTCAATCGATCATGTAAATATTTTATCAACTTATATATTTTTATTATAAAAATATGACCTAGAAGAAAATGTTGAATACATTTAATAGTACATGATTAGTTTTTATTAATAATTTTAATAAGTAAAGAATCTGTACAGCTTAAAGTACATGTTTAGTTTTAATAACAAAAACTTTTTTTAATGAGGGTCTCGCAAAAATTTTGAGATTTAGATAAAATATATAATATGATATACTCAATATTAGTTGTTATATTTATACTATTGTATCTATACTAGACTAGCTGGCCTGACAGACTTCGTCCTGTCAAAAAGATTTGTACTGTGTCAGTTTTTGTGCCATAAAGATTTAAAGGTAAGTAATCACTTTATTGTTAATCATGTTAATCATAATTAGTCGTAAAAAAAACATTTATCATTGCTTGGTCCAACTATGTATTCTGTGATCCAACGCACACACGCAAATTTTTTTTTATAGATATGATCTTTGACGTTAGGAACACACCTACATTGCTTAGACAACAGTGAGTGATTGTAATTTAATATGAACTTTATATCATAGCAATAAAGTTCAAATTGCCTAGGTTTTAGTTACAAATCATTTGTATGAGAAAAAGAAAAGGGCTAAAGAAAGGGTTTTTTCAGCAATAATTCTAATTTTACTCGCCGTAAAAGCCATGTTTGAACTTCAACAAACAATTTAAAAAAAATTGGCCAAATTGGTCCAGGTGTTGTTTAGTTATGCGCTTACCAACACATTTTGCGATTCATTTTTATACATAAGATTACTATTAATTAATTTCTTCTCATTCTCTCTCTCACCGTCGTACTATTATGGGTTACCTTTCATTATAAATTCAATGGTTATTATATCTCTCCTTTCATACTTCATAAGTTAAAACTTTCAATTCCGTTTAGATCTATTAGCAATGAGCATGAGTACTATTTACGGGGTTATCAGTTTAGATTAGAGCATTTTCTCATTGACTCTAGTAGTGGTCATTGATTGGGTTTTCTGGGATACACCAATCCTAGCAATCAATCAATCAATTGAATACATTTTTTTTTAAAGATATTTATATTAATTTCAATTAATTTAATTTTTATCTTAATTAAAAATTTTAATTTTTATTTTACTTTTGTCGATAATATGTTGCATTCTAGTTGGGCCGTCGGTAGGGATATACTGTCAGCAAACAGCAATAACAATCGCGAAAATGGTTTCAGAGGAGCGAAGAACAAACGAATAGCAATACAAACAGAACTCGACCCGCTTTGCCAAGTACATATTTTCCGTATATACAGTGGACTACTTTTATGTTGAACGCTTACTAAATATAACTTAAACGGAACTTGATTAAACTTTAGAGAATGTTAAAATATTATCATATTTTAAAATAAAAAAAATATATACATAATATATTTTTTACATTGGTTCATTATTTATATCAATCAGCAAGCTTATAATACCATTCTGGATCTTGCCGCATTCATCTATTAACACACTTAACTGCTTTGTGATAATAAAGAAATTTATGGATTCTTTATATACGTAATAGCTTTCCTTTAGCAGTTCTGTCATATTTTCAATTCTTTGGGTCATTTTGTTGAAGTTATTATTTATGTCTTCTGTAGTTCTTTTTAATAAATTACGTATTACGTATTAAGTCATTTAAATTATGCTGATGGTCTAGCAGATTTCTAATTTTCCCCTCCATTTGTTTTCTGTCTGTATTAAGGTATTTCCTCTATCTAACATATTAAAATAAGTTTCCATGTCATAATATATTATCATATTCCATGAGGCGGATACTATTTCTATATCGCCCATTGGATCTAAATAAATAGCTGCCGTACCATTGATATTGTCAATATTATAGTTATCGGTACTATTACTTATTGGTGCTGCCTTTAAACTTGGATATATTAAGAGTAGTACTATTGAAACAAAAATTACATCCATTTTTTCAATTTTATACTTTATCTTTGACGTACGAGGATTAAGGTTTAGGCTGGGAGCTCTTAATATCAAGCAGTGGACAAATTTTACTAATGGGTCGTAATATTATTCCCTCCTGAGCTTTAATTTTTACAACTCTCACTTTTTCGTTCTTACCCTTATGGATTTCTTCAATAATGCCCAGAGGCCATCTGGCTGGATGACAATTCTCAGACTTAGGTAATACAATTTGGCCTTCAGTAATATTTAGATTCGCTTGCTTCCACTTGTTTCGCTACTGTATGGTATGCCAGTAGTCTTCCTTCCACTTAGCCCAAAATTCATTTTTCAATCTCTGAATTCATTTCCAACTATCTACATTGTTAATTTTTTCTTCGACAATAGATTCTGGAGCTTCTAAGTTCAGTCTTCCAATTAAAATATGTCCCGGCGTTAAAATTTCCAGATCGTCTGTGTCATTCTCTTTTGTGTATAATGGACGAGAATTTAGCACTGCCTTAATTTGACATAGTAGTGTTGTCATTTCCTCAAATGTTAACTGATTCTCCCCAATTATTCTTTTCAAATGATATTTTACGGATTTTACCCCAGCTTCCCAAATACCTCCGAAATGGGGTGCTCCGGGGGAATAAAATGATATTGAATCCGATCTTCTCTTAATATGGGAGCTAGTCTGCTATTATTCCCTAGAGCCCTTTCAAAGTCTAATTCTAACTTTTTTGAAATACGAACATTGTTCATTATCAGAGTAGATATTTGAACATTTTCCTCGTCTGGCTATAAATCTTCGCAAGGCGGCTAAAAAGGCATCTCTGTCGTTAAATCACTCACTACTTCCAGATTAATTGCTTTCGTGGCCATGCACACAAATACTGCAATGTACCCTTTGTAGGATATGATTCCCCTATTTTTCGAGCATTTTATGTATAATGGAGCCAGCATTATCGACTCCTGTGCTCTTGTTACCCGGCACTTAGGAAGATCTCCCATGATTTGCTCTGCTGTTGCTTGTCGATATCTTTGACAAACTACACTTGTTTTCTATAATTTTTTTTAAGTTATTTGCCATTCAAGGTTTCTTTATGTGCCTTGTTAATCAATAGCTTTGTCAATTGACATTTGTTCAGAATTATTGGATGTTTGACTTTGAAAGTTGCATTTGAATTTCTTAGGCTACCACTTACTCTAAGAAGTCCATCTTTGTCTAAAAATGGGTTTAGACTTAAGATTCTGCTCCTTGTTGATATATCCCTTTTATTATTCAAACATTGTATTTTCAAGTCAAATTTGATACTTCGCTGGTTCTTAATTATTAAATCTCTTGCGCGTTTTAACTCAACTGTCTGATATTTTGGAAATCTTTTCTATTTTATCTTAATTTGAATAAATCGTAATATATATGCGACTACTCTCACAAATTTTTGTATGGTAGAAAATTTTTGTGACACATCAACTAACAAATTTCCTTTCACTGACGGATATATTTTTATTGGCTAATTTATCTGTTGGCCAATGGTCTTTGGATCGAGATAACCACTGAGGACCTTTCCACCAAATTTCACAATTTCGAAGTTTTCCTGCTGGAATTCCTCTCGATGCAATATCTGAAGGGTTATCTTCCGAACTAACGTGATCCCACATTATTGTATTTGCTTTTCTAATATCTTCTACCCGTTTTTTGTTGAATTTATTTTTGTTGTCCACGTTTTTTATCGATGATAACGTAATGGTTGAGTCACTCCATTTAAGGATGTCCCTAGTGATTCGATTATCCTCTACTAATAGGTGCGCTGCGCATAACTCGAGCTTAGGGGTGGTTTTTTTATTTTTAATGGGGATTACTTTTGCTTTCTATCATATTTACTGAATCACCTACTTTGGCATATACTACAGCTGCATAATCTTTCTCAGAGGCATCAGCGAACTCATGAATTTGTGTTATTACAAATTCTTGGGTTCTCAATAATCTTGGAATTCGAATATTTTCTATTAATATTATTTCCTTTAAATATAATTCCCAATAGTTAAAATCTTCTTGTTATAATTCTTGGTCCCAATTCTGCTCTGATACCCATAATTTTTGCATAAATAATTTACCTATTATAGTTACTGGTGATAACCAGTCTAATGGATCCTAAATCTTAGCTAATATTGATAAATCTGATCTATTACTGATTTTGTTGTCCTTTTCGTAGCTAACGTTAAACCTAAATTCATCTTTGTTAGGTTTCCACTGCAATCCAAGTGTCTTGATAGCTTCATTTTCTTCAATGTTTAGAATCTTATTATTAGTTATATCATCTAATGGTTGAATAATTTCTGATATATTGGATATCCATTTTTTCAAATTAAATCCAACTTTTTCTAGTTCTATACATATTAGTTTTGTTATTTCAACAGCTCCATCTTTTGTGTATGCACCGGTCATCAAATCATCCATTTAAAAATCATTTTTTATTATTTCCGTAATATCTTTAATATTGCATATGTTAGCTACTTCTCATTTTTAAAAGGAATTCTAACAACAAACCTGCCTTCTTTATCATTTCTTGTTGTTTCGATGAAATGTTTCTCACAAATTTCAGCTTCTTCGTCTTCTTTAACCTCTTCTTCTACTTCCAAAAATCTTTCTCGATATTTACCTGACTGCCCTTGGATCATCTACATCATGTTACAACCCACCCAAACTCAGTATTCTGTGCAAGCAATCCGTCAATTTTCTTTATTCCGCTTTTAATGATGCGTGTATTAACGTCTGCATCTAAAATTACGTCTATTCTACTACGTTCATTAAATCCTGGATCAGCTAATCTGTAATTCTGCCATTTTGACACATCTATATCGATTGACATCATGGGTAGCGCTTTCATAGGCTTAGACAAGAATAACGGCTTCATTTCTTATTAATTCTTTATTATTATTATTTTATTTAATTAGTAAGTCCACTTTGTATTTTGATGTGCAACTACTGTTCGTTGACACACCAGATATTTCTGTGGTACTTTTATTTTTTAACAGTCTTAACAATTGAGCTGCTTCTTCTGACCCAGTGTCTATTAAAGCCCTAAGAGTTTCGAACTGGCCACACCTTTATTTAACTATTATTAGTGCTGTTGCTAATAGTCTTTCGCCATGCAAGTCTTTACTTTCTCTCTTTGAATATATTGAATCGTTATATGGTGAGATTTCTTGCATATTCAACAAATTTGACTACAAGAGCATCTTCTGTAACCGGAATTTTTTAAGCACCTTACACATAAATGCAGTTTTCGTGCGCTAAAGTATCTATCCTCTGACATTGCTTTAAATTTGTGACAGTAAATTACCAGGTGCCCTCTTATAAAAATCTATAATTTTTTCTCATAAGAAATTGATCTTATTTTTGCGCACTTGGCGCATCATCGACCCATCTAGCCCGCTATTTTTCTGCGTATCTAGAATATATTTTCGAAATCTGTCCTCTAATTTATCTAGTTGTGGAATTACCATTGGACTCTTTTCTTGAACAATAGTTCCATAGTTCTGGGGTCTAATTCACTTCTGAGCATGCATATTTCTCTAATATATTTTAAATTTTAAGAGTGTCATCATAATATTTCTCTGTGAAATATTGATGTTGCACTACTCCTATTTTTAACAAACTTTCATGATTTGCCATAAATCGAGTCTTAAACTCATTCAATTTTTTAATGGAGTTATCGGTAACTACACCCGACCTAATTAACTCTACTTCTCCTACTAATTCGCTCTGCTTCTTTAGCAGTTGAATTGTCACTTCCGACAACATATTACAATTTCTTTAATTTCTTAAGTTAATGAAAAAAAAAATTAATACAACTGCGAGCACCCTTCTTACTTTGTCGGTGTCAATGGCTGCTCGTCTAGGTTGACCGTTCGGCTCCTTAACTTTCCTGTCGAACGTGATCCCTCGAAGTACCTGGATCGCTCTGTAGTCATCCTCTCCGTTGCAGTCCTCTCTGTTGCAACTCGTGCAGGCACCTCCTGTGGATATCCTTTAGCCGGCAATATTTTTTGTCCGTTTTGGATGTGTCCCACTTCGTCGAACACGCTATCTTTTTTAAGTCCGATGGAAGCCTCGGACACGCTATACAATGTGATTTTCTTATTTATTTATACCAGCCTGTAGGGCAGACACGGGTTTCACTTTCTGTGAGTGATTTTTTTTATCACTGCACAGAATATTAAATCGGCAACCTTTAGTTTATTCAAACTGTTAGGTGCTCTTTTATTGATTATTTAATAACTTGCCTTTTTAACATTGAGGGCAAGAAATTTGTTATAATTATCCTTTGTTTCTTACCTCTGGTGGGGGAAACAGTAAGGACTTGTTTTATTTCTAGCAGCCTGTTTGTAATGCGTGCGCTGGTTAATAATCTGTGTTTCTTACCGCTGGTGGGGGATAACAACAGATTTTTTCGAAGGACCAAATGTTAATCAGAGTCTCGAAATGAAGAAACTGTTGAGATGAGTTGTTGTACTGAACTGAACTGCCGACTTTGGGCCGGCCTCCTTTTTATTTGATTTTGGTTATCTTATTTTCTACATACAGAATTTATTTATAAAACTAGCATATAAGCTCGGAAAATCTATTTTTGTTCGCTCTTGAACTTCGCGTGATAATATTTCAATATTTTTGGTACACTGTATTTCAATGTAAAGGACACAAAAAAACCTTAGTGGCTTAACATTTGGAGGCCCAGGCGAGATATAAACAAAGTAAAGAGCAATATTTGAGCTATACAAACATTTACACTTTGACAAAGTTTACGAGTGCCACGAACCATTGTGCTGCGAACCACCAACGTTGTTGGCGGCAATGTTGAACTTGTGCGCACACACAATGTTAATCAGAGTCTCGAAATAAAGAATCTGATGAGTTGAGTGGTAGTACTGAACTGAACTAAACTGAACTGCCGATTCAGGATCGGCTCTCCTTTTATTTCATTTTTTGGGTACTTATTGCAAATTATGTGCTTAGAACTAGTATATAGGCTAATAGTCACGTAGTATCGCATATTTATATATTATTATCTTATACGCTGATAGGCCCCATGCAGTGTCACATAACATTATTTTAGGACTAGGTCGACGAGACCAATGAACCCTATGTCAATCGTACATGTTTTTATTGATCTTTGTGTTAGTACCAGCGGTCGTAAATAGTACCCTTTGTCAACTCAAGTGGCTTAGGCCTTACATAATTTATGTCAGTTGAGAATACAAGTACATGTATTTATATTTAACATGTTTCTACTGTCCTAAGATTATACATATTTATTATACAATGCATGTTCATGCTTGAACACACAAGCATACTCGTGTACCGAACTTTGACCGTTATCGCGCTCTCTTTTTGTGCTGTGTTCGTTTGCTTCTGCTATTTAAGCAATAATATTCTGATACAACATATACAATACAATACAACATGCAAAACGAGTTGTCAAGCACAATCGCGTCCGGAGATATTGGTGAGATCGGCAGTGAACTGCGTGACAAATTTGATGTGCTCATCTTGTCACTTAAAAGCTGGCTTCGTGTTCATCTTGAGCGTCGTCAGTAAAGTAATACCTCCGAATGGCCTCGTCAAATTGGACTGCGTGAGCTTAAGCTCCCAACATTTTCTGGTGGATACACTGAATATGCAGATTTTGCATCATTTCAACACATTGGAGCCTAGAGAGATATTCCAGCATCTCCGAGATCTTAGCCCTCCAACTCGCAGACCACTTTACTTCAGCGACCACTTTGACAACATTTGCTGGCAAGGTAAATGCACATAATAAAGTGCCCACCACCGACGGGTTTCTTCATTTCTTGCAATATTTTATTGCCGCCTTATCGACTGACATTCCAAATAACTCAATTAGTAGCACAAGTCGAAAGGCGCTATTCGTTACTCAAGGTGACCTTCACGTCTGCGCATGCTGCGACACTGGTGCACATGGAATTTACTCGAGTTCTCGGTTTTTGGGTATGACGGCATCACAGCGTTACAAGAAGGCTTGTCGACTAGGACTAAACATTTAATGTCTTAAGTTCGGAAGTGTAATGCCAGCCACAGCAATATAGAACACTTGCTGCTCAGAGTATTCAGTCAACAACCGTTCTTCTAGCGACGGCTGTCTTTCTTGTTCGGGATCGACATGGATCTCTAGTGCCATGCCGCGCTTTGTTAGTTTCTGGCTCTCAGCTGCACATGGTCACATCCCAATTTGCTCATTCCCTACATCTAAAAAGGTCACGCTCTGGGACAACTGTGGCTGGCCTCGGTGACTCAGCCGTCACCACTGACGGATCCACAGTATGCATCTGTATGCAATCTCGGATTTTAAGGTACTCTACAACCTTCACGGCACTCGTCGCTCCTGCAATTACTGTATGCCTGCACATCTCTGCTTGGAAAATTCCCGAATAAATATTCTTATTGGTGCCAGTTTATTTTATAAGCTCGTATGTATCGGTCAGATCCACTTGGCTTCAGGATTGCCTGTATTGCCCATGGATCTTACTACTTATCCCTTGGGAGAATCATCCACGCAAGCATATCGACGGTTTCTAATTCTTGAGCGAAAGCATTAGCGCAATCCTCTGCTAAATGAGCAACACTCCTCATTTATTTCTGAACACTTGCAATTGAATCACATGACGCTTGTTAGCCCAGAAGATTTTAGTCGTTGCAAGTATTTTCTCCCACACCACTGTGTTCTGAAGGACAGCTCAGCTCTCCGTGTGTTGTGTCGGGTCGGCTGCTACATCATATGGCCACTCTTTAAATGATGTTATACTGGCAGGACCTGTTATACAGCCACGATTACTTCACATTCTACTTCGGTTCCGAAGTTATCAGGTTGCACTAACTGGAGACATATGTGAATTGTACCGTTGCGTTCAAGTGTTCAAACCTGATACAGTCTCTAATGGAACCAAGGCAGCCTCATTCTTATCTGTACGTGCAATGCATCAGCTAACTGTTGAAGAAAGGGAATCGTTTCCTATCGGATCTTCGTCTTTGCGAGAGGACTTCTATGTCGATGTCTTCATATCTGGAGCTAAGCACAAGGCTGCTTTAAGTTACGGAAATGGTCATCCAGTCACCAAGAGGTTCTCGAAGGTATCTTGGATGAGGACAAAGAAAGCTTCTTGAAGTTTAAAGATGGCAGCAAATCCAAAACTCTTAGTTTGTCGTAGGATCCGGCATCTGATGTTTTGATGTTTTCATTAACTGCTTTGGAAGCTGGATCTAAACCTCAGTATTGGCCACGATCGCCTGAATTTATGATCCACTGGGACATCTCGTACCAACTATTGCGATAGCCAAGATCTTTTTTCAACATCTCTGTAAGGACAATTTACACTGGGATGAAGGCCTATTGCTAGCTCATAACACTTCTTGGTGTGAGCTGTGTGATGAATCCCAGTCGATACAAAGCATTGCCTTTTCAATAGTCGTTCTTCGACAGAATTAAGAGTTTGTTGTGTGCGAAATGTAGAGTAGCGCCATTGAAAACGCAGTCGATACCAAAGTTGGAATTATAGCTGAAATCCGAGAACTTGGTGTCTGCTGTTGTGGTTCCCCGTAGCGTGGCTTGGTGTCACAAGAAGCCATGCATGTATTTGTCTATTGCCTGTCTGGACAGCGCACTACGCATACACACGAGCTCAAAAGAAAGATCAATGGACATCATCAATGACAGTCGCAAGCAAACGAAACGGGGGTGGTTGCTTACAACATCAATGACAAGAGTGGGAGTAGCATGGTGATATGCGATCTCTATCATGTTTTCTCGCTCATTAGTTATTGTTGTCTACGCTTCTAAAAGGCGTACATTCTTGCGCAATTCATGCTCTCTCAGCAGCGCCCAAGTAAGAATGAAACGATGAGTTCGGCTGCCTTCGGCTCTGCTGAGACACTTCGTAACGACGCTCAGCCTCTGCTGGGACCGCTCGCGTACGACGCTGAGCCTCTGCTGGGAAATTTTTGTGAACAAAACGAGTATTTGAAATGGGGTATCTATATGTTATTTTGTCAGTGGCAGTAGGGCTGGCAAAACATCTATGTTTAAAGATTTTCGGCAACACATATAATCGATGTTGCATCGATGTTTTTTCCAGCTCTAGTACTCAGCGATGTATTCAAACTTAATGGCTTTGACATCAACAATATAATTTTATTTCCTGCAGATAACTAATGTGATGAATGGTGAGCGCAATAGCATTATGACGAAGATACGAGACGTCAACATGATTTTTTGTAAAATGTGTTTGCCATTCGTCTGCTCTTGTTTCAAGCTATGCTTGCAAGCAACTGCCTCGAAACTTCGAGCAATTGGGCTATCCCAACAGAGCAATGTCTGTAGCTTCTAATGTATGGGTGACTTTTCTTGGGTCTTCTACTGACATATAATATTTCTATCTCGATAAAGAATTTTGATACTTGAAAAGGCAAATTAAAAACCTGACCTTTCACACACACATGAAATGACAATTTTATGGATTTATGAGTATAAGAGCTTTACTATTGTTATCGGATGGGATGATGAGATTTGCAGTATTAAAAACTTCCTTTTTTATGTAAAGAATTTCTAAAATAGAAAATTATTTAATTATTTTTAAGCGACAAAACTACGAGTCTCTGCACTAATGCGACAACAGTTAAAAAGCTGCAATACTTGTAATAAAGTGAAAAACAATAATCGAGCTTGTTTACTCGAACTACTTTTGCTGCGAACATTAAATATGTTGTTGTTGCTTAAAGTGTTTGTTCGTTTAATCAAGCATACTCGTCAATCGCACGTTTTCTTTTGTGCATTGTTTGATCGTTTTTTTTTTTTATCTATTTCAGCAATTACTTCGCGAAATACAAAAAGCAAAGCAAGGTGCCAATCAGAATCGCGATCGGCGATATTGGTACACTTTTAAACAATGCTCCATATCTGAAGCGAACGGTGTAAGACAGTTGGATCCAGCGCTGTCAGAAGGTGCTAATCAATATGTTCGCACATGAAACGTCAGGCATCAATCATTATTTTACAATGATGCTACGCAGGGTCAGAGCAGCAAGTTCCCTCTGGTAAATTCTAGGCTTTTTTTTTACCTTTCCGACGGGCAGACGTAAAACTGGTCTTTTTAAACGACCCGCAAAATAATCTGCAGTTTCTGTTCGAATATTATTATAAAATTTCGTGAAAATGGTTGTCAAGAAGCCCAGGCCAAAGAAAAAGCCCGTGACCAAGAAAGTGGCTCCAGCCCCATTGGCTGTCAAAAAGCCCGTTGTCAAGAAAGTTGTCAACCAGCTCTTTGAGAAGCGTCCCAAGAACTTCGGCCAGAGCATTCAGACTAAACGTGATTTATCGCGTTTCGTGCGTTGGCCAAAATACATTCGCATCCAGCGTCAGAAGGCTGTGCCGCACAAGCGTCTGAAGGTGCCACCACCAATTCATCAGTTCAGCCAGACCCTGGACAAGGCCACAGCCGCGGAGCTATTTAAGCTACTGGTGATATATCGTACAGAATCCCCATTGGCCAAGAAGCAGCGTTTGAAGCGTATTGCCGAGGCCAAGGCCAAGGGCAAGGATCTCCTTGAGTTGGTCCTCTTCCTGCCCGCCTTGTGCTGCAAAATGGGAGTGCCTTACTGCATTGAGAAGGGCAAGGCTCGCCTGGGACGTCTGGTCCGTCGCAAGACCTGCACCACTGTGGCCCTGACCAACATTGAGAACAACGATAATTCCAACTTCGGCAAGGTGTTGGAGGCTGTCAAGACCAACTTCAATAAGCGTCATGAGGAGATCCGTAGCCACTGGGGCGGTGGTATCCTTGGCTCCACTAGTTTGGCCCGCATCGCCCAGCTGGAGCGTGTCAAGGCCCGTGAATTGGCCCAGAAGCAGGGTTTTAAGCAGTCGTTGCAACAACAATTGTATGCCTAAAATATTATAGACATCGATTCAAGTTAAGAATTGAGTTGATCGCCCCCATGCTTAACAACTACAACAACAAATAAATTATTAGAGCTCTTGCTGCTTGAAGGCTTCAGCCATCTACAGATATCCCGTTGGATACGGGTTCTCAGCTTCACATGGCCGCACCCCGATTTGCCGATGCTCTCAAGCTAGTCACATTTCAGCACAACTGTATCAGGCCTTGGTGGAACAGCAGTTACCACAGACAGGTCCACTGCATGCAGAGTACGCGATAATTTGCACGGAACTTGTGACTCCTTCAATTACTTACTGCCAACCCAGCTCAGAGTTTAACATTTCTATTTGGACAATATATAGCACTCTGATCAGAAATTTTGCACGAGAGTCAACTGAGGGCTATTGATGAAGATCGCTGTGAAAAGGTCTGAGAACGTGGGCCATTTGGTGTAATCCCCGTAAAACACCTCAGTGTCGCAGGGGGGTAGTCGACAGCCAGTGGAAATGGCAACTGTTGGAGCGGGAGGAGCTGCTCAACGGAGCAGATTAAATGTATTGTTATGGCAACACACTGCTCGTACTCAGACTCAACTTTGACACAAGGAATTAAAGTGGTCACGACGGACTTGGAGGGTGTAGAGAGTAGGAATTTCTCTCGAGGGTCGGTTGAGTCGATCATTAAACTGGATAAGTTTTCTTGCGATGGATTTGAAGTCGGAAAGCACCATGACAGATGTGGAGTGACTTAAGGGCAGACAGATGTGGAGTGAGGTCTGCTGGAATGGGCGATATGAAGGATCGCCTTACACTGTGCGTTGCTGAAAAATATGTTCGTCGGCGTGAGGATTTGTCACCGGTAGGCATCTGGCGCTAGCACGATCGAACAAAATAGTGTATCACCGATTTACGGTACACTGGTGGTTCTATTTAGATATCCACCACACGTTTTGATATGTATGCTTGTATATATGTATGTATGTATAGCTGCAACTCGGCTCAGCTGTAACTTGATGCATAGGACGTTAAACTTTGCGTTACGTTTTATTTTTATGGATTTAAATAAAACAAACGCGATACAGTAGAATTTTTATAAGGAATCACACATGGCCCGCGGTGCGAGCCGGTGAAGACGAAAGGATATTCGTTTCGAAAGGATATTCGTCTCGAAAGGATATTCGTCTCGAAAGGATATTCGTCTCAAAAGGATATTCGTCTCGAAAGGATATTCGATCCGGCTCGAAGGACCAAATGTTGTTGTGGACTTGAACATATTCCCGGGGGCGTAGGGTGTGTGATTCCTGTGATAGTGAGCGCCGAAGAATCCGTTGTGATGTCTACGCAGACAGCTACTGTTATATGTACTTATGTATATATGTTGGTACGCTGCTGTGTGTGATAGCAAATCATTGTGAGAATAAAATACTAAGTACGATTACCGGGCAGCACTTCGCTCATGTATAGTGTTTTACTCTATTTGTTAGGGCACAAGAGTATGTGGGTAACTCTGGGAAGAGTCAAGAATACGACTTTGCTAATTTCCTTTTTATATTAGAATTAATTAGAGAAGGTCAAGTAGCCAGATCTCGATAGTCAATACCCAACCCATACATACATCTATATGGTGGAGCAGCCGTGAGGAGCAGCCTATCAGCTAATTGGGGTTGTGAACGTCTTTATTGGAAGAATAAATGCTTCAAATATTGCTGTTGCAACAGTTGCTGCACTTTTATTAGCGACAGGTATAGCAACTAAGTAAAAAATCATGTTAAATCACATTCATATGTGCCAGCATATTCATGGCCTTTTTCTGACTTGGGTAGTGGACTAATTGTAACGATTATCACTGCGTCAAAAGCCTTAATCGGGGTGTCAGAAATTGTTACAGGGTTCTTAATATAATTTGTTGTTTTTGCTTTTGCCATTTCTGGATATACTGTATATAACGAGACCTTGACCTTGTTTTCTTCGCAGAATATTTGTCTTCTTTGATACATGGTAGTGACTCTCAGGACTTTATATTGTCTAGTTGTTATCCGTGACAGTGCATTGCCTACAAAATTATCTTTGCCTCTTAGATACTCTACTATAAAATTAAATATCTCTAATTAAAGTCTCATACGCGTTAATTAAGAACTAGGGTTTGTCATTGAAATCTAAAATGTATTCATTGCCCAATTAATAGCTATTATCTCTTATTCCGTAGAACTTTTTTTACTTTCTGTTATTGGAGAGTGGCTTTATTAATTGAGCTTTATGATATTTGAAAAATCTAAAATTTTAAATATTTAAAAGTTTTTATGATCCAATTGACTTTATTAAGTTAACGAAAAACGATGCGCGGTTGAAGATTAAGCTTATTTGATAGCAAAGGATGCGATTTCATACAATAGGCAGAGGCGCCAGTTTGTGAATGGGCCGCTTAAAAATTGCTTCACTGCTAGTAAGGTCGTCCGCGACGCGCACCGCTCCGACCTTACCAGGGTCCACAGCCGCGATCCGTCCGACCATCCACTGATGCGGTGGTTAGTTGTCCTCTGCGACTAAGACTAGCTCTCCCACCGCGACGTTGGGCTGCGACCTGTCCCACTTGGCCCGTGCTTGCAGGCCGAGCACATACTCCCGGATACATAGCTGCCAGAACGCTCGCTTGAGCGACGAGACAACTCGCCATCGCCTTCAGCAGCTCAGACCCTCCTGGTCCAGGGTCCTGAATAGAGCCTATCTGTCGTTTGGGAGAGCTTGTCATGGTGCCCCCGCGTTGACATTAATTTTTTTTTTCTTTTCTCTAACATGATATAAGCCTCAAAAATGCTAAACGATAGCAAGTCGAATTCTCTCAGAGAGCTCTTCGACCTAGCTCCAGCAGTCAGTTCTGCGCACCAAACTACGCCAACAAATATAAAAGAACCAAATATGAAGTTACAAAGATGGGAAATGAAATTAAATGAATTCGAGAAAAATAAGTGATAGATTTTAATATGATCAATAAAAAACAATTCTTATCTTGTATATGTTTGTCATAGAATTTTATATGATCAATAACAAACAATTCTTATCTTGTATTGATGTTTGGTTAAACGCAGAAAATTTCAAATTAAGTATAACACCATATGTTATATGGTCAGTGATAACACTTAGCAAGAACATAGTTTCCGATAATGAAAGGTTTCATAAAACATTTAACGAAAAACTAAGAATAATTAATAGCGACTCTAATGATGAACATAATCCCATTTAAATTAATACTTCATAATTATAATCATAAAACGATGCATAATACAACAGGTAGAACACGTTTTCATATTCGCAGGATCCCCTAATTATACACAAATGAATAAGATATAATATGGTTATATGAACAATATAATCGAAATCGATATGACTTCGAATCTGATACCAAATTCAGATTCATAATTCCAGATTCACATTTAACGATAACTTGGCTTAACCTTAAATTATTTTTTTAGAATAATTTCACAATTTATATACAGCACCAAAGGTCAAGAAATAGAAATTAACTCTATCCAAACAAAAAAAGGATAACTTATTTTTAAAACAGGATTAATAAGTTTTCCATCAAATTATAAATAAATGTATATCAAAATTTAATTTTGAAATCGAAAAAAATTAAAACAGTAATAGAAATACAATATTTACTAGAAAAACATAAAAGGAAAAGAATCAGAAAAAGTAATAACGTATTTTTTATAGAAAGAAGAATTAGAAAAAATCAAAGATATAACACGTAATACAAATATAAGTAAACGTTTTGAACAATTTAATACAAGCAGTTAATTATAGAATAAAATCAATAAATTCATTAAAATAATCAATTGCAAAGTCACGTAGATTACAACAATTCGCAGAATATATTTATATATATATATATATAATATATATATATTGGTATGCAGTTAGCTCGATTAGGTATTTATAACCAAATCTCTTAAATTAATGCATATAAATTCAGAAATGATATTTGAAATTATAACATCATTATAACATATTGATAATCTGTCACATAGACACATCTCGTCATACGCAAAATCAAACTAATTTTTCAGATTCTACCCTATCCAGGTGAAAAATATAAACAATAAACAATATATAATATATATAATAATATATATATAATAATATATATGTATAATAATAATAGTGTGATAGGTATCATTAAACAAACAAACACAGAATGTATATTTCCAAAAGCTCAGAGAAATTACGAAATTTACTATGTTGAACCAAAGACAATTATATATTTTATTTATATTTAATATCATCAAATTCAAACCAATGCCATTTATTGAATCATTCCCTACTTATTATTGTTATATGACTGCATTATAAGATATCTATTTTATTAAATCAAGCATAATTCTTGCCCTTTTGTATGCTACTTCTAATCTATACCTACTTTATTTAGCGTAATCATATATGTTGTACATAGGATATACATTACTTATGCTATTTTATTCACTTATATATAGGGACGTATATATGCGTGAAATGTTCTGTGGCTTCTCCCTATTTTTACGAACCGGTTATTTCACGGTGGGCAACCTCAGTTGACTCAGTATACCCAGGGATTGGTTGCTGAGTCCTAATGCCCTCGACTCGAATCCCGAACGAGTCGAGTCTCGTTCACTAAACATCGATAACAACACAACACAAACAATAACAAACACAAGCATGCATACAAACAACAATCTACAGCTGAGTGAAATTACTCCTGATCTGGTGTTGATGAGCAGAGAAGCGCCTACCCTTCCAAAGAAGAATCCATTGTGGTGCCTGCTCGCCGCTGCTGAGTTGAGTGGAAAGTTTCTGTTATATGAGTTAACAACGACAATTATAAAACAGAACAAAACATGGCTAAGTGCACAAGCACCCAAAATGCACTCAGCCAAGCTTTCATCACGTTGCAGCGTATGCACTATATTCGGCACGCGCGCCTGGTCAGCACTATTTCATCGCGAGACACCAGTGCAACGAACTCTTGGGAGACTTACGCAACGATCGCCACCGTGGGATCGTCACTCCACCACTTGGGGTACTTGACACCCAAAAAGCACCATCAGCAACAGCAGCGGTAGCAGCGACGGCAATGGCAGCGTCAGCGGAAGCAACAGCGGCAGCGACAGCAGCGGCAGCAGCCTCAATATTAAGTCTTCTTTTTAAATATTATTATTGTCTTAAGTTAGTTCTTATTTTCAACTCAATAAAAGCGAAAGCTTATTTTTTTAATAACATAACTATATGTTTTGTTAATTGGCGCCCGAGCAGGGACCAAGTGTTGTTCAAAAAACGGTCGTGTCGCGTACCAGTGCCTTAAGTAGCCACAAAGTGTACATCGTCAAAAGTGCCTCAAGGAGCCACAGTGCGAGTGCGATTACAAAAGAACAAAGAATATTCTTCACGACTAACTCTGACACGCTTGGTCAAAAAAACACTATAACCGCCGACAGCCTGTAGTACCCGTTCGCAGGCAACCACGTAAAAGAAAGTGTCCCAAGGATCCCTAGTAGCCTACGCAACGCCGCTTCGCTGCACCGCAACAGGAGGAACAGGAGTCATCTGAAAGGACCGACGTGGGATAGATTCGCCGGATGTATCTGTACTTGTAAGCATAGTTCCTAAGAAAAGTGATTAACAAATCAAAGAAAGAATATAAATAAATGATACAATTAGTAACCTAAGCCAAAAACGAAATATATTGAAAAACCCACTAGTAAGAAAGAAAGTAAATTTTTAAATTAAGTGATAAACAACAGTAAAACTATAACAAATAAAAAACGACTGCAAACGCAGTATAATATATTTCAATCTTGCGACTCCTAAGGGACCCTCCAATAGAAGAAAAAAACCAGCAACTGGTTTTCAAAACAGAACAAAACATTTCAAAAACAAAATAAAACAAAAGTAAAAAAAGTAGAATACTAAGTTACCGATCATTAATATCATTCCAATTATTCATATATTTTGCTGTTTAAAAATTTTCTTATAAACAAAAAAAAAAGAGAAAAAAGAGAGGTGCTTCTACATTGTCCCAAAGTGTCCTATATTGGCCGAAAACACACCTATACCAATTAGCAATGCCAGACAGGTTAACAGCAGCTATGTCTAATCTCGATCTAGCCAGTAGTTCCCGACAGGCGAAACTTGGACCGTCTTTAATCAATCCCCCAACAACTACTCCAGAACTTAGGAATGTTATACTAGGGTTAATCAAGGAAGTTCTCCCGCAACAAGTAAATAACTACGGGCATGAACATCTTACCGACATACCATTTGTAAGACCAGAAATAGGGCAAGACCATGGCAAAGTCCCCGACGTATGTCGACTGATCAAGGAATTCTCAGGTGAACGGTCTTCCTTTAATTCATGGAAAGGATTATGTTCGAAGGGCAGGAAAATACGCACACGTTTTATTTAGTAACATTAGCCGTACGAACTAAGGTAGTGGGTGAAGCAGAAACAGTTCTAGAGTCCTATAATACTCCATTGAACTGGAAGGCAATTTCAAGGTGCCTCACCTCACACTACGCTGATAAAAGAGACTTGAAAACTCTCGAATATCAGATGTCATCATTGACCCAAGGTCGAATGACCATTAACGAATTCTATCAGGCTATTTACCATAATTTGTCTCTGATCCTAAACCAAATTGGAGCAACCGAAGAGTCTCCAGAAGCTATAAGGGTTTTGACAAACAACTATCGCAGCAAAGTTTTAGATGTTTTCATAAGAGGTCTTAATGGCGACTTGCCCAGACACCTAGGTATGAAAGAACCAGTTGACTTGAGTCATGCACTTCATCTATGTACTCTTTTAGAAAATCAAGAACATAGAAACCAATTCATACCAAAGCCTAGACAACTACCCCCACCTTTACCACCTAAGCAGATGATTCCCAGAATCCCTATTTCAAAACCGTTCAATAGTAATCTAAACCAATGGAGATCTTTCGACTCTAGGTTATACTATCAACCAAACAATAGACCCGTGTCCAATCACCAGAACCAACCCTCCGTACCGCAAACATACAGACAGCAGCAACTAATACCTAACAGACTCTATCAAACACAGTTTACACCTAACGGAACTCATCAAGTTCCACCTCCTCGTCCATTCGCCCCAAAACCGGAACCCAAACCAACACCGATGGAAGTAGACTCATCTATTCAATCGAAAAGAATAAATTACATGAACAGACCAAGCCCCAACGATTTCGTAGGCAAACTCCCACCACCACTATCTCATCCAGGGCAGGTATCCAAACACCAAAGGCAGTTCCATGTAACCACAGGTGACGCTGAACTAGTACAGGGAGAGGCGGAACAAGAATCCGAATATCCCTCAGAAGTCTCAGAACAAGAATACTACGAGGCTTGGGAAAGAGACGGATCAGCCGATCTTCACGAGGAAACCTACCAAATCGAGCATGAATATGCTTCGGAACTCATGTAGACACCTCGGATATTCATTTTTAGACTGAATAGTTCCTCGCTGCCATATTTCAACTGTGTTTCGAGGAACGGTCAAACATTAAAATTTTTAATAGATACAGGGTCAAATCAAAACTATATTCAATCCAATCTCGTTAATAATCCCAAACTTAACATGAAGGCTTTCTTTGCGAACTCAGTAGGCGGGCAAACAAAAATTACACACCACACTTACCTTAGCTTATTCAACTGTCCACACCAGCCGATAACATTTTTCATACTCCCTACACTAAAGACATTCCACGGTATATTAGGGAACGACACTCTCAAATCTCTTAACGCAGTGATTGACGTTAAGAACGACGTTCTTATGATCAATGGCAATTATAGAATAAAAATAAAACAAATGGCCACTCAAGCCGTTAACTAGATCAACGTCAGAGCAGATCACATGATCATAGGCCAAAAGAATATCATGAACCAACTAACGACAAGACACGCAGAACTCTTTGCAGAACCCAACGAAAAGCTAACCTATACCACAGCCGTAGAAGGAGAAATTAGAACAAATTCAGACTCGGTAGTTCACAGTAAACACTACCCCTATCCAGCTTCCCTAAGATCAGAAGTCGAAAAACAAATAGATCAGTTATTAGGTGATGGCATCATAAGACCTTCACGGTCGCCTTATAACGCACCAGTCTGGATAGTTCCAAAAAAACTAGATGCGTCCGGAGAAAAAAGTACCGTATCGTTATTGACTATAGGAAGTTAAATGCCGTAACCATATCCGATCGATATCCAATTCCAGAGATCGGAGAAATCATAGCGCAATTAGGCAAGAATAAATATTTCACTGTCCTAGATCTCAAAAGTGGTTTTCACCAAATTCCGCTCAAAGCAAGAGACATAGAAAAGACAGCATTCTCAATAAATGGCGGAAAATTCGAATTCACTAGACTCCCATTCGGTCTAAAGAATTCTCCATCAATCTTTCAGAGGGCTCTCGACGACATATTACGAGAACATGTAGGGAAACGATGTTATGTTTATATAGACGACATAATAGTCTTTAGTAAATCCGAAAACGAACATAGCGAAGATCTTTAGAAGATATTCTCAACTCTTGCCAAAGCTAACATGAAGGTCCAGATTGACAAATGTGAGTTCTACAAAACCGAAGTAGACTTCCTAGGTTTTACTATTTCCGCTAACGGTGTAAAAACCAATAGTGAGAAGGTTAAAGCCATCAACAACTTCCCGATTCCAAAATCTTTAAAAGATCTAAGATCGTTCCTAGGTCTCTCCAGTTATTATAGACGTTTTATTCGAGATTACGCAAAACTAGCGAAACCACTCACAACCCTACTCAGAGGAGAAAATGGTCGTCTTTCAAAAAACATATCCAACAAGATCAATATAACATTAGACCATAATAGTCTAGATGCCTTCAAGAAAATAAAAAATACACTAGCCTCACAAGACGTAATACTTGCCTACCCAGATTTCAAGAAAGAGTTTCAACTCACCACTGACGCTTCAAATTACGCTATAGGAGCAGTATTAGAACAAAATGGCAGACCCATTACCTTTATTTCGCGTACACTAACACAGACCGAAGAAAACTATGCCACAAATGAGAAAGAAATGTTGGCAATAGTATGGGCTCTTCAAAGTCTACACATGTACCTTTACGGTACCTCTCGAGTCATAATCTATACGGACCACCAACCTTTAACTTTTGCACTCAGTAACAAAAACCATAATGGTAAGCTCAAAAGGTGGAAAAGTTACCTCGAAGAGTTCAACCTCTAATGTAGTGGCAGATGCCCTCTCTAGAAATCCCGCAGGTCCACAGATTAATAGCACCACGGCTACCATTCATAGTGATGAAAGCTCATCACATAATCTCATATCGGTCGCAGGCGCTCCAGTCAATGTCTTTAAGAACCAACTCTGGTTGTTCACTTTAGAAGAAGATTCCTATCAGTTTGAAATACCTTTCCCACAATACCATAGACACATCATTAAAAAGAGAGAGTATTCAGAAGAAGATCTAATAAAAATCCTGAAAGAAAGATTGGATCCCAAATTAATAAATGGTTTATTTACCTCCGAACACATAATGGGAAAAAATCCAAAATATCTACCCCATCCATTTTAGTAACTATAGAATCCGATACACCCAAACTCAAGTTGAGGACGTTAAAACAGAAGCCGAACAGACAGAAATAATTACAAAGGAACACCGTCGTGCACACAGAAATCAGATAGAGAACAAAATACAAATCCTAAGCAAGTACTTCTTCCCTGGTCTGTCAAAAAAGATCAGCAGTATCACAAAACAATGCGAAACGTGTAAGTTAGCCAAATATGATAGACATCCACAGCACGGAGAAATTCAGTCAACACCAATCCCGACTTATCCAGGAGAAATTGTCCATATAGACCTATACACAACTCAGAAAAACCTCGTATTGACAGCTATCGATAAATTTTCGAAGTATGCCCAGATAAAGGTAGTAAAATCTAAGGCAGCAGAGGATCTAAAAATCCCCTTGCGCGAAATAATCATTGCATTTGGTATACCAAAGTCTATCATAATGGACAACGAAAAAGCGCTAAACGCAGCCTCTATTAAGTTCCTGTTGAAGGACCAGCTCAAGGTAGATGTCTACACGACACCACCATACGCTTCCACTAGCAACGGCCAAGTGGAAAGATTTCACTCGACAATGACTGAAATCATGCGATGCCTTAAGAAGGATGAACCCACAATAATTTTCCAAGACCTAATCTTTAAAACAGTACAGGAATATAATCAAACAATCCATTCCACAACAAAGAAGAAACCCATAGACATATTTTTTGGTAATAAACTCATATCGAATCCTCAAGAACTACAGATAGCTAGAGAACAAGTCAGTAATGATATCAGCAAAAAACAAAAAATCGACCTTACACACCACAACCAGAAAAGACAACAAATAAGAAAATATATCGAAGGCGAAACAATTTATGTTAAAATCGATAAACGTTTAGGTTCCAAACTAACCCCGAAATACAAAAAGGAAATAGTTCTTTCACATCATAATACTACAGTTAAGACACAGTCAGGAAGAATAGTTCACAAAAACAATATTAAAACCCAATAATTCACTTACAGATTTTTTTTGCCACTATGCCATGGATTGGCAACCATTCTAGATTACACCCATTCCCATCTAATAACAATCAAAACAGGAATAGCCTCAATCCAAGACGGTACATTTAGAGTCATTCATGTTCTTAACATGGAAGAATATGAAAGGGTTCCATCAAATCTTGAAGATTCGCTAAGGAACATCAGCATTTCCCATCAACTGTATCCCTTTTTAGAATACGAGTTGAAAGCAATAAAGGCCGATTTGCGAAGACTTAGACCACCCAAAAGAGCGATTAGATCTATAGACGCATTGGGAACGGTATGGAAATGGCTATCCGGCACGCCGGATAAAAGCGATCATGACATTCTAACAGCTAAAATAAACGAACAATTGGAAAATAATAATAGACAAGTAGTTATTAATAATCAATTAAGCACTAGAATAAACGAGTTAAGCAGTATCACCAATTCAATAATTAAAACTACAGCAGAAAATTCAGATGTTAAAGAAAAGTTCATATCGATACTAAAATACAGCTTACAATTATTTAAGAATGATCTAAACAATCTTATTAATGCAATAAGTTGGGCTAAAACAAATACAGTAAATTCTATTATATTATCGGAAGAAGAGGTCAGCAGAATAGAAACTATACTAGAAAACGAAGAAGAAATGTTTACTAATGTTGAAGAAATAAATAATATTATTAAAAAAATAATATTATTAACGATCTAAAATACGAAAACATTGTAACTTGCAATAGAACAATATATGCCCAAATACAAGGATGCGAAACTCATAATGATAAGACCATTTGTAATCGAAATAATATCATTAGTATAAGTAACGACCCTTGCATAACACCGCTCTTACAACACCAAAAACCCAAATGTAAGTTCATCAACAACCAGCACATTCCGAGTCACCAGGAGATAGTGCCTGGCACTATTCTACTCAACGACTATAGAGGGACAATCAAGATCAACGGTAATGAAATGGATTTGGAAGGAACGTACCTCATACAGTTCCAGAACTCAACAATTATCATTGACAACGATAGGTACGAAACAGTCGAAGCCATATACGCTGAAGCGACCCTTCCACTCTTCCAGATGATGGCGGAAAAAACTCTAACGGAAGAAGTCCTCTCACTACAAATGCTGAGGG
The DNA here is from genome assembly GCA_018150725.1 of Drosophila quadrilineata. Lineage (NCBI taxonomy): Eukaryota > Metazoa > Arthropoda > Insecta > Diptera > Drosophilidae > Drosophila > Drosophila quadrilineata. The sequence continues at coordinate 138,764 of JAECWN010000197.1, read as the reverse complement.
ACGTAAACATCAATAACACCCTGAAGCTGGACACGCTAAAATCAGCAAATTCCCAAGCTAACATTATCAGCCTTACACTTTCCGGCAGCTTGGCATTAACATTCGCAATATTGATAATATTGGTACGGAGACAAAAATCTTCAACAGAACGTCAAAATATTGCAGAAACCCAAAAAAACGAAGCTACCAACGAAGGAACGCAGAGACGTTTTTACATTGCGTCCGAGGACGTCCGCGCTTAAAGGGGGAGGAGTTAACAACGACAATTATAAAACATAAGAACAAAACATGGCTAAGTGTACAAGCACCCAAAATGCACTCAGCCAAGCTTTCATCACGTTGCAGCGTATGCACTATATTCGGCACGCGCGCCTGGTCAGCACTATTTCATCGCGAGACACCAGTGCAACGAACTCTTGGGAGACTTACGCAACGATCGCCACCGTGGGATCGTCACTCCACCACTTGGGGTACTTGACACCCAAAAAGCACCATCAGCAACAGCAGCGGTAGCAGCGACGGCAATGGCAGCGTCAGCGGAAGCAACAGCGGCAGCGACAGCAGCGGCAGCAGCCTCAATATTAAGTCTTCTTTTTAAATATTATTATTGTCTTAAGTTAGTTCTTATTTTCAACTCAATAAAAGCGAAAGCTTATTTTTTTAATAACATAACTATATGTTTTGTTAATTTATGTATGTATGTATAAGTCGAATCTACTTATTAAAGCTACTGGATTGTATGGTAGTATGGTCAAAATGGGGTCACAAAAGTAAGAAAAAACTCTTTGGAGAAAGTGTTCTTGGGAGTCATGAAGATGACTTGCTATTTCTTTTCATAAATTAGAATTAACTAGATTCCAAGTACCCAGATCGTAATAGTCAATACCAGGACTATCGCATAGATCGGTATGGTGGAGAAGTCGTGAAGAGCAGCCTATCAGCTGATTGGCGTTGCCATTTGCCGCAAACATTCCGGCACCCTTGCAACGCTGTTGCAAACAATAATACTACTAGATTGGGGACGACCGATGTTGGGTGAAGTTGTCGTTGTTGTTGTGTAGTTGTTGTACCCTTTGGGGTACAAGGGAAGCAATAAGCTTCGCAGCAGTCTTCATTTGGCAGTGCGATCGGCATAGTGGCGGATTCCGAGGCCTAAGCGGCCGCAGCTGGGAGTCTACCGACTCGAGGTGTAACCACTCATCACCATTTTCTCTACACATGCGACATCCGTGCAGAGTCCAGCATGATGTTCTGGAATGCTGATGGGCAAGACAATTCGGGCAGTACCGGTTGGCTACTCCCCTTCGCAGTCAGCTGGAGGAATCGCTGACGGAGAGCGTGGAAGCCCTTGCAAGTTCGGCATCGAACGGTGTTGGGCTGGTTCTCACTGTCATGGGAATGACATGAACGGTGGTCGGGGATGGTTGTCCTTGGAAACGCCTTCCTGGCGACGACATTGTCAATTCCTTTGGGTCGTAATCGTATTCTGGTGCACTCTTGGAATCGTAGCAGGCAAGAGTGTCTCAGACACGAGCATCTGCGGATATTGGAGAGCAGTCCTTAGGATGTGGTCCAGTCTTGGTGGGCAACTGCTGTCGAGGACTCGCTTTGATGAGAGTGGTGCGGGCGGAGAGCGATGCGATCGACTTTGCCGCGGAACGGGGGATCGGTCCCGTGAGAACCCAGCCGAAAAAAGTCTCTTGGTCGAGCAGAGTTCCGCAGAGATTCGGTTTGAATTATCCCAATAGGATAGACGGAAGGATATACGATCCTATCATAAGATCAATCTCTGAGCTATTGCAGAAGGATGGGTCTGCCCATTTGAGAGATGGAAAACTCCGTGGGGTATCCTCGTTGATGGAAGGTCTACAGCGAGGGGTGGGAGCACATAAACAGTTGCATCAATGCTCACTTTGGGCTTAAGTGGCGACCCATGCTGGAAGCCTAAATGGATCTAAACCTGATTTTATGAACTATAGAGCTATTTCAAAATTGTCCGCTATTCCTAAATTATTTGAGAAAATCATTTCTTATCAACACTTATGTATCAGAGAGCTGCATTAAGTATGAGCGAACACTCACGCCCAAACGGCAATCAAGTTCGATTCAACTCATGTACTGCCAGCGTCAGCTGATTTGATTTTACTCGAACCGATGTTCGCTCGGCAATCACAATCAAGTACAAGTTATGGACTGCTTAGGCTTGCATCAAACCGTTTGATGCGAGTCTTGCAAACGATTCATTGGGTCGGACTGTTGCAAAAGTAGAATTTGTAATAATAATTATTGTCATTTTATTATATTATTTTTATATTTTTTATTATTTATATTTATTTATTGTTGACCAGAAAGACTATATTCACCACTATTAACCCTCTAACATGTAAGCCTGCCTGAAGGCACGTATTTTTGGCCTTAACTAACAGCTTTTCAATCGTTTAAATAATTTTTGACGGTTGATAAAAGGCACACAAAGTAATGAGTCTCAGCTTTGAAAGCTCTCCGAAGCTTTTAACGGGACTTATATTTCGGTATGCACAAGCCATATGTTTTTTCGCGCACAAAAATTGGTCTGCTTTATGATGTGTTTTGCTGTGCAAATAATAGTGAATATATAAAACCTATCCAGCTCATAATTTTTTTCTTGAAAGGTAAGTTAATTTACTATTAAAATTAAGTTGCAGATTTGCAAATATATAAAAGACATGCGTTGTGACAGCGAAATAGAGATACGTGTCTTGAGGCACGTTTGGGGCTCCAAGACAACTTTTGTTGCCAGCTGATTTTCACAATTGATTGCAATTTATGTGTTTGTTTCTGTCGATGGAGTGATTTTACTTATTAGAATTAAAAATATTATAGAAAATGGAAAAACGAGTTCGGTATAAGCTGTCCGACTTGACTGATGATCAGTTGGTCAAGATTTTTGAGTTAGTTCCGACGGATGAAGAGGTGTTAAACTCAAGTGACGACGAGGACAGCGACATTGATATAGTGGAGGCTATTAATAATGCATTAGAGGATGTTGAGGCATTTATTGAGAATAATGTTGAAAATGTTCAAAACAATGCACAGAAAGCTGCGACTTACCTGAAAATTACAAAAAGGCCGCGATCACCTTTACCAATCAGTGTAGATTCGGCGTGCGCATCTCCACCAACTTCTGTTAGGTTCAATGGAGCTGGTATGCCAAATTTAATTGCTATGTGTTATTTTAGTGAATAAATAATTTTATTTATATAGGTATTGAATCAATAACAAAAGATTCGAGTACGATTCTGTGGCGAGAAAAATCAATGCAGTTGCATGTTAACAATGTAGCAATTCGAGGCGATTTTTCGTTGTCAGCAGAAATAAATTAGCTCAAAACTCCACTAGAGCTCTTTTGCTGTTTCTTTAATGCGGAAATCATGAATATGATTGTCGACGGAACCATGTGGGCAGCTTTAACGGAGGATATTAACAATAAGTTCAAAATTAACACTGATGAGGTGCACCACTACATAGGTATTTTGATGTTCATGTCTATTTATCGCTACCCAAATCTGAAGAGCTATTGGGGACAAAATGCGATAGGACCTATACAAACCTGCATGACCCGAAGCAGATTCGAGGCAATCAAAAAGTACTTCTCACTACGTGATGAGCGCGAACGAATCAAAAAGGGGGAACCAAGCTACGATCCTTTGTTCCGAACGCGAAGACTTGTAGACTGCCTCAACAAACGGTTTGATTCGGTGCCAAAATATGCCCACCTTTGCGTTAACGAGCAAATGTGCAGCACAAAAATTAAGTACCACTTGCGTCAGTACAAGCCAAATAAGCCGCACAAGTTGGGCATGAAGTTATTTGTATTGTGCGATTCATTTGGATACGCATACCGCTTTGAGATTTACAGCGGTGCAGGTGATAATGTGGTCTTACCTGGACACCCAGATCTTGGTGGTTCGGCCAAAATTGTAGTGCGCTTAACACAAACCGTCGAAACATTTAAGATTTTTTATACATCTTTGCCTTTGATGGTTTATCTGAGAGCGAAAGGTATTTACAGTCACGGCACGGTGCGAGGAAACCGTATCCCCAATTGCAAGCTACCAAACGATATTGCCATCAACAAATTGCCAAGGGGTTTTTCGACTGAGTACGTTGGGTCCTCATATGGTGTCGACATAACCAATGTACTCTGGAAAGACAGCAAACCTGTTCGCTTTTTGTCCACCTATGTGGGCGTAAAGCAATTTGAAATGACAAACCCTGGTGAAGGAACTGCAAAGGCTGCTCGTTTTGATAGAAAAACTAAGCAACACATTTAAATTGATTGTCCCAAAATTGTGCATGAGTATAACGCTCACATGGGCGGCGTAGATCTCATGGACGGCCTAATGGGTCGCTATCATATCAGAGCAAAAACTCGGGATGCCGCAACACGAATTTTTATCACTTAATTGATATGGCAGCCACCAACGCCTATATTTTACACAGACGTATCCAAAACGAGAACGAAAGCAAAGAAAAAATACTCGCACTCCCAGACTTTCGCGAAACACTAGCCGCAGGACTGGTCACATATAAAAACAAAAACTTACCGGGTCGTCCACTCACTACCAAAAATGCATCTTCACCGCGATGGGCAAACCAGTCTCCATCCTCTCAGTCAGGACGAACAATAAATTCCCCATCCTTGCAAACAGAGCGGGCAAAGCAGTCTCCACTCTCTCATCGACCTTATCAGCATAAACAAACATGGTCAAAAATCAAAACATCCAATATTAGACTTGCGGTTTGACCAGCTGAACCATTTCCCACATTGGTTGGGTCGAAACAATGGAAAAAGATGTTGCAAGCACTGTAAAACTTCTCAAACGCAATGCAAATGCACGAAATGCAATCTGCATTTATGCTGCAAAGCCAATAAAAACTGTTTTGTAGAATACCATAAGAAAAAATAAAATAAATCTTCATTACTTGAAAAAAATTTTTTTCACTCAAAGCCCAAAGCGTGCCTTCAGGCACGATTACCTTTTCTCTCACCTTACAGGTAAACCAAAGGTTCTACGTAATTTCTAAGCACATATTTGAGCTTAGAAGCATTCATTTACTTAAAAAAAAATTATTTGAATACATTTTTTCTATTATTTTGGAAAGTAGTCTTAGAGGGTTAATTTTTTCAAAGACAATTTTATTATTCTCCTACGTTATTTGTAATTTATTTATTTATTTTTAATTATTTCTACTTATTATAACTTATAAATATAATATTAATTTCTATATTTTATTATCTAATTTATTTTGATTTTTATAAATTGAATTTAAAAATATTATACTATCAACACAGCCAGGCGCAAGCCTATTACGTTTCTCTGTTATTATGTGTGCACAAATACACCCAACATATGTGTTCTCGACGAGTACTACTCGTTGCAGACCTCTGGTGTACAGTCTCATGAACACAATTTGACCGAACATCGGTTAGCATACAAATCATACATGTTTGAGTATGATTGAACTTCGGGTATTGGATGCGTTCGTAAGAAAATCATGTATGGGCCGATTACTCGTAATTGAAACTTGTTCGACCTCATTGAGTTGGAAACGAAAAATTCAATACGCATACCCGAAGCAAACAGAATAAATCAAACAGAGTATGCATCAGTACTCGAGTATGAGCGAAAAAATTTTACTCGTTGCAGTTCTCTGTTATGTATCTCGGTCACTTCACCAACCCAGCATGGCTTTGTGAGACCCAAATATACTACCACAAACTTATTCATCTCTCCTTTAATGTCATTAGTGGGTTTTATAGCACGATGCGTAAATCATTTGATTCTGTAAACCATACTCTCCTAATGCACAGTTATCGCTTCTTGGTTTTCCCCATAGTAATATGAACTGTATTTCCAATTTTCTTATAAATAGAAACAGAGTTATTTTTAATTCTGCCCTTTCTAGCAGATCTTTGTCTATTTAGGAGTGCCCCAAGGTAGCCACCTCGGACCATTGCTTTTAAATTTATTTATTAATGACCTTCCGTCTATTATTAAGAATAGTGCTGTTCTGATGTATGCAGATGACGTTAAATTATGCCTCTCTTATCAGGATCCTATTTCAGCTTACATCATCAATTCATGGTGTAAAACCAATCTTATTGCCCTCAATTGCTCAAAGTGCAAAGCCATGACTTTTTGCAGAACACAACCGGTGCACGCTGAATACATATTAGACGGCCATGTTTTTGAGAATATATCTCAAATCAATGACCTAGGCTTCTTACTTGATCGTAAACTCTCCTTAAATGATTACATTGAGATCATGGCAAATATCACCGTCGCACTATCAATGGTGATATTAACTCTCCTTTCTTACTTAATGAATAAAACTTTTAAATTCCTATTAGATCTACCCGTTTCTTGTCCTTATTAACAATTATCACTTGCCCTACTAATTACCTTATGCATGAACCTGAGCTTTACAGACTTTACGGGGTTATTAGATTAGAGTCGTGTGTTTCTACTAAAAAAGCCTTAATCTTAGAACATTTGCTCACACATTAATCACATAATCTCTAGTGGTGGTCATTGATTTAATTGGGTTTTCCTGGATTTCCCCAATCCTAGCAACAAATAATGAATTAATTTACTACTACACCCCAGAACTATTTATTTATTATTTTTATTTCTTATAACATAAAATTTAGTTTCATTTTGCGGATTTCCAAGCGGCTAACAGCAAAAAAAAGTTACACGTTACGTGTTCACGAGTTGGGAAACCACCCTCTTTGTTTGTGTTAACGTCAGACCAAAAATCAAAAAACGTGGTTTGCCAATGAGCACTTCAAAGACACGGATAATTTGCGGACACGTACGATTCAGTATTTACTTTGTATTCACTTCCATTTAAGTTTAACTAACTATTAACTATTTGCACTTTATTTTATAGTCGAAATGAATTCATTACTGTTGTGAAATGAAATTTTTTCCTTTTCAAATAAAAAAAATAAAAATTTCTTCATCTTTTAATCACCAAAAGAAATAAAGTCCTCTAGTGGCGAAACGGAGTTTGCCGGGTTTGCTAGTCCTCGTATATAAAAAATAACTTTTCGAGTGAAGCTAACCTGCACACTACGCAATATTCAATAATATTTCCAATTATCATTTTGTCAAGCATTTCTTTGGGATCTGAGAACAGGAAATAGTCGCTTGCGGCTAGATTCGCTAAAGCGTTGGATGGGGAAGCAATTTGAAATCTAATGCCGATTTTCGTCGATAGAGTTGTTAATTCATTACTGTTCACAACCCGTCTGGTGGCGTGGTACTATTCAGAATTCCAACGGATTCGGGTGCCGCTATTAATGATGCAACATAGTTGAAAGCAGACTGCCAGAAAGCAATAATGTTAATTGACTGTTAATGTAAATTGTCACTTAAGCTAGCATAAGTGAGAGTCGATTCAGCTCGCTCTCTCACTCTTTTTTTGTACGGTAACACTGTTAATGAAGCACATTGTGAAAAGACGATTAAGATCGGACGCATAATAAACGATTATCAGAGTAAACAAATTTAAGTGTTTCTAATACTTAGACAAAAACGAAGTTGTACAAAAAGGTGTCTTTAATATAAAAGATCTGCTCAAAACATTGGTGATGTGATACACATATTTTTATATAATTCGCAAATCGTGATATTTCGCAAATTTTTCAGGGAAAAGTTTTATACTATATTATATTATATTATTAGCTGTAATATACATTTAAAATAGCGGCTTTGCTTTGCTGCAGCTAATTAAATCAAAATGCAAGCTGGTGACGCGTCGGCACCGATCAGCTGTGACGAGCAATCTAGTGACAGTTTTCTTTTAAGTGAAGCCATAATCTGTTCATTGGCAATTGGCTGCTTAGATAGTATTAACATTCTTGGAGCCAATTCAACGATGATTGCCCGAGATCTTGGATCATAAAAAGCGACGTCGCGATTAACACGCGCTGTATAATATTGTTGAAAATGGGGAAAGTTCCAGCATCTTGGCTCATGCTTGACTTGTTCGGCGCTGGACACCATTGTCGAAAATGGGGAAAGTTCCAGCATCTTGGCTCATGCTTGACTTGATCGGCGCTGGACACCATTAGCTCTTTGGATCCATCTGAGGAAATTACAAAACAGCCATTGAGGTACTCATGAGGTGTTTTCATAAAAAGCTGCTTCATTTTCAGGTACATGTTCTTTGGGCTTCGATGTATGGAACGAGGTGTTACGAGAAGATTACGGGAATTAAGCGATAAGCTCAATTCACACTTACACGCTTTCCGATCTATGGCCAGTAGCGAGCAAATTTTGATTGTTATTGCATTTGGTTACGTCAAAGCTAGACGCTCAAGCACAGGAGAAATGGAAGGAAAGCTACAGACTGATCAGTTACCTAGCTGGAGCGACATGGCGTCACTTCTGGAGATATGCAGCCGTATGTTAGAAAATCTGGAGATTTCCAAAGGTGTGAAGACTCGCGGTAGTCAATTTACGCCTCAAATCAACAAGCGGGGAGCTAATGTATCTTCATCGTCAAGTGCCTCTGCTACTGGCAAAAGGAAGCGGTCAGACTGAAGCTCTGTACCAACTGCCTTCGTCCGGGCCACAACCAAGTCAATGCATTGCAGGCTCTGCTCTGGAAGGCACCACACATTCCTGCATGTGGACACTGGCACTGCTTCAACTTCTGGTACAGCTTCATCTGCGACAGCATGCGTGTAAACAACCAATTCCGCGTCTTTAAATCAAGCCCGGGGATTGTCATGTAGTCAACATCACAAACTACAAGCCGTGGAGTCCTTAAATTAAAAAGTAAGCTCGTATCTTTGCACCCCTTTCGGTGCCCAGCTGGGCTAATTCGAATTGGCGGCAAGCTGCAAAACTCTCAGCTGGACTATAAAGCAAAGGCCCACCCGGAGAGTGCCGCTATCAGTACTTGGTTTAATATGAAATTTCTACATTCTGGGCCACAAAGCCTGCTGGCTGCACTTCAGCAGAAGTCGACCATTCACAGTAACTGAGGCGGATTTCTGCGGACCTTTCTACTGCAAACCTGAAGTGCGAAACAGAGCTCTGACAAAAACATACATCGCTGTGAGCGTCTGTTTCGCCACTAAAGCACACCACTTGGTGGTGTCAGCTGCGTCATTCATCGCAGCATTTAGGTGATTCATCAGCACCAGGGTAACCCCTCGCACCGTTTGGACTGATAATGTCATCAACTTTGTCGGAGCTATGAACGAATTGGCTGAGCTTAGAAACCTATTCCTCCATGATCCAGTTCATGCATCAAGAAAGCAATTCTGCTTCCAAGAAACAGTTGATTCCACATCGCCTCTCAACATAGGAGCATGTTGGAAGCAAACTGCTCGAAACTTTTAACATCACGGAACACCACCCGCAACAAACTATCAAAGTGTTGCATCAGCAGAGGCTGAGCATAGTTACGAAGTATCTCAGCAGAGCCGAAGGCTGCCGAAGGTGTTCGCTGCTGTTTTACAGGTTCTTTGTTGCATTTCATGGTTCAAAACCAATCTTGATGCCCTCAATTGCTTAAAGTGCAACACTACCTGTGCATGTTGAATACTTGTTAGATGGCCATCTTCTTGAGAATATATCTCAAATCAATAAACAAGGCATCTTACTTGATAGTAAACTCTCCTTCAATAATCACATTGAGTTCATGGTATATGAAACCATAAAGGGCTTTGGTTGCACTAAACGTTGGTCTAAGAAATTCAATCACCCTTATACGACTTAACAGCTTTATGTCTCTCTGGAACGTCCCATCCTCGAGTATGGATCTTATTTGTCGTCGCCATAGTATCAGACTTATAAAGACAAAAGCGAGTCGGTGCAAAAGAAGTTTCTAATTTTCACACTAAGAAAGATAAGTATAAGATAAGTATACTTATACATCATATACGAAATATCATACTTTATGGTTATGTGAATAAATAAATGCAAATATATGTGGGATTAGGACTGGCAACACACTTTATCACACCCACATCAGCTGATCGCAGAGCTGACAACTTAGGTTTAATGTCAAGACGCCGAGTCAGACGGACAAGGGAAACGACGCGAACTCAACTACGGTGCAAAACTACGCTTGCACAAATTAATCAAATATCGATGTGAACATTTATTAAACCAAATCATTAAATAATAAATTTAATATTTAAACTATCCATTTATAATTTTATTACATATTTTGGACTTAATTGACGTGTCAACTAACCATCCCATATATAAAACATTCGCAATTTACTTTTAATATGAAGTCAGAATTAAAGTGGCAGTGCACCGTTGCAACACAACGCATGCAGTTGAAATCTGGAAGCAATTTTGTGGTGTGCAAAGTATGAAAATATATTAATCTGTAGCCTTTATTTTTGAACATGCGGAGCAATTTCATTTAACATTTCTCTTTCAATAGTCCTTCTCTCATAATCTCTGCGAAAGGATGCGCTTGGTGAGACAGAGAGAAGCAGAGAGAGTGTTTGAGAGAGAGATAAGCGTTACGACACCATTTTTTTTTTGCCCTAATCGATATTGGGAATAGAATTTGGCGTTTTATTTGAGGTAAGTCTGTTTCTCCCTTCTCTTCAGTAAATCATAAATTCACGGTAGACAGGTCTAGAATACCACACGCTTGGATAAAAATAACGTAAACAAAAACACAAACAAATTGTTTCTTTATTTTTGGACCTTAGTGTGTTAGTGAGGGTGTTGCATACATGCACAGTCCGGTATTTCCTTAAGTGTAACAAATGATTTAACAATCGGAACATGGTTCGAGTCTTCGAGTTCGAGAAAACGATCGCTCAGTGGCTGCGCTGCTTGCAGGAACTGAATGAATTTCTATGTTAAACATGGAAATAGTATTCTATATTTTACTACCTGACTGGTAATTAATTAATTGACTATTAAAAGAAAATCTTAATCCATTGCAACTTTTGATTTTATATATTTATTTATTTTCTTTCAAATCAGCTTAATATTTAAAGCCGTCATCTTTGTGGCATACATCAATATTTCCATATTATATAATAGTTTTCTTTTAAAACTGAAATATCCGGTATATCGTCGGTTGTCGAATGACAGATTTTTGTTAAAATCGAGGGCAACACATAGTACAGAGGTGCAAAGGTTTTAGTTTTTAAAAACAATTCCAACAATTTTCGCATACTTCCGCGACAGCTTTAACAATAGTCGCATTGTTTGTTCAATCTGCTTTAAAATATATATAAAATATATATATCCGGTAACATGTCTTTTACATCGCCGTGCTCACCATAAGTTGCGCCGATCTAAATAAAAACTTTTTAGTTTTACAATCCCGGAACCGCGCACTGTTGAAAATGGCTGACAGTCTTTTGTAATCCATTTTACGCATTTTACAATATCCTCAGATTTGTCCAGCGATAACTAAGTTCCAAAATTTCGATTGCTTTACATTTTTGCAGCAACTGTGCCTTTTTTAACTATTTTTCATTAGATTTTTTGTTACACCAAAGACTGTAAACATCAACTTGCGTGTTAGCTAGCTCCATTCGACTGACGGCATAAGGTGAATCGAACCCGAATTGGTCTTATCCAAACGGTATGATTGTGTTCGACCTAAATGCCAGCAGCCTTCTCAAACGTTCTTTGTTGTTCACTATGAGCGGCCGATCAAACACAATTATTGCCGAAAAAAGTAAAAGTGATTGGAACTGAAGAAAAGCTTAGCGCCTCAAAAAGATTCAATGATTGCGTATGTAGATTGGGTATATGGAATTTTGATAGTTGCAAGTCTGTGGAATGCTTGTATCACTGACCACATAACATATAGATGGGACATTTCATACAACGAAAACGGCCACCAAATTTCTTAGCGAGTAGCCAGTAGTAGTAGGAGTTTCACTGTTTAACTATAAATATTACTAACACAGTATATAAAAATTCAATTTTAAAATCGCAAGAATTTGAAATTGAAATAGAAATACAATTATTTACAAGATAAACTAAAAATGGAAATGAATGGAATAAGAATCATAAAATAGGAAAATATTTATTCGGAACTTTAGATCAAGAAGATAAAGATTCTTGAACACATAGAGCTTGGTGTTGCAATGGGCGGCGAAGAATCCTTAATGTGTCTGCTGCTGATGTATATCCGCTGTTGTTGTATGTACGTATGTAGACACATTACTCGCGAGTATACGTCCACCCCCAGGACTAGGGAGACGGTCGCAGGAGTATGCAATCGCTCATCAGCCAGGCTGAGGTTCTGCAGCTCCTGTACTTCATCGGTGTTGATGCGTCGGGAGGGTGTTCGGCGCTTACAGTCCACCGACATCTCCAGGATGAGCTCCAGGTCCAACCCGGTCTCATAGACCGTGATCCCAGTGTCGACAAATAACAGTACTGTGGGAGCGACGGTGACTATTCCTTGGTTCAGGATAGTCGCCAATGTTGTCACATACGGCGAAGTCGCGTCAAGTCCAGGGGCAAGGGATCTGTTCCTGGAGATCCCCGGTGGGCTAGGATCCAGCCGGCTCCTTACTGTGGGCGAAGGGCATCTTGGCGGACTTTGCTGCCTCGGCTGCCGCCTCCGGGAATGCCTCGGGTTTCTGTGGAGCAGGCTGTAGTGGTCGCCTCCACACTGTCGGCACCCATGGTAACTCCGGCATGACAACCGTGAATGTTCGTGAGCAAGAAACCTCGCACAGTATTGGTTCGCCCTGACTGCGTGCAAACGCTTAACGGTAGTAAGCCGGAGAAACCGTCGACACTCACGGAGCGGGTGGATGCCCCGACAAAGTCGACATCGGTAAATGTCCGAAACAACTCGTCCGACGTGGTGGTGAGGTGCCATTGTCTTAGAAAAGAGGTTTTGCACAAGACCTAGGAGGAGAAATTAGTAAGAGTTACTGGCACAGGGAATACACTGATGGACGGACGGCGGACACAGACTAATGGCTGGACGTGGACGTGAGTCAGTTGAATGACCACTTGATCCCTTGATGGCTAAACCGTGCCATTACCAGGTCTTTAGTGGCGTTGAGGGAGACCTGCGAAAGAATGGACGAGGCTCCAACAAAAGTTTTGCATTGTCAGAATACATGGACTGAGGGCACCCACGGCGCGCAGCAAAACGGGAAAAGCCGCTAGGAATGTCTCCGTCGTTAGATCTGATGTGGCTTCCAGATGGATCGCCTTCGTGGTGAAGCATACGAAAACGAATGGGCCGGCAAAGTCAACTCCAGTGTGGGTGAACGGGCGTGAAAACTTTGACCGCTGCGTCGGCAGTTGGCCCATGAGTTGGGTTTGGTCTCGCTTACGAGCCAAGGAAGGATAGCTGCACGCAAAAGTCTGCCATTTTCTCAACAAGTCAGCTGGAAGGGGCTCATCCCAATCAATCCTGCATGAAAATCTTTGCTCTCATTATGGGTGCTAGCCATCCTGCTGGATCGCAGACCCTTGCACTTTGGCAAGAACTCCTCGTTTAGTGAGTGGGGGTTCGAAGGACACAGAGGAGGAAATGAAATAAAATTGGTTGCGCGCCAACAGACTCCGAGCAGTTTGGCGGTACTAACGTCTTCGATGTGATCATTCGCAATGTCCCGTTGGAACCCCTTGGTCCATTTCCGGGTGGGAATACAGAACTGTCGAGGGCTTGGCTAAGCTCTTAAATGGATGAGAGTGGTTTGATGGTCATGAGCGCCCACCAGAACGTCATCCATATACATATACTTGGTGAGGAGGTGGCTAGCCAAAGGATATTGGAGCTTCACATCATCAGCCAACTGCTGTAACACCACGCGAGCCTTGGTGGTAATGCTGTCAGGCTTAAAGACAGCGTGATGGGGAGATAGTAGTTGGTGGAGTTGCCAACTGACTCTACTTGGTGCATGTGGCCGATATCCAAGTACTCCCAAATTACCTCATCATAATGTTCTTTTAAAGGGGCGTCTTTTGAGCCTCTTTTCTCAAGAACTGAGATAGCGCTGTGCTAACAGGGTCTCGGAACGGCAGTGCGACCACATATCTTCCGTCCTCTGGACGGTTCGTGGTGTGAACGAAGAGGTCCTCCACCCACGCGTCGGATTCTGAAGCGTACGTGGTCGGAACCTCCTCCACCTCCCAAAATTTAGTCAGCAAGGCATCTAAAGGGTCGCGTTGAACGATTCGTGTGGAAAACGATGAGATATTGGTCATGTTGGAGTTCGGGACTGAACCTGTTATGATCCACCCGAAGACTGTCTCTTCACCCAGTAGAGAACCGCAAATGTTGCTCTGCAGTCCACCCAGTAGCGTGGACGGAAGGATATCCGCCACAATTAGGATGTCAACCTGGGAACTCTTGTAGTCTCTTGTAGTGGAGACTGTCCATTGTAGATGTGGAAGCGCCTGGAGAACCTCTTGTGGGACAACGTTAATGGTAGGTTGTTTGACAGGTGCGAAAGCACATGGGCCAATGTGTCAATCTGCACATGTGGATTTGATGGGGACCCTATCAGGAAGGAGAACAACCAAGTCAATTTTGCCGCTGCCCTTTGACTCAAGTCGGACACTTGAGCCTGGCTTATATGGAAAGGCAACCGAATGAGGTTGCTGAGTCGCTCTTAGATGAAGGTGGCCTCGGACAAAGAATCGAGCAACGCGCGAGCGGGATATGTAACACCTGCATGACAGATTTGTACCAACGCAGTACCTAGAAACACTCCTCGCGCGTTGGGAGTTTGCACTTTGCTGATGGGAGTGGACTGTATAGGTGGAGGTTGGGTGGAGGCAGCCGAAGTGGACGGGGGGTGCTGAATTGGTTGGTGATCGGTCACGATGTAATAGTCTGTTATGCCGCCGTTTGCATACGAAACAATTGTGCTGACTGGGACAGTCACGGTATTGATGACTGAGAACGAAACAATTCAGGCACAAATGTCGTTGGGCTATGAAGGCGGTCCTTTGGGGCATGGACATGTGCAGAAACTTGGGACATACTCAAACTGGGTGGTTCTCTTTGGAACAGAGATCGCACCTTGACGCTGGATTCGAAGGATTGAATCCGCTCAGGCCCTGAATTCTTAGAGGTGGTCTTGAACTGACCGATTTGGAGATGTTGTCTGCTCGGGCCGGAAGATATGACATCCTCAATGGCTTCCAACGAGAGATCTTTCACTGCCAAGCTGGGATGTCGTGTTTATTCGTCAGTCAGCTCCCAGAGTTCAATGGTCGCCTTTGGGAGTTTGGAGGAGCAGAGGAAAACCAGTAAACAATCCCAGTTGCCCGTCGAGACGTCCGAGTGGTCTAAAGGCAACATACAGCAACATACTCTGCAATCCTATGAGAGCGGCTCCTGTCTCGGAAGTAACAGGAGATAAGTTGATGAGAATCTTCAATTGGCTGATTACCAGCATCCGCTTATTCTCAAAGCGATCGCAAAGAGCAGCCCATGGCGAACTAAAACCTTCATTGGTCAAAGGGGACTCGGCGACCATGGCCTTGGTCTCTCTGCTGGTATTGGAGTTTGAGATTACAGTAAAGGGAGCAGCTCATAAATAAAGTAGCAGTGCTCATAAGTGGATTCCATCGCCAGAAAGTCGTCACTCGGGTCGTTCGGATTAAGCACCCGGGGGCAACGCTCGTAATCGGACTCAATCTTGTGCCACAAGGAGTTAATGTGGTCACGACGGACTTGTAAGATATAGAGAGTTGAAATCTCTCTTATGGTCGGTTGAGCCGCTCTTGAAACTGGATAAGTTTGCCGGAAACGGCTGTAAAATCGGACAGAGCCATGGCAGAGGATTTGGATTTGCTTGCCTTGGGTGGTAAAATAGGACTTGGCTCAGTATTGATGGAGGATGACTGATCTATTATATAAGTCTCACTGCCGGGATGCGTCTCGCCTTTGATGTGAGAAGATTAAGGTTGGGTACAGGCAGACTAAGTCCTGCTGGAACGCGCGATATAGATGATCGCCCTACGATGTGTGGTCCTCCAATTGATAACCTCCTGAGACATGATCTTTCGTCCCCGGTTGGCATTGGGTGCTAGCACAATTATTAGAAGCGCGTAAAGGGACACTTCACTAAAGTGAGTTGTTGATGCGGCTAAGCTGTTATCTGTGCTCACAGTCGACGTTGCTTTCGTTTTATTCTTATTGAGTTTAGAAACAAACTTTAAACGGTCGCAAAGGTGAAAGAATTACTCTCGTACCTGATAAAACGTCGAATAGGATGAATTCCCGCGGTGCGAGCCGGTGCTGAAGAAAGGATATTCCTAAATGAGTGTCCGGCTCGACCAAATGTTGTAGTGGCCTGCTGCTGATGTATATGCGCTGATGTTGTATTTACGTACACCTAGCCGCAGAAGTCTGCGTACCCCATGAAAAAAAGTGCGACATCAAATTTACAACTTAAATAATTTAGTCAATTATTTATATATTTTCAAAATTATTTTTTGTGAACATTACTATAATCAATTGTCTTAATTAACGTATTTTTTCAATATTTTTTATAATTGTCTTATAATATATTTTTAATTTTAAACTTAATCCTACTTTGCTTGGGACATCTTCTCGAGTGTCAAATTAGACTTTTCATGCTTGGGAAGACAATTTGAAATCCTGACCTTCCACATATACATGAATTGCCATTTCTATGGAATTACTAGTATTGCAACTCCACTATTGTTATCGGATGAAAAGGAAAGTTGAAGGATGATGAGATTTGTAGTATAGTCATACATTTAAATTTTTTTCCATATTTATGCTAAGCTTTAATAAAATTATATGCAATAGAATATCAAAAATATAACACTATATAATTATTATTGAGCGACATAACAAAACTTCGAATCTCTGCAGTCAGCTGCAATACTAGTAATTCCATATAAATGGCAATTCATGTATTTGTGGAAGGTCAGGATTTCAAATTGTCTTCCCAAGCATCAAAAGTCCAATTTGGCACTCGAGAAGCCAAGCCAAGTCACGCATACATCTAATCATGTGTGAACACACAAGAAGCTATGTTTGTTTTTGTATATTCTGGCAGGCATTGATCTGGTGGGATAGCTCAATTTAGAATCAGCGATATGCAAAGCAATGACAAAATAAAAATATCCTGTAAGAAAAATAAGTGCGGCATTACTGCACACAAATGATAAACTTTGTGCTTAAAAACACAGGGTAAAGATTCGTCTTGCAGTGCATGGGTCGACCCGTCACAGGTAGTCGAAAAAACGTTGCTGAGCTCGGACAGCAGCAAAAGCCAAAAATATGAAATAGGCTGGGGACCCACACACAGAGTGATGAGTATGTGTACGTACAAGATGATGAGAGTGTATTTGTTTTTGTTGTCATAGCTATGAAAATGGGCAGGCAAGAAGGAAGCTCTCAACAGCGAACAGCATTGGTTGTGAGGGACTCTCACATGCTATTTTGCTGTTTCTATCTGCGATCATAAGAGTAACATGCGGGCTTTATACGAAGCTTCCGCCCTAGACGACGTACAAAACGCTATTAACTCAGTATAGGTTCGCACATTGAGAGATCGAACTTGTCGGAAGCTGTTCGTGTGAGCCGATCGGGGTATGTCGCATCGAACTGTGGTATCTCGCATCGAACTGGGGTAGGGTATCTCGCTAAGAAATTTCGTGGCCGTTATCGTTGTATGAAATGTCCCATCTATATGTTATATGGTCAGTGGTATAATGCAGTAAAATACTTCCGCCATTATCTACATGGCCGTCCATTTGTGGTGTATACGGACTGCAACTCGCTCAAAGCTAGTCGACATAAAAAAGAATTGACACCAAGGGTCCATTGTTGGTGGGCATATTTACAGTCCTTTGAATTGAATATAGGAAAGGAAATGGTATGGCACATGTTGATTTCCTCTCACGAAATCCGCTAGCGGAAAATGAGCCTGCCAAAGCAACATCGAGATTCGGAGATCTTAGATATAGTGACTAGGTTGGCAAAACGACGAAATGAATCACGAAGAGGCGAAAACGTTGGCATGCTGTACAGAAATATTTAGAGAATTGGTCGATCGTCTCAATCTTGGTCGATGTTTGCCGGTAATACCACGAGCGTAATAAATCATGTTCACGATGCCATAATGCACTTAGGATGGGAGAAACGTTAGATAAGACGTACAATCAATATTAGTGAAAGTTTGTTGAGAATTGCATTACCTGCAAGCTAACAAAGTCATCCACGGGCAAGTCCCAAATAGAACTCCATCCCATACCGAAGGTCTGTATACCATGGCATTCAGTGCACATGGACATCAGTGACAAACTGACACTCGTAGAAGACATGGGGTCAAGTTAAATCATTCTTAAGGCTACAGCCGCACTATGTAGTTGTCTGCGCAGTGACTACATGGCGGGGGCTATGAGGGTCTGGAGAAGGAGACCATGACGCAAGAGGCGTGAAATCGTTGCAGGGAGAGCAGCAAGAACCTGGGAGCGTTGAAAGAGATACGCTATATATGACGAATATGAATGATAATGAAGAGCGTTAAGAGAGAAGCTATATATGAATAGTACGAATTGATGAAAAGCAGGGAGAGCAGCAAGAGCCTGGGAGCGTTGAAAGAGATACGCTATATATGACGAATATGAATGAGAATGATGAGCGTTAAGAGAGAAGCTATATATGAATAGTACGACTTGATGAAAAGCATTGAAAGAAAGATGCAATATAATGAGATGTAATGAGAGAAGTATTTGAAAATGGGCGATGAATATGTTGAAAGATGGTAAAGCTGTAAAAAAAAGAAAAGCTAATTTAAATTTTGTTGACTTGAGTTGTTGAAAAAGAAAATGTTTATTGGGTTCAAATGAAAATGAAATGTTAGTTTAAGGAGGAGAAAAGAATAAAGTTGAATAATAAAGTGAATCAAAGTGAAATGTCAGAAAGACCGTGATGTAGAGTCAGTTAAATTGCTAGTTTGAATTTGAAATTAACTGACATTGGGCAGTGGATTCGATGTTAAAGGTATGTTAACATTCTGTAAAGTTGTGTCAGCAATATTTGAGTACAGTTCATGTGAGTACAGCTCAATGGTCTGTCTACAGCTCAATGATCTGTCTACAGCTCATTTGAGTACGGCGCCAAGTGATATTCAGCAGGATAACGGAAAATGAAAGAATGATGAAATAGCGGAAATTGTGGCGGAATTGTGAAATAGACGCTGAACGGTAAAATGGACAAGCGAGGCGCGCTTAAGCGGCCCATCCACAGGCGAGCATGTTGGCCGAGCATGTTGTGCTCGACGAAATTTTCCTCGTTAGTGGTAGTGCTCGCGAGCAAATTTCGTGTTCGGCGAGCCGCTCGCACAAGATAGAAATGCTTCTATCTTGCCTGTGTTCGCGACAACATGCTCGCCTGTGGATGGCGACGCTCGCACGAACATCACTTGACACAAACGTCTGAAGTGAAAACACGTCCTAGCGAGCGCTGCTAAAGATGACAAAACAGTTTATGCAAGAATTTATATATTGCTTACAAAATGAGCAATCTTTGTGGTGCACTAAAAGCGATTGTTATAAAAATAAGAATTTAAGAAACGCTGCGTGGGAAGTGCTTCTTAAAAAATACAAGGAGATGGATGAGAACGCAACAATGGACACCGTGAAGAAGAAGGTGAATTCCTTGCGGGCGTCGTATAGACGCGAACTTCAAAAAATTAAACGAAGCGAGAAATCTGGTGCCGGAGCGGAAGATGTTTACCAGCCAAGCCTCTGGTATTTCGATGACCTGTCATTTTTATATGAACAGGAAGCCTCGGTCGATGGAATTAATACATTTGATGACGGTGCGGAAATTGATATAGTAAGTATTTTTTTCAAATGAAAACAATGGTTTATTTTGCATATAGAGATCTTATTTATATATTAAATTCTATCATTCTGCCAAGATACAGCTCCAATCGTGTTAAAGTATTCGCTAAATTTATCACGAATTGCTTTGGCATCTTCAGGATAATTGCCACCATTTTTATATGGTTCCAAATCGTCCATTTGATTGTTGGAATGTGGTCCTCCAGTTGAATTGACGAGATCTGCTGCACCTCTCAAATATACAGCGCCGTTCTTCTTTGATAAATAGTTGTGCAAATAGCAGCAACAAAGAACAATAACAGAAGCCTTTTCCGGCTCTAGAGCAATAGTATTTAGAAGGATTCTAAATCTGTTCACTATTATTCCAAATGCATTTTCCACTATACGCCTAGCTCTTGAGAGGCGGTAATTAAAAATGACCTGCTCCTTTTCCAGTTTCTGTCGACTATATGGCTTCATCAAGTTTTGTGACAAAGGAAAGGCGTCGTCCCCTACTAACACATACGGCAGTTCATATGATAGATTTTCAATGTGGCGTGGCTTCGGAATGAACAGTGATTGCTCATCGTAGCGCCTCTTATATTCAGATTGGGAAAATACTCCAGCATCTGATGCCCTGCCATTTGCTCCAACTTCGACACAAATGAATTCGTACTGTGCGTTTACTATAGCCATGAGTACAATGCTGAAGGTCTTTTTATAATTGAAATAAAATGATCCAGATGATTTCGGCTTCTTTATGTGGACATGTTTCCCATCAATAGCTCCTATGCAGTTGACAAAATTCCATTGCATTTCAAAATCATTGGCAATTTCTTTCCACTCTTCTTCGTTTCGAGGCATCTGAAATAATATGAAATAAATTACGTTTTTAATTGAAAACTTTATTTTCCAGCCAAAGGCGCCGAAACTAAAGTCGGATGAAGGATCAGATTTCCTGCAGAAGGCAGTAGCCCATTTAGACAACTTGAATGCCAAGAAACCGAGGGACCTCGCAGATATTTATGGTGAAGGATGGGCTATAACGTTCAGGATGCTGAGCGAGGAGCAGCGGCTATTCGCTAAGAAGGGTATAGATGAGATCCTCATGCAAGGCCGAATGAATATGCTCTCTTACCACGGAGTCTCAAGCATTGCCAACATACCAAATCTAAGTCCTCAAGTTCAGATGCCAATGCACGTCTATCCGCAACAACATATTTATCACACGAGCACTCCACTATCGAGTGACTCCAATACGAGATCGTCACTTGCGACTTATCATTCCCAGGATCGGAACACTCCAGTAATTATAACGGATAATAGGAATGACAATCCCCAATCATTTACTGACTTGTTCAACAGTAATGAATACGCGTAAAGATAAATAAAACATAATTTTTACTTACCTTAATGTACGGCTTTAGCATTTTAATTATTGCTCGACATGTTTCTATAACGGTTCGCCCAAGGCTCTGGGGAGAAATTCCTGTTAAGAATTTCAGATCTTCATAACTTTCACCACTAGCCAAGAAACGCAAAGTCGCCGAAAGGCGTTCGTTCGCGCTTATTGCGTCACGCATTTGTGTGTCCTCTTTTCGGATTTCAGGCTCTACTAACTTCAACAGTTCTTCATATGTTCCACTGTCCATGCGAAGAAAGTTTTTTAAATCCACAGGAGACGTCTCTTCCAACTCCTTCAATAGATTCGTGTGTGTGAATCTTTTCCTTTTTGCGTACCATTCTTTCATCCACATATTATGCTTCCGTTTTTGCGCTTCCTCTCTATTTTTCTTCTTCTTCATGCAGACAGTAATTCCCAAAAGAGCAATTACAGTGGCGCCGTCGTCTTCCGGTGCCATGTTGACGCCTCAAAATTTTCCAGCAAATCATGTTCGCGAGCATGTTCGCACTAGTTGGTGGACAAGAAAATTTTTTCTCGACAACATGCTCGGCCAACATGCTCGCCTGTGGATGGGCCGCTTTAGCTGGCATAGTAACGACGAAGATAAGAGCTACAAATGCGAACATCACTGGCGATTTACTCTGCTACATCAACAATATGGAAGACGGAGATTATCAGAGATCTCCAGAAAAAGTGTGCGTACAAATTTTAACCGAAACTTTGACGTTAAATAAAAACAGTTGTGTAGAAGATATTGCCCCAATTTTTTATATTAACAACACATTTATTGTCAATAATTATTGCTACTCTTCATTTATTTAGTTCAACGACTTCTTAAATTAAAATTAAAAAAACCAATAATTCAGACATTTTTGGCAGGAAAAAGTCTGCGTACAGATGTTTCAAGCTGTGTGGAATGCAAGAAACAACGATTACCGTAGGATTTTTTTGATGTATATTATTTTAGTATTATATTAGCAATTAGTATTACTCATTTAAAACATAAACATCACATCATATTTAGTAATATCACAACATGGAGCAAAATGTGCAAGAAAATTTCTGTTTTCTAATAAAAATGGTTTTAAAGTTATCCTTAGCTGCGCTATTATGCAAGAAAATTGATGTCCTAGTTGTAAGAGATCACTCCTCTATCCAAAAGTAATAAACAATAGCAAATTATTTGGTTGGATCTTCTCAAAGGCGCGATCTGTCCAACCACCTTAGGTCACCCATCGCGAGCAGAGGATTGTAATTCATCCTGGAGTCCGTATTTAGTTGGGTT
Source organism: Drosophila quadrilineata (assembly GCA_018150725.1). Classification (NCBI taxonomy): domain Eukaryota; kingdom Metazoa; phylum Arthropoda; class Insecta; order Diptera; family Drosophilidae; genus Drosophila; species Drosophila quadrilineata. Next base: position 116,239 of record JAECWN010000197.1, on the reverse strand, counting down.
GTGATCCAAATTGTGTTCTAATATGTTGATATAGTCCTCCTCTCCCATGATAGACTCAATAAATAAAAATATTTCCACTCCAACTAATGTAATGTATACCTACTAGTAGCTATAATTATTCACAATAAATGTGTTGTTAATATAAAAAAGAAATTGGGGCAATATCTTCTACACAACTGTTTTTATTTAACGTCAAAGTTTCGGTTAAAATTTGTACGCACACTTTTTCTGCCTAGTGTATGTATATACATATAACCGCAGAAGTCTGCGTACACCGTGAAAAAAAAGCGGAATCAAACTTTCAACTGAAATTATTCAGCCATTTATTCATATATTTTCAAAATTCATTTTTGTGTGTGAATTCATAACATTAACCTTTATATTTCCTGTTCATATATGCCTCCGCAGTCTGATTTATCTGTATACCTAGCTCACTTAACGGTAATTCAATCTTTGTCCAGCATAGTTTTGGATAAAGACTGTTTGGTAGTTGTTGGTGACTTTAACTTGCCCGATGTTATTTGGTCGGATAACAACGACTTAATGACAACGAGTTTTTGTCGGGACTTCTTGAACTTAATCTATCTAGGTCAACTCAATTCGAAATAGCAGGAACCGAATACTTGATTTTATCTTTGTATCAGATCAGGTATGCGATAGTGTTGTAAGAATTGATCCTTTAGTTTCACCTGAAGATGAGTTCCACCCTCGCTATTTTGATGTCAATATCCGGGCAGCAAAATAAAACATTTCCAACGACTAAATACTACTGCTTTCGTAAAGTAAACATTTTATAACTACGATTGGTCGGAATTGTACTCTTCTAATAATTTAGAAGGTGCGATTGATATTTTTTAAAGAGCTATTAACTCTATTTTTGAAATGAATGTTCCTAGGGTGTATCATTCTAAGTCTACAAAACTAACTTGGTTCTCTAGGGAACTTTGTAGACTTAAAAATTTGAAATCTAAACTTTACAAAAAGTTCAAATTATCTGGTAGGCTTCTGATTTTTCAAGGTATGTTAACTCTAAGTCTGGCTTTGATACTATGAACCACCTTTATATAGTGCTATAGTGCATACTTAAGTCGCTGTAGATTACAATTTGCAAAAGACCCTAAGCAGTTTTACAACTTCGTAAATCTACAACGGCGAACCGCTACAAATCCTTCTTTCATGATACTTATTCGTGTAAGATTTTCGATTCTTAGTGTCCTTCCCTTACATAAAAAAGGCTCTAAATCTGATGTAATGAACTATAGAGCAATTTCTAAGTTGTCTGCCATTCATAGGTTATTCGAGAAAATCAATACTTCTCAACTCAACAATCATCTCACCAACCCAGCATGGCTTTGTGAGATCCAAATCTTCTACCACCAATTTATTGGATTTCTCCTCTATTGTCATTAGTGGGTTTCATAGCTCGATGCAAACGGACGTCATCTACACTGACTTCAGTAAAGCATTTGATTCTGTAAACCATTCTCTCCTATTGCACAAGTTGTTGCTTCTTGGTTTTTCTCATATTCTAATGAACTGGATTTCAAATTATATAAAAAATGAAACTCGGAGAGTAATGTTTAATTCTGCCCTTTCTAAGCAGATCTTTGTTTATTCAGGAGTGCCCCAAGGTAGCCACCTCGGATCTAGATGACGTTAAATTATGCCTCTCTTATAAGGATCCTATTTCAGCTTCTTTGTTTTCAATTCATGGTGTAAAACCAATCTAATTGCCCTAAATTGCTCAAAGTGCAAAGCCATGACTTTTTGAAGGACACAACCTGTGCATGTTCAATGCTTGCTAGACGGCCATCTTCTTGAGAATATATATCAAATCAATTACCTAGGCATCTTACTTGATCGTTAACTCTCCTTCAATGATCACCTTGAGTTCATAAAGGGCTTTGGTTGCACTAAACGTTGGTCTAAGAGATTCAATCACTCTTATACGACTAAACAGCTTTATGTCTCTCTGGTACGTCCCATCCTCGAGTATGGGTCCTGTTTGTGGTCTCCACAGTAATTTAATTTAATTTTAATTTAATTCTAATTTTTTATTTTTAAAAATAAATATATATATATTTAATTTAATTATTTTTTAAATTTAATTTTAATGTTACGTTTTAACTGTCTGTCAACTGTTTTTAGTTGGCATTAAATAAATAAATAAATAAATAAATAAAATAGGAAATGGGAAATTAAATTATATAATAGAAATAAGAAATTGAAATTCGATATTGCTAATGGGAAATTGAAATAGGAAATAGTTAATGGGAAATTGAAATAGGAAATTAAAAAAGGAAATTGTAAAAGGAAATTTGAAATAGGAAATAAATAAACGAAAAAAGGAAATGAGAAATTGAAATGTTAAATTGAAATAGGTAATAACAAATAGGAAATTCAAATATGAAATTAAAAAATGGAATTGAAATATGATATTGAAATTCAAATATGAAATTCAAATAGGAAATTGAAATTTAATGATCCGAGCCAAAATTATTTTACCACGGAGTCGGCGTACGATCACTGCTATAGCTATAGTGTAATTGTAATTAAGCGTTGCTCTTAAATCACAATGATCCGAGCGAAAATGTTTTGCAATGGAGTCGACGTACGACCACTGATATATTAAGACAGAAGATTGATGATGCATCCTTCCGCTCCTACAGTGGCTATTTCCTCTATCCTACGTTCCGATACAGCAATCTTCCTCAACCATCCTAAGTTAACTCCCGTAGAGATGCTGTTGCAATTGAACGCCAAAACAAGTGGTAAGGCTAAGGCAATTGCAGCACAATCTCCGCTCACCAAAGACGGCTTCTGTTCAGCGTGGGCCGCTCTCTTTGGGAGGTTTGAAATCAAGCGGCTGTTGATTAACACCCAACTTAAGATCCTTTTCAAATTATCGCCATTTGCAGAGGCCCTCAAAGGATTACAGAGCACATTTATCTCCTTGTCTTCCTTTAATTCTCGAAATTTCCTAAGGAGCACAAAGCTTATACATCAAATACGACAACTTCGCCTAGAAATAATTCCTCAGTGATTCAATCCCTGAAATCCAGCATCAGGGTTACTCAAAATGTGATCTCTGGCCTGCTCTAAGTAACTTCAGATATCGATCAATTAAATGTTATGTATTTATTGTTTCGCCCGCAGTAACCAAGTCTGTCAGCTTAAATACTATTTAAACGGCTATACCACAATACCTTTCACTCCAACCGCTACTTCCGCCTCAAACGCTCCGGTACTTACTCCCTTCAAAATACAGTCCAATCATTTAAATGTGACATACCCCAATCGTTCGTTGGTCGACTCGGGTGCCGAAGAGAATTTATTTTCCGAGCGTCTTAGCAACTTAATTCTGTTGCCTAGCCAGTGTCCGGCTTGAGTCAGAGGACTGTGTTGCAATCGCACGAAGGGTGTCTCTTACAGATTTGGTCCCAAGTAAACTCATATTGCGCATTGATGCAACACCCTATATGCTCCCACACCTCTCTGGCGATCTTTTACCACACAATGTTTTCCATGATTTCCCACAGCTGACGTTGTCAGGCCCATCCTTCCGCAGCTCATAGATTGATCTCTTGATAGGATCGGATATTCTTAAGACTGTCCCATTAGGAGCCAAAATGACGGTCGTCCTGCCCTGCATACCGCTTCTCCTGGACCAGAAAGTAGCGAGGCAAAGCCGACCCCAACATCGGTAGCCTCCACTCCAGAAGGGAGGATAATTTTTTTTTTTTTATTTTTAGGTCATTATAGGTGACTTCTACAATAACTAATTGCCAGCCAAGCTCTTGTCAATCTTTAATGGACAGACTGCCGACGGCGACTGCGATGCTCTCTCTCTCCCTCAATCTGTTATTAACCTGTACAGCATCGTTATTTGTTACCGAACCGATTTTTATCCCGGTGGGCAACCTCAGCTAGCTCGATTCGTAATCAGAACGTCGACGATTCAGTCTAACAAACAACAGCTGAGGGGAGTAACTGCTAGCACTGATCAAATAACATATAGATACCCCACTTCATATACTCGTTTTGTTCACAAAAATTTCTTGCGAGCGGTCCCAGCAGAGTCTCAGAGTCGTACGCGAGCGGTCCCAGCAGAGGCTGAGCGTCGTTACGAAGTGTCTCAGCAGAGCCGAAGGCAGCCGAGCTCTTCGTTTCATTCTTACTTGGGCTGCTGCTGAGAGAGCATGAATTGCGCAAGAATGGACGCCTTTTAGAAGCGCAGACAACAACAACTAATGAGCGAGAAAACATGATAGAGATCGCATATCGCCATGCTACTCCCACTCCTGTCATTGATGTTGTGAGCAACCCACCCCCGTTTCGTTTGCATGCGACTGTCATTGATAGATGTCCCTTGATCTTTTTTTTGAGCTCGTGTGTATGCGTAGTTCGCTGTCCAGACAGGCAATAGACAAATACATGCATTACTTCTTGTGCGTATACATATCTTTACATGTATGCGTGATATTCGGTTGGAAGCCTTTCTGAACTCTGAAATCTTATTTCTGGCTTGCCAGAGAATTTTTGTTCAACCGAGGGCAGCTTGAAAAGTTCTTCATTCCCAACTATAATTTCAAGTCATTCAAATTTAATTACTATTTTATAGCTTTATTACTATAATTGAATGGGTGATAGTTTTATCAATTTATTTAAATTACAGAAAATGTCCACCAATAATAATTATATAATGTTAAATTTTAGAAAATTATTTATTATAATTTTTAATGAACATGCAAAATAATTTATAGCTCATCCTATGCATAAACAACGAAAAAAAATATTTATAATAATTCCATAAAAACTGTATATAAACATATTATTTCATAGCGAATGAAAAACTTTTCAAGCTGCCCTCGCTTGAGCAAGAAGTCTATGGCAAGCCAGAAATAAGATTTCAGACTTCAGAAAGATTTCCAAACGAAAATCACGCATACATGTAAAGATATGTATACGCACAAGAAGCTATGCATGTATTTGTCTATTGCCTGTCTGGACAGCGAACTACGCATACACACGAGCTCTAAACAAAGATCAAGGGACATCATCAATGACAGTCGCAAGCAAACGATACATAAATTAAAAAAAAATTAAAATTTAAAAAATAACTTATCAATTGTCTTTATTAACGTATTTTTTTTATTATAGTTATGTTCACAAAAAAGAATTTTGAAAAGATATAAATAATTGACTAAATAATTAAAGTTGAGAATTTGATGTCGCATTTTTTTTCAGGGGGTACGCAGACTTCTGCGGCTAGGTGTAGGTAAACATCAGCGGATATACATCAGCAGCAGGCCACTACAACATTTGGTCATTCGAGCCGGATACTCATTTAAAAATATCCTTAACTCAGCACCGGCTCTCACCGCGGGAATTTATCCTATTCGACGTTTTATCAGGTACGAGAGTATTTCTTTCACCTTTGCGACCGTTTTGAGTTTGTTTCTAAACTCAATAAGAATAAAACGAAAGCAACGTCGACTGTGAGCACAGATAACAGCTTAGCCTCATCAACAACTCACTTTAGTGAAGTGTCCCTTTACGCGCTTCTAATAATTGTGCTAGCACCCAATGCAAACCGGGGACGAAAGATCACGTCTCAGGAGGTTGTCAGTTGGAGCACCACACAGCGTAAGGCGATCATCAATATCGCCCGTTCCAGCAGGACTTAGTCTGCCTGTACCCAACCTTCATCTTTTCACATCAAAGGAGAGACGCATCCCGGCAGTGAGACTTATGAAATAAAAATATTGTTGATAGTAAATGGGTATTTCCTCTCAAACATAATAAACTAGGTAATTCCATAAAATATAAAGCTATATTAATTGCTCGGAGGTTAGCTCAGCAGCACCAAGCTGACTATGATGAAACATTTGCCACAGTTGCCAGAATTTTCAGTTTCCGTTTCATAATGTATTTAGCAGTTCTTTGTCTTCAGTAGTTCATAATTTAAAAGTTCATCAAATGGATGTGAAGCATCCATTCTTAAATGGCTTGTTAAATGAGAGTATGTATATGAAAATTTCTCAAGGTATGTCAAGCGATATAGGAAATGTAAGAAAATTAAACAGGGCAATCTACGGACTCAAACAAGCAGCTAGATGCTGGTTTGAAGTATTTGAGCAAACACTAAAAGCGTTTGATTTATTAAACTATCCAGTAGATCCTTGACAAAGGTGTCATTAAAGAAAACATAAAGCAAAAATAATTCTGTACTATGGCAGTCTAAAAAGAAAAGGCAGTAGTGATATGAAATTGATATTTAAGAAAACAACATTTGAAGAGAAATTAGTTTGATATGTAAATTCTGATTGGGGTAGTAAAGAAATTGACAGTAAGAGTACAAAAGGCTATTTGGTTAAAATGTCAGAATCAAACCTGATTTGTTGTAAGCCAAAGAAGCGCAATATATGGCTTTATTTGGCTTTGTTAAAATCCCTATTTACAAGCGTGGTTATTGATATTGAATAACTAATTAAAATCTAATAAGATAACCAATGATGTATAAGCATAGCCAACAACCCTCCATGTTATAAAAGGTCTAAACATATATACTTGTTATATTGCTAGAGAGCAATTTTGAATAGATAATGATATATTAGAATTTGATATATTATCTTACTGAAAATGAAATTCATATTATGTTTATATTAAAATACGAATGTTGTTATTCAGGGCGCGTTTTGGAATATCACTATTTAAATATTATCTAATTTACGTAGTCTGGTCACACATGAAGTATTCTTGTATTTCTTTTCATTTGTTGTAGTGGCCGGGAATCTATTCCTGGGGTCCTCGGGGATATTGAGTGGCGAAGAATCTGCTGCTCGTCGCTGTTGATGAAATAAAACTATTTACAAAATAAATAGGCAGTTGAATTGCTTAGTCGGGGGTGACTTGCGAGATTCGTTTTACATATATAAATTAATTAGGGAAGGTCAAGTATCGCGATACCAATACCCAGACTATCGCATACATCGGTATGGTGGAGCAGCCGTGAGGAGTAACCTATCAGCTGATTGGCGTTGCTATTTGACGCAAACACTCTGATTATCACGTTAATTCATTTTATTGGCCCTAATCGATTTTGGGACTAGAATTTTGCGTTTCATTTGAAGTGTTTCTGCTTTCTCCCTCCTTTCTCAGCTTGTTCACCCATTCTCTCCCTCGCTTCTCCATCGTAAAGAGCAGTAAATCACAAATTCAAGGTAAAAAAAATTAACGTAAAAAAAACACAAACAAATGCTTTTCTTTATTTTTGGACGTTAGACGATTAGATCAGTTTATTTATTTCTTTAGGTGTAACAAATGCTTTTTAGAGTTACGTTCCCAGCCAGAGAAAACGATAGCTCAGCGGATGCGCTGCTGGCAGGAACTTAATGAATTTCTATAGCGAAATTTGTTAAACATATAATAGTTTTCCTTATTTGACTACCAGTCAATTAAAATAAAATGTTAATCCATTGAAACATTTTCTTTGCAGTACAATTCAAATTATTCATTCATTATATCCTTACTGAAATTTTGCTACTACCATCTATGTTACTGTCTGAATAAAATGAATAATTAAGAATTGGCATGAAAATTTATTTTCCGTCAACATGGGCGTAATATAGCATAATATTATATATATTTATTTATTTTCTTCCAAATCAGCTAAATGATATTCAGCTAAGATATTCGCAACTTTGTGGCATACATCCATATTTTTATATTATACAATAGTTTTTTCTTTTAAAACCGAAAAAAAAAAACGGTATATCTTCTGTTGTCGGATGACATAGATTTTTGTTAAAATCGAGGGCAAATCCGCGAAAGCTTCAACAATAGTTATGTAACAATTGCAGGGTTTCTTAAATCTACTTTAAAATAATATATATCTTATTGATTTGAGCATAAAGCAATGAGAAGTGGTCAGAAAGTGCTGCAAATTTGCTTTATAATTTGTTTTACTACTTTTTAGCAGGATTCCATTACACAATATAGCTGGCTGCCACAATTTAGTGTTGTATTATTTTCAAAAGCTTTTAGCTTTTTTGTGTAGTAACAAATTCATTGAAAATGCAGATGATAATATGTTTTCGGTCGTTGAGCTAACACTAGGTCAACGAATTCAAAATCCTTTTGGTAATGAAATGTTTCTCTTAAAAAATTGCGCTTCACATAATTGTACGACCACATGTCGATTGTTGCTAACGCGCCACCACTGTTCTCAATCATATTAAATTCAGCCTTCAATTCCACCTTCTTTTCATTGGCGAATTTCGAAAATAGTTGAAATAGTTGTTGGATCCGATAACATGTCTTTTACATCGCCGTGCCCACCATAAGTAGCGCCGATCTTAGTAAAAACTTCTAAGTATGATTGTTTTAGACCTGAATGCCAGCAGCCTTCTTAAAAGTTCTTTGTTGTTCATTATGAGCGTCCGATTAAACACAATTGTTGCCGAATCAAATATAAGTGGTTGGAACTGAATGCTCGTGTCGATCATGTTTGCTAACGGTTAATTCCCCGGTTAAAACCCCTTTTATACAAGTAAAGCTAACAAAATGACTGACCATCAAAGTTGCAATCCAAAAATTCAAATAAATGGGGCCAGAAGGTTTGAAACTCGCCTGTATGTTTCTCTGGGTTAAATATGAATTCCCCAATCCTAGCAAAAAATGTTAAATCAATTTAAATCTACTCACCCCAGAACTATTTATTTATTATTTATATTTCTTTTAATCTAATTATAATTTTTTATTTTTAAAAGTAAATATATATATTTTAATCTAATTATTTTTAAATTTAATTTTTAATTTTAATTTTTAATTTCTGTCGACTGTTTATAGTTGACATTATTTAAATAAATAAAAATAAAAAATAAAAAAAAAATCAAAAGATGCAGCGCACGCTACATCCAGAGGCTCCACGATCACCTTAACCTATTCGCCATCTCCCTGTTGGGACGCACCCGATAACTACCCATACCTATTACTTTTTGATTCCTTATTTACTTTAATGATCAAACCATAATTTTCAACAAAATGTGAAGGTAATGTTATAACATTTAATGGATGTCCATAAAGGACAGTTGTAAATAAAAAAAAAATATTGCTTTTAAAAAATAAAAATAAAAAAAAAAACAAATTTTTTTATATCTGAAATGTTTGACGTAGTTGTAATGTTTTCGTAGTTAAATGTCGTGGGTGTTCTAACAAGTACAATTTTGGTAATAAGTTTAATTAATTAAAAAAGTGTGTCGTCCGATGCAATCCGCTGTAACCTATTGCATGTCGTACAGTAATTAATTGTTGTTTAATTGCATATAGTGAGCATTGTCATGATCATGTTTTTTGGAATTTCAACTTAAAAAACTTCAAATTCAACCAAAGGACATGATTTAGAAATTAGTCCTATTAGCACAAAATGAGTTTCATTGTTGAACTATAAATATTACTAACACGGTATCTAAAAATTTTATTTTGAAATCGAAACAATTTAAAACAGTAATAGATATACAATATTTACTAGAAAGACATCAAAGAGAAAATAATGGAATAAGAAGCATCAAACGTAATCAAAGAGGATGTTATTTTAGAGGTTATTGGAAATTATTTATTCGGAACTTTAAATCAATAATAAAATATGAAAGGTATAATATATAATACAATATAATAAAATGAAACATTATGAAGAAAAGAATAGAGGATGCAAAATTATAGAAGTAAATATGATAATTCCAGATTCACGACTAACGATAACTCGGCATTACATTATTTTTTATAATAATTTGAAGCATGTAATAGAAGCAGTTAACAATAGTATAAAATCAAAAAATTTATTAAAATTCTCAATTGTCACGTAGTTTAGATATTAACGTTTAACTTACACCAATTCACAGAATATATTGAAGTCATGGAGCTTGGTATGCAATTAACTCGATTAGGTATTTTTAACCAAATCTCTTAAATTAATGCCTATAAATTCAGAAATGATATTTGAAATGATAACATCGTCTTGGTTACGAATCGATACAAACGAAATATTGATCGTCTCTCACATTCCACGCGACATGCAGATGAAAATAATAGAATCTTAGCTGAAACAGCCCCTCGTGGTCCGGGGTCCTGGATGCTGACGGTGCCACCAGTAGTCCGCCCACTAGTAGGTTCCCTGGAGCTAGCGCCTCTCCTTCGTTTGGCACTGCTTTTACCGATACGATCACGGTTTGCAGCTCCTCAGCCGTCAGCAGCGCCTTGCCCACTGTTCGTTTGAGTAGGTGCTTTGCAGACTTGACACCTGCCTCCCACTTATGTGCAAAGCTAGCGGCCATATGAACGCAAGATCGCATCCTTTTTTGATGCGATGTCGCGAACTGCGCTCTCTTCGGCCTCGACGCGTTTCCTCAGCTCCTCCATCTGGCGACTTGCTCCTACGAAGTTCATCGTGAAGTCGCACTCGTCGGACCTCCTCGGCGATAAAAAAAGCCTTTGAAAAGCCATTAGAAATATATTAGTTGACCAATCAGAAACAATCAGAAAGCGATGTACGATTTTTACGGAAGCTTTCCACGAATCCTATAGGTCGTGTTAACTTGGCCACAGAAATCAACGCCACAAACGGAAAAGGGGTGTCAGCGTTCGCTGCTTCCGCAAACTGCTCGACGAGCTGTGGGAATCATTCCGATCTGGAGTAAGCGAACGTTGTCGCTGTGACTTGAACGGCGAAATGCTCACATTGCCCGAGGTCACATTAGGGAACTGATAGTTTGTTGAGCGCTCGGTGTCGATCTGCTGCAAGTTTCCCATTATTTGCGTCAGCACTTTAAGCATCGAATGCACTCACTGACCTCTTGAGCGTTGACCAAATAAAGTCGGTCAAAGTCGGCGCTCTAGGCCCAGCATGACAGTTGGTCAGATGGATAAATCTCACATAACTCCGAACTAACTGTGAGAGTTTCGATGCATGACTTCGACCATTTTTTTCATTCGCTTCTTGTCTTTCGATTGCCGTGGGGACCAGTTCAAAAGAACTGTCTTCTGCAAGAGGTGAGCTGCACACAACTAAAGCCTCGGAAGTGTCTTTGTATCTCGATCGGTGACGTAGGCTCTGTAAACAAATATTGTGGTACCTTAATTGTTTACAATTTAGTCAAATTTGACTTGACCTTCCCACATCAACTTTTTAAGCCAGAGCTCTTGAAGCAGTATCTTTGCTTCTACAATGAAGGGAATTAACAGACCAAGCGGATCGAACAAACGAGACCGTTTTGTCGACATATGAATGAATCGTCGATCCTGAATTGGAACACGTCTTCATTTGGCAACCAAGTGATTCCAAGAGTTTTGGTCGCATCAGTCTCGGAGATGATTGCCGACTTTGGAGTGCTGCTTGATGCGGAAGACCCTGAAGCGAAACCGGCTCTTAACAGTATCTGCGATACTTCAGACTTAATCGACCGTAGGTCCTTTACGCATGCTGCTCCAGTCAACTTATCGTCAACATAGAAGTCATGCCTGATAACTTCAGCAGCTTTCGGATGTGACGATTTCGCAATCCCACTCAGTTGGATCAATTTGGTGCTGGCGCAGTGCCATAGGTTACGGTATTCAATCTGAATAATCTAAACGAGTCTGAAGTCTCCACACTATACTCACTATTTAAATATTATCTAATTTACGTAATCTGGTCACACATGAAGTATTCTTGTATTTCTTTTCATTTGTTGTAGTGGCCGGTAATCTATTCTTGGGGTCCTAGGGTGTATGATTCCCGTGATAGTGAGCGGCGAAGAATCCGCTGATCGTCGCTGTTGATTAAAAAAAACTATTTACAAAATAAATAAGCGGTTGATTGAGAGATTCTTTTTACATATATAAATTAATTAGGGAAGGTAAGCTGTACGTTGTCAGGTATCTTCCAGCCAGTGATATTATCAGTGTGATCTGGTTGATAACCTGAGATAGATTTGAGCATTCACCACATTGTGTATCGTTTTCTTTACTTGAGAATTGGATGAAATATCGATGTATGGTCGTGTTCAACAGCGGAGGGACTACTATAGTGGTCGCAGAATATATGTGCCGCAGCGAATGTGAGCGACTGCACACACGAAACTTGTTTGCCTTGCTTTCGCAACTGAGTGACCCTTCCGAAAACAATTTACGGATAAAGCTGTTGCCTTTGTATAATCGATTTGCTGTTTAACTGACAAATCAGCAATCGTAGAACAGATTGCGTTTGTGTCGTCTTCGGAGTTGCAGTATGAGCTGATTTGGGCCTTTCGAGCATATCTATCTTTGGTTGCCGTTAAGCTGCTTGGTCGACTTAGTCGAATGTTCAACGGATGTTCGACGATTAAGCGCAGTTTCACACTCACTCTACAAAGGAATCTTCGTGTAATCGAGCTGCTCATTCCTCTATTTCTTCGTGCCTGTATCGACTTTGTTCATGACTAGGTGAATGAGAATTGCATTGGCAATCTTTCTGTCATCACCTATCGACAACAAGGACCCGTATATCGCAGAGATTGTATCAATCAAATTTCTCAACGCTGGTGCAGAGAGCTGTGAGATTTTGGGCAAGTTAAAAGGAGCTGTCATGTTTTCATTAAATATCAAGCAGTTATTATAATACATTTTTTTCGACTTGCCATTGCCATTTCATGAAATTAGATGATTGAACTTCTCAATACGCGGGATAGACTGGTCATTATGAACAAGAGTCTCGAAAACGCTAATAAAGTTATTAAATTCGTAGTACTCTCCGCTAAACTTAGGCAGTGACAGATTTGGTAGTTGTGTGCGAAGAGCGGCAATTGGTTGAGTTGAAACACTGGCGGATGATGTTGCGGACAAAGATTTCACCATTCCCTTCATCATTTACTTGACAATATATATATGTAAATGTGTGTAGATAGATACTTTTATCTATGTTTGTATGTACTCATGTTAACCACGACCATCACGACCAGTTAATTGTTTTTACGCTCGCGAATCACAACAACAATTGTCCACCGGGGGGCGCAATGTAAAATCATAAAATTAAATCTTTTTTAAAAATTATTTAAGACTAAATCTCAAGTGATAGCAAGGCGAGCAAACATGTGAAGCTTTGTGAAAATTTTTGCAAACTCTAAGGCTGTTCTCACAGAAAAAAGTTATTAAAATTTGTCCAATATTTAATAATTAACGGTTCAGTTTTCAACAGAATGTAATCAAATATGCTGATTTTCATTCTGGTATACTCCACATATTTTTTTATCTTGTAACAGTTCATAAAATAATAATGAAATTCGCCGAATGCTTTTCTCCCCAAATTAATTGGGTGAATTCTTAAATTTACTTTTTCCGGTTTAATTTAAAAAAAATCTTTTCTATAACAGCAGCCCATCATCTGATGAGAAATCCATTGCGGCTAACATCACACTATTGCACTATGCTACCTATTAGCTTACTCGCATCGCAAGGACTTCGTCTTCACCTGAATCTTCATCTTCATTTTCATCTCTGCGCGACGAAGTCTTGTGACTTGCAAACAAACGACCATGTTGCTTAGAGTACAAAATAAGACTGAGACTTTATTACAATGAAGTCTGTACGAGTATATGGATGAGTGTACAAGATAGGAGACAGGTAGCCAGGCGACGTGTTGTTGGTGTACGCCACGAACTCCGACGATATTTTGAATTTAACAATTTTTTATCAATAATGGTTATCATAATGTTAAACATGTGTATTGTGTTATATAAGTATAACATGATTCATAAGTATGTTCATCTAATGCTAACGTTACATTTTGTTTACATATTATATCTTTTATGTTGTATTTGTTCCTTATTAAATAACAATTTAGGGATAAGGCTGGCTATCAACTACGGTGCTTACATAATCGGTTACTATACATAATCCTATTACTATAAATTGAAATGAATAAATATTATTTCTGTCTTCTCCGAGTTCGTTAAAGAAAGAGTTTTGTGCAATTTTAAAGAAATTTTTTTTTTTATTATTGCTTAAGCTGGTGATCCGGTGTTTTTTCTTTGTGTAACTCTTGACCCTTAGTTGTTAGGAAGGTAATGCCTTTGACCCTACCTACTTTGTGTAGTGAAAATCTCGGAGTTAACTTGTTTCTACGGTTTTCTTTTCTAAATACCGTATCATTAGGCTCGACTTGGACTGGTGTCTCTCTGTCTTCGTTTAATTTAGCCAATCTTTTTCCTGTAGTCAAGTTTAAATGTTCCTGTACTTTTGGGTATATGTCTTTTCTAAATTCGTTTAATTTCTTAAGGTAGTCGTAGTGATTATCGAATGTTATTTTTTGTTAAATGTGAGTTCTTCCGTGAAAGAGCTCGAAAGGAGTATATGTTGCAACTGCTTCTGCGAGTATTTGGTCATGCCCGCATTCTAGGCGTGCTTTCTTTCTTTTGTTCATGATTATTCTGTATAGTTCGGTTAATCTGGAATGCAGTCTTTCGACCGAAGCGTTGCCCGTTGATTGTTGGAATGAAGTTGTATGGGCTGTTATTTGAAATTGGGTTAAGAGGTCGTTGAATAGACTGCCCGAAAATTCCGCGCCCTGGTCGAAAATTATTTTCTTTAGTGCGCTGTAGTGACTTATAAATTGTAATAGGGCATCGGCGACTTTAATTGAATTCCTATTGCTGAGGGGGTAGGCTTGCGCTAGCTTTGTGAATTTGTAATGGTGAGGTTACAAGCATTGTTAGTGAAATATATGTCTATATGAACGGCCGCCAAAGGTCCCTCTGGGGCGGTCTATGTGGGTGTCTATCGTACTTGAGGGTTAGGCAAGTGTCACAATTTTTTATAATTTTTGTTATAATGTCTTTTAAATGCGGGAAATAAAGGTCCCTTTTTAAATGCTTATATGTTTCATCTGTCCCCCTATGATTGGTGTTAAAGTGGTACTCACGAATTTTGTTTTACTGGTCGTGGGGATTAGTGATTTCGGTTAGCCATATTTTGCAGCGGGAAATTTTGTAAGTCGTTTTCGAAGAAATAGGATTATAGGATTCTTCTATTATTTTGAAAATATCGTCTGGTGCAAATATTGCGAATGTCTTATTCGGCTTCAGGATTGTTTGAAAGGTGTTTGTAACGGAGTCGAATGTATGTCCGGGTTCCGTGATTATGTGTGTTATTTTATGGGCAAATGGTGTTTCTACTTGTCTTGCAGTTGTTGATCCGGTACGGAATATTATTTGACTATTGAAGTGATTTATATACTTTGTGGGTATTCGTTTATGTTCAAATTCGGCTCAATTCTGCTGAGTGCGACCCTTTTTTGTATACGACTTCGTAGTCGCAAGCGGACAGGATAGTTTCCATCGAAGTAGTTTTAGATTTTTTCAGATTTTTTAGCCAGATTAATGGCTTATGGTCCGTGACTATTTTAAATCTACGCACGAAGAGGTATGGTCTATTCTCTATAGTAGAATAGCGGATTTACGTATCCGATAGTGTCCTGCTAGCGAAGGATATGGGTCTGTCATTAGTGTCTGGGCCTTGTGACAACACAGAGCCTATCGCATAATTACTTGCGTCTGTGGTCAACGTGAACGGTTTATTTAAATCAGGATAGATGAGTATGGGATTATTACAAAGAAGATCTGTCGACGTTTCAATTGCTTGTTTAAGTTCCTCATCTATGATTATAGATTTCTTTCCATTTAACTGTCTCGTTATGGGTTTAGTTATTTTTGCGAAGTTTTTAATACATTTTCTGTAATACCCTAATAATCCCTATTGAGCCACTAAGGTTTTTTAGCGGAGTTAATAATATAAATCACAAATGAAAAAATGCACGGTATGAAGTTGGTTTTAGATTGTTTATTAGTGACATTATACAACCGAGAAGAACGTTAGAGTGTTGACACGGGTTGACAGTTCGACTGATGTGTAATAGATGTAAAACGAGAGAGACAGTAATAATTTGCAATGCAGACAATAGAATGTGTAGAAAGCCGCTGCCGATCTGCGAGGCTGCAGAACAGTTACAGAGAGAGAGAGCAGCGCAGTCGCTGCCGGCAGTCTGACCATTACAGTTTAACAGCTACTGAACCTTACGCTGCTCCCGACATACTCCCCCCGTTGGAAGCTTCTCATTCAACTAAGTCATTAGAGGGCAGCAGACACAGTTTGGCAATAGCTCGTTTGGTAGTGCCAGTGGACGTCTTCAATTCAGCTACGCGACAATCTCTATCCTTGCCAGGTATTAAGGATACCACTCTAGCTAATGGCCAGCGTAGGGGTGGTAGGCCTTCGTCCTAGATTAGCACAACGTCATTGACCTTAAGACGTCTGTCTGAGACGCGCCATTTGGTACGTTGTTGAAGTTGGGTGAGATATTCTTCAGTCCATCGAGACCAAAACTGCTGCTGCAACTGAGTCACGCGCTGCCAGCCATCTAGACGATTAAAGTTGAGTCTGGTCAGATCGGGCTCGATTAGCAACGTAGCGGGACCGCCCATTAGCAGGTGAGCAGGTGTCAGAACGTCAAGATCATCTGGGCTTTCTGAAATGGAGAGCAAAGGCCTGGAGTTGATCACACCAGCTATCTGGCATATTAAGGTGCGCAGTTCATCGAAAGCCAGAACTGCGGATCCAATCGATCGAACTAAATGGTACTTCGCCGACTTCACAGCAGCCTCCCATAATCCACCGAAGTGAGGAGAGCGAGGAGGGATGAACTTCCAATCGATGCCCTGGTCTAAGCAAGACTGATGCAGATCTTTCATGTGAACGTTGCTTAATAACAGCTTTCTCAAATCCATTAATTCGTTCCTTGCACCAACGAAGTTGGTGGCGTTGTCAGACCAAATTTGGCTTGGAGTGCCACGTAACGCAACGAATCTCTAGAGTGCACTCAAGAAGGCGCCCGTAGTAAGATCCTTGACTAGCTCCAGGTGCACTGCCTTGCTTGTGAAGCAGATGAACACGCTTACGTAACTCTTCAGGGGCGCCCGTGTTCGGATCTCGGATTTGTACAGGAATGGCCCGCAGTAATCCAGACCACAAACTGAAAAGGCGCGAACTGCTTCCAACCGTTCTTTCGGAAGTTTTGCCATTATCGGCTCGCGAGTTTTCGGTTTGGCACGAAAGCACATTATGCAAGTACGGACTATGCGGGAAACTGTTCGGAGTCCTCCTATTGGCCAATATTGAAGTCGTACCTTAGCTAAAAGTGCTCGTGGACCAATGTGCAAATTAGTCCTGTGCATGTGCTCTATATTTGCAGTAGTGATAGGATGCTTGCGAGGTAAAATGATTGGGTGCCGTGATTCAAAGGGCAATGAGGAGTTAGCTAGTCGTCCTCTAACTCGAAGAACTCCATTGTCATCAATGAACGGCAGCAATGAAGAAAGACTGCTGGATTTCCTGACAACTCCATCTGAACGCAAGGCCTTTATGTCATCCCATAAGTTAGACAGTTGAACGATGCGGCATAAAAGCAGAGTGCCATGATGAATATCTGACACGTTAAGAGAAGGCCGAAAGATACGATACCGGAAACGGTAAACGTAAGCGAATGTGCGCTGCATTGAAGCGAAATTATGCAAGTGCTTACAACCCAAAGTCAAATCAGCCCAAAGTCAACTCTTGGGTTGACTCCTCCGGATACAGACGTGGAGGCCATACGCTTTGACCCTCCACAAGGTAGGCTAGTCCATGAAACCATAAGCCAGATTGAGCAAGATCCTGAGGCAATGAGCCTCTTGATAATATGTACGCAGGATTAAGCGATGTGGGAACGTGATGCCACTCCATGCCATCAGTTAACTCCTGTATAGATGTGACCCTATTAGCAACAAACACGTTAAGATTGTACGGTTCATCCCGAATCCAAGATAACGCTACGGAGGAATCACACCAGCATTAGTACTTAGCTGCGAATATTCCAAGTTCTCGGATTTCAGCTATAAGCTTTGATAAAAGCAGGGCTCCGCATAATTCCAACCTTGGTATCGACTGCGTTTTCAATGGTGCCACTCTAGATTTCGAGTACAATAAATTACTCATTGGAGCAGTTCCTTTAGAAACCACATAAATACAAGCTCCATAAGCACTTTCGCTGGCATCACAGAATCCATGGAGCTCTAACTCTTCATTCTGTCGAAGAACAACTCTTGGAAAAGCATTGCTTTGTAGCGACTGGAATCCATCGCACAGCTCACGCCAAGTAGTGCTATGAGCTAGCGATAGGCCTTCATCCCAGTGCAACTTGTCCTTACAAAGATGCTGAAGAAAGATCTTGGCCTTCGTAATAGTTGGTCCGAGAAGTCCTAGTGGATCATAAAATCTGGCGATCGTGGCCAACACTGAACGTCTACAGGGTTTAGATCCAGCTTCCAATGCAGTCAATGAGAACAGCAAAACATCAGATGTGGAGTCCCAAGCCAAACCAAGAGTTTTGGTTATATCGCTGCCATTCTTGAACTATAAGAAGCTTTCTTTGTCCTCATCCAAGATACCTTCGAGAACCTCTGGGTGACTGGATGACCATTTCCGTAACTTGAAGCAGCCTTGTGCTAAGATGCTAGTTGTCTGCTGCATCTTCTCGACTGCCTTCTCCACAGACTCAGCTCCAGATATGAAGTCATCAACATAGAAGTCCTCTCGCAAAGACGTAGATCCGATAGGAAACGATTCCCCCTCGTCAACAGATAGCTGATGCATTGCACGTACAGATAAGAATGAGGCTGCTTTGGCTCCATAAGTAACTGTATCAAGTTTGAACACTTGCAAGTCCTGCTCTGGTGAATTACGCCATAAGATGCACTGGTAATAGCTGTCAGAATTAGACACTTGAACGCAACGGTACATTTTACATATGTCTCCAGTTAGTGCAACCTGATAACTTCGGAACAGAAGTAAAATGTGAAGTAATCGTGGCTGTATAATAGGACCTGACAGCATAACATCATTCAAAGAGTGGCCAGATGATGTAACAGCCAATCCGTCGAACACAACACGGAGCTTAGTGGTTGAGCTGTCCTCCTTCAGAACACAGTGGTGTGGCAGAAAATACTTGCAACGACTAAGATCTTCTGGGCTAACAAGCGTCATATGATTCAATTGCAAGTACTCAGACATAAATGAGAATTGCTCATTTAACAGAGTATTGCGCTGCAGCTTTCGCTCAAGAGTCAGAAAGCGTCGATATGCTTGCGTGTATGATTCTCCCATTGGCAAACTTACAACATACGCTCCAGAAGAAAGGCGATTGTGTGTTTTATAAAAATGTTCTTCGCATTCCATCTCTTCCTTGCTGAGCCTTGAAGACGTTGCTTTACATCTGTGAATCTCCCAAAAACGGCGAACTAATTCATCAAGAAGTGCCCCTAATGCAGCGCTGGTGTTTTCCTCCTGATCCTGAGTGGCAAGTAGCGTGGAACCAACAGTCTTTTCGCCTCCACCGGAGACCACCCAACTAAGCCGAGTTTTCTGCAATAAAGGCAATCCTGATGCCAAGTGGATCTGCCCTATACATAGGAGCTTATAAAATAAACTGGCACCAATAAGAATATCTATTCGCTGCGGAATGTAGAAATCTGGATCAGCGAGTGTTCAGCTTATAGCTGGGCTGGCAATCAGTAATTGCAGGAGTTGTAGAGTACTGCGAGACCCGAGATTGCAGACAGATGAGTACTGCGGATCCGTCAGTGGTGACGGGTGAGTCACCAAGGCCAGCCACAGTTGTCTCAGAATGCGACCTTTTTAGCCGCAGAGCGCCTTCCTACTTGACTTACTTGGACTGCCAGCCGATAACGCGGCCATGGCATGCTGCACACTTTCAAGGCGCTGGCATCGAGTGTCCAAAAAATGAAGGAACCCGTCAGTGGTGGGCACTTGGTCGATGACTGACTTTTCTTCCCAGTCAGATTGTGTAATCCCTGTCCAACCTTTGCTGGAGTATCAGAATGACCATGCAGCCTGCTATCTGCTCCAAAGTCCCTAACGACTGCAATGCACGCATGTGTGCATTTACTTTGTCAGCAAATGCTCTCAAGGTTGTCGCTGAAGCAGGTGTGTATGTGGCTCCACCAATGTTCTGAAAACCGACGCAAAATCTGCATATTCAGTGCACTCACCAGAAAACGTTGGAAGCTTAAGCTCAAGCAGTCGAATTTGACGAGTCCTTTCGGAGGCACTACTTGACTGCCCAAAACTGTCATCAGGTCTCATGGTGGATGAAGGTGGGGCACGCAACTGACGACGCTCAAGCTGGACACGAAGCATCCTTTTAAGTGACAGAATCAGCTCATCAAATTTGTCACGCAATTCACTGCTGATCTTATCATAGTCTAGCTCCTCTAGACTGTTGTGAGTTAAATTATAGGTGGCTTGCATTTGTTCGATGAGTTCAAGTCGAACCATGATCTCTGCTGCACTATACGCCTGGACACACTCATCATGCAACGTTTGGTCCAACCGCATTGCAGTGTCAAAAATTGACGACGCCTTTCGCCTTAAATATGGAACCCTGTTTAAAGGTGTACCAATGTCTCCGGACGCGATTGTGCTTGGCAGCTTGTTTTGCATATTGTAGTAAGTTCAAAGGAAATTGCTTAAACAGTTGAAGCAAAGAACACAGCACAAAGAGAGCGCGCGATAACGGTCAAGCTCGGTATACGGAAATGCTTGTGTGTTCGCACAAGATCACACTATTTGCACCAACAACATTTAACTGTCGCACCACACTGGTTCGCGGCACTCGTAAACTTTGTGAAATATTTATTGCTTGTCTAGCGTGAATATTGTTTTTTCACTTTATTTAGATCTCGCCGGGGCCTTCAAATGTTGAACCACTAAGGTTTTTTAGCGGCGGTATGAAGTTGGTTTTAGATTGTTTATTAGTGACACTATACAACCGAGAAGAACGTTAGAGTCTTGACACGGGTTGACAGTTCGACTGATGTGTAACAGATGTAAAACGAGAGAGACAGTAATAATTTGCAATGCAGACAATAGAATGTGTAGAAAGCCGCTGCCGATCTGCGAGGCTGCAGAACAGTTACAGAGAGAGAGAGCAGCGCAGTCGCTGCCGGCAGCCTGACCATTACAGTTTAACAGCTACTGAACCTTATGCTACTCCCGACAGTCCCAAAAATGATATTCGTTTTGGAATTTTATGAATACAGATTTAATATCTGCTATATGTTTTTGGAGTGAGAGAGAGAATACTATTATGTCGTCAATATACACGAGACAGACGTTACCAACTAGATCACCTAAGACGTTGTCCATAACGCGCTGGAACGTGGCAGGGGCGTTTATGAGATCGAAGGGCATCCTCGTAATGCCCATTTTCGACGATGAATGCCTTCTAGCTTGCATCGCGTGGGTTCATTTGAATTTGGTTAAAGCCACTTGCTAAGTCTATTGTTGTGAAATACGTGGTCTTTCCTATACTATCTAGTGTATCTGCAATATTCGGAATAGAGTATCCATCAGAGATAGCTTTTTCATTTAATTTTCGAAAATCGATTACCAAGCGCCACATTTTTGCGCCTGTGATGTCACCTTTCTTAGGTACGACCCAGACGGGTGCACTCCAAGGGGAATGGCTATTTTTTATGATGTTCTGCTCGAGCATTTTTGAAATTTGTTTTTGACCATTGTCTTTATGTACAAATGGGTAACGGTAAGATTTTGTGTGAATCGGTATATTATCTGTTGTTGGTATAGAGTGTTTGACGGCGTTAGAGAAAGTTAGTTGATTGTTTTTGTCGTGAAAGAGTCTTTTGAATGATTTGCATAGTTTGAGAATATGTTGGTTTTCCTCGCTGTTAAGGTGTTCCGTTTGAATGTTCAAGTATTGGTGGGTTAGTGGACAGAACTCTTCTGCTTGTAACGGTTCTTCAAGATTAAGTGTTTGGATCTGGTCTCAGTTATTACAGACTTCGAAATAGGCGGATCCTGCGATTGCGGTATATAAGGCGCCTGTTATGACTTTTTGATTATCCAAATTCGTAGGGAGCGCAAGTCGTATTTTGTGGTAGGGTATGTAATGTATCTACAGGGTTTGATCTTATGAAGATTGGGATGGCGGTTTCTGGTGTTTCTAATATGAAGTCGACATTGAAGTGGGGGTGGAAATAAAATAGTAATTTAATTTATTTCATCTGTATATTCCCGAATTTTGAATGTACTAAGTACAGTGTGGATATTTATATCGGAAGTTAGTTTTTTATGTGGTCTTCGTTAATAAGTGCTGGGTTTATAAATGAGTAGGTAGATCCAGTTTATATTAGGAATTTGATTTTGATTTTGGCACCATGGAGTTTGGTGATGGAAAACAAATGGTAAAGAAGATCCTTGACTTTTCTTGCTTATGTAACCGACTGGTTTCCCGAGGCTTCTAGTAAAAAATTTGCATCATCGTTGATGTTACATAGGGAAGCGCTTGGATTATGGTTGTTCTTGTCTGGTGGTTTACGGTCTGATCTGGTTTGTCGTTATTGTGGAAAGGGTTCCTGCCCAAAGTTTATTTATCGTGTCGACCATTACTATCGTTATTGGAATTATGTTAAGCTTCTATTATTAGTGTTGTTAAAATTTTGTTGTCGCTGTGCAAAGCGACTATTATTATACATGGCGGGCGTTGCTGCCATTATTATAGTTCTGTTGTCTTGGTATGTAGGGTCTATTGTAGTCATTATTGGTTGATAGTACTTTCGCATATGGGTGATTCCTGTATGTCGAGCTGTCGCGTCGTTGGTTTTCTTGGCGTTTATTCAGGTTTCTAGAAAAATTCAATTCGATCTGCCCGTACTCGTACGCTTTCTCGATTGTCTCTGGTCTTTGGTTCCCAATGGCTGACCTAAGTGGGTCCCTTAATCCAACTAGGAATATATTAAGGCAAGTAAGGAATCTGTCATATTGGTCACGTTTGGTTGTGAGTGAGTGTTCACTAGGGTTTGTTTCTCTGGCCAGGGACATTAATTCTTATTTTAGTGACTGTGTAATATAATTTTCCCATACTGAGTCCGTCCGGAAGATTATGTAGCTCTCTAACAAGCATTTCTTCTGTTTTTTTTGCTGGAGTATAGTCACTTGAGGTTTACTTTGATGTCATCCCAACTTAGAATTATATCGCAGATTTTCAGCGCTTCGTCCACCCTGCCTTTAATTTTGTCACGGATAGTTCCCAGTAAGTAGTGTCCGCAAGTTGCTTGGTCCACTGATCCGGCTAACATAAGTAGTTGCTCTACTCTACCTATGATGAACAAGGGCTAGTAGTTGTGGAAGATTCAGGCTTGTGTTTGCGAGAGTTGATGAATTGCTAAGGGTGGGACTTAGTGGCCCTGATGCGTTACCGGAATCCATAGCGTTGGTGGGACTTTTGCTTTGGAATTGAACTCGGTCTTCCTCTTTTTTTTCTATTGCTTTCCTTGTCTCAGATAGACTGGCCAAGCTCCTTAGGCCTAGTCTTTTTTTTAGCATTTACGTGTATTGAGAAGAAATGGTAAGTATATAGTGTATATAAAATAGTAATAACGTAAGGTAATATTTAAGTATATGTGTATTAATTATATGTCTTTTTTTTTTTTGTAGGATAAATTTTGGGTGTGTATATTTTCTACACGGCTTCGTTTGTATATTAGTGTGGTAATATGGTGTACTATAATATGTGATACTATATATATGTATCTATGTTTGGGTGCAGGAAAATTTGTATGTATTCTTTACAAAGTTTGTATGTATTTAAAACCTGTAGTGTGTATTCGCTACGCAGTTTCCCTTTTCCTTGCTTCCGTGTGTTTAGTGTAAGTTGTATGCCATTCGTGTAATGCTGCTGTGTTTCCTTCCACCTTTGCTGTTTTTTTTTGTTTTGTAGATGTTATCGACTTCAACTGTAATGTATGTGATTTAGTAAATATTCAATATAATGTTATTTGTTTTTTTGAGGTTATTGGACATGTGACAACAATAAACCTTCTTTCGTTACTAAAAGTTTCCACAACCACAGCTGTCACCTGTTCACTAACCTCAGCCTACAAAGAAATTAGAACGATAAGCGTTTCTTTTTACATTGTATTGCAGAGTAGGTGGTTGTGTATTGGATTTTGCTTTTTTTTTTGCTGCTAGCAACGATTTGATGTAATTGAGCTCTGGGTGTAATTTCACAGATGTGCTACACGGCAAATGTTCAGCTATCCTTGTAGCTGCTGCATATGCAAGGCGCGATTTGTTGCCTGTGGAGAGAGCTGCTGCTGTTGCTGATGGTGCAGCTGCCTTTTGATAAAACGCGATATGTTGCTCTAGATAGTGCTGCAGCTGTTGCAAGTGTATTGTTGCAAGTATTGTTGATGTTGTTAAAAATGTTCAAGATGTTCAGCAGCTTTCCTTTTCGTACTACTACTACTACTACTACTATATAATACTCTCCTAATGCACAAGTTGTCACATGGTTTTCCTCATATTATTATGAAATAGATTTCCACCTATCTTAAAAATAAAACTCTATTCTACATTTTCTAAGCAGATCATGGATTCTTCAGGAGGGCCACAAATCATTATTAATGACTGTTAAACCACTAAGGATTTTTAGCGGCGTTAATGATATAAACTTAAAGAAGAACACGGGATGAATTTGGTTTTTGTTACATTTATTGTGCACTGTACAACTGTGAAGAACGTAGGCGTCTTGACACGGGTTGACAATGCGACTATTTTGCGTGAGATGTAAAATGACAATGTGAAGTTTGTAATGCAGACAATTGAATATGTTAGAAGCCGCTGCCGAGCTGCGAGGCTGTAAGAACAGTTGCAGAGAGTGAGCAGCGCAATCGCTGTCGGTAGCCTGACCATTACATTTTTGCAGCCACAGAGCCTTATGCTGCTCCCGACATACTCCCCCGTTGGAAGCTTCTCTTTCAACTGAATCACTAAAGGGCAGCAGACACACAGCTCGCATGGTAGTACCAGTGGACGTCTTCAGTTCATGTCGTTGAATCTGCTCACGCCCATTGATACCTTGCTGTAGATCTCGTTCACGCTGGAAAGTCCGCATCGGAAACCTCGAGATCCCTTCGAGGATGACTTCGCCTTGGGTTGCAGCGGCGTATGTTGCTGATACGCTGTAATTGCCCAACGCCATCTGCTTCCACGTACGTATGCAATGGCATTTAAAGCTGCTGCTGCTGCTCTACTACCGTTGAATTCATGGCAAGCCTTGTCTTCTGTTGCTGGAGTTGCTCCGCGTCACGCTTAAAGTGCACCTGCTGGTGAATTAGCAACTTATCCTTGCGTGCAAATAATGCTGGACACCGACCGCATTGGAACGGCTGGATCTCGGAATGTGACCGTGTATGCTTAATGAGTTCCACGAATGGTTTGCTCCTGTGGACACGCAAATGTTTGGTGAGATTGGTATTGCGTGAGAAGCTCTTGGAGCAGATGTTGCAGGAGAATGGTCTTACACCTGTATGGACAATGGAATGCTTTTGAAGATCAGACCGAAGAGCAAATCCTTCGTTGCAATGCGCACAGACGTAGAGTAGAGTGGAGTCTCTCCGCATCATGCTGCTCCTTGATGTGGGATATTAGAGCGGAACCATTAGCCTTAACGCTTCTACCGAAGACCACCCAACCAAGCCGAGTTTTTTGCAATACAGGCAATCCTGAAGCCAAGTGGATCTGCCCTATACATAGGAGCTCATAAAATAAACTGGCACCAATAAGAATTTCTTTTCGCTGCGGAATGTAGAATTCTGGATCAGTTAGAGCTATGTTGACGGGAATATTCCAAGCAGAGTTGTTCAGCTTATAGCTGGTCTGGCAATCAGTAATTGCAGGAGCCACGAGTGCCGTGAAGGTTGTAGAGTACTCTGAGACCCGAGATTGCAGACAGATGCTTACTGTGGATCCGTCAGTGGCGACGGCAGAGTCATCGAGGACAGTCACAGTCGTCCCAGAGCGTGAGCTTTTTAGCTGCAGAGCATCAGCAAATCGGGATGTGACCATGTGCAGCTGAGATCCCGAATCCAACAAAGCGCGGCATGGCACTACTGATCCATGTCGATTCCGAACAAGAACGACAGACGTCGCTAGGAGAACGGTTGTTGGCTGAAAACAGTAAGTGCAGTAAGTGCCCTATAATGAGGTACTGAAGGCGTAGTATCTGTCTGAGAAGACATGGACACTTGATCCTGCAAAACGTCAGTGTGAAGCAATGTGTGATGCCTTTCTTTACATTGCCGACAATGGCTGGCATTACAGTTCCGAACAGTATGCCTGAATTTCAGGCAATTAATGCATCTTCCGAGTCGAAAGCCTCCTTTTGACCCTGTGATGCCGACATATCCAAAAACCGAGAACAAGAGTAGATTCCATGTCCACCAGTTTCGCAGCATGCGCAGACGTGAGAGTTACCCTGAGTATGAACTGGCGCCTTCCGACTTGTGCTGGTACTTGACTTACTTGGAATGCAAGGCGATAACGCGGCCATGGCATGTTGCAGACTTTCAAGGCGCTGACATCGTGTGTCCAAGAACTGAAGGAACCCGTCAGTGGTGGGCACTTGGTCGATGACTGACTTTTCTTCCCAGTCAGATTGTGTAATCCCTGTCCAACCTTTGCTGGAGTATCAGAATGACCATGCAGTCTCCTATCTGTTCCGAATACCCTAACGACTGCAATGCACGCATGTGTGCATTTACCTTGTCAGCAAGTGTTCTCAAAGATTTCGCTGAAGCAGGATCTGAGAGCCGGAGAGCTAAAATCTCCATCACGTGGGCCTGGAACACGAGTTTCCTATTACTGAACCGCTTGCGTAGAATCTCCAAGGCCACGGGGTAATTCGAGCTCGAGACCTCTTGAAAACGAATCGATTCCAAGGCGCATCCCGATAGGCAAGAGCGGAGATGCTGGAATTTCTCTATAGGCTCCAGTATATCCACCAGAAAAGTTTGGGAGCTTAAGCTCAGGCAGACGAGGCCTTTCGGACTATGTGACTGCCCAAAACTGTCATCTGGCCTCATGGTGGATGAAGGTGGTGCACGCAACTGACGATGCTCAAGATGAACGCGAAGCCTGCTTTTCAGTGACAAGATTAGCTCATGAAACTTGTTACGCAGTTGACTACCGATTTCGTCATAGTCTAGCTCCTCTAGACTATTGTGAGTGAGATTAAACGTGGCTTGCATCTGTTCGACGAGTTCAAGTCGCACCATGATTTCTGGTGCACTGTACGACTGAACACATTCCTCATGCAACGTTGGTCCAACCGTCTTGCACTCTCAAAGATAGACGATGCCTTTCGTTTTAAATATGGGACCCTGTTTAAGGGTGTACTAATATCTCCGGACGCGATTGTGCTTGGCAGCTCGTTTTGCATGTTGTATTAAATCTAATAATATTGCTTAAGCAGCTGAATCAAACGAACACAGCACAAGAGAGAGAGCGCGATATCGGTCGAAGTTCGGTACACGAATATGCTTGTGTGTGCGCAAAAGTTGAAACGTTCAAACACTTTTGCACCAACAACGTTTAACTGTTCGCAGCACAGTTGAAACGTTCAAACACTTTTGCACCAACAACGTTTAACTGTTCGCAGCACAGTGGTTCGCGGCACGCTTAGACTTTGTAAAATTGTAAATGTTTTAGTTGGAATATTGTTCTTTTCACTTCTTTATATCTCGCCGGGGCCTCCAAATGTTAAACCACTAAGGTTTTTTAGCGGCGTTAATGATATAAACTTAAAGAAGAACACGGGATGAATTTGGTTTTTGTTACATTTATTGTGCACTGTAAAACTGTGAAGAACGTAGGCGTCTTGACACGGCTATTTTGCGTGAGATGTAAAATGACAATGTGAAGTTTGTAATGCAGACAATTGAATATGTTAGAAGCCGCTGCTGAGCTGCGAGGCTGTAAGAACAGTTGCAGAGAGTGAGCAGCGCAGTCGCTGTCGGCAGCCTGACCATTACAGTTTTCCAGCCACTGAGCCTTATCACTGACCAAATAACATATAGATACCCCATTTTATCATATACTCGTTTTGTTCACAAAAATTTCTTGCGAGCGGTCCCAGCAGAGGTTCAGCGTCGTACGCAAGCGGTCAAAGCAGAGGCTGAGCGTCGTTACGAAGTGTCTCAGTAGAGCCGAAGGCAGCCGAACTCTTCGTTTCATTCTTCCTTGGGCTGCTGCTGAGAGAGCATGAATTGCGCAAAAATGAACGCCTTTTAGAAGCGTAGACAACAACAACTAATGAGCGAGAAAACATGATATAGATCGCATATCGCCATGCTTCTCACACTCTTGTCATTGATGTTGTGAACAACCCACCCCCGTTTCCTTTGCTTGCGACTGCCATTGATGATGATTTTGTTTTGAGCTCGTGTGTATAAGTAGTTCACTGTCCAGACAGGCAATAGACAGATACATGCACAGCTTCTTGTGCATTATGTCTCACTGGTACGTCCCATCCTTGAGTATAAGTCAAAATCTAGTCTGTTAAAGTTTTCCGTCCCAATGCGGAGAAGCTGCTTCACAGCTTCAGCCCCGCTCAGTCCAGTGCCAATCCCCGGAATAAGTACAATAAGCCCTCTAGAGCCCATAGGGCCACATTACACGGTACACTGGTGTTGCGCACCCGCCCCCGCTAGGCACGTTTGGACAATTATTATTAACCTTAGAATTATGTGAGTTTATTTACAGCTGCAACATTGCTTGACTTGACAGTCTTGCTGACAAAGATATCCGTTAGCTAGGGCCCAATAATTTAATTTAAAAATAAATTTATATATTTGCGATTTAGTGTTGCTAGTTTGCAAGCATAATTAACACGTGTTGTTAGTTTCCCACAGGAAAAGGAAGGAACGGCTGTAAGAGTCTGAAATAGTCAGCCGTCTCCTTTCGTCCAAGGGCGATGGATTACAAACATCACGCTTAGGTTCATCGTATGGAAGGGTGGGCGCGTCTCTGGTCATCAACACCATACTAGCAGTTACTCCCCTCAGCTGATGTTTGTTCTGCAGGCATGGGTATATTGTATTTGTTGTAGACTGAATCGTCGAAGATTACGAATCGAGCTAGCTGAGGTTGCCCATCAGGATAAAAATCGGTTCGTAACATTATCTAAAATTTTTTTGATTGTTGCAAATTAACATGCCGAAATGCATTGCTGTAATTGGTTCCACTTATTTACTAGACAATAATAATCAGTATATTCCGATATTCACGAAATCATTTTTTAGTTTACTTTGAGTTTTTTGGCAGTCTACAACGGAATCACTGCTGACAAAGGTTGAAAGAGCAACTAGAATTCGAGAGATATTTTACGAAAGGGTAACGGGGTGGTAACAAATAACGAGGCTGTACAGATCAATAACAGAATGAGAGAGTGAGCATCGCAGTCGCCGTCGGCAGTCTGACCATTAAAGATTGACAAGAGCTGGGCTGGCAATTAGTTATTGTAGGACTCACCTATAATGACCTAAAAATTAAAAAGATTTATTATCCTCCCTCCTTAAGAGGCAACCGATGTTGGGGTCGGCTTTACCTCGCTACTTTCTGGTCCAGGAGAAGCGGTATGCAGGGCAGGACGACCGGCATTGTGGCTGATTCCGAGGTCTAGGCTGACACCTTTCTACCTTTCGGGAATCTCCTCCATACTTGTGACATCCTTAGAAAGTCCGGCGTGACGTTCCGGAATGCTGATGGGCAAGGTAATTCGGGCAGTACTAGAGGGCCTGTAATAGATGAATGTGCTTTTTCGCAGTCAAATGGTCTCTTGGCCTAATAGGACAGACGTAAGAATATCCGATCCTATCATTGTGGTAAAAGGTCGCCAGAGAGATGTGAGAGCACATAGTGTTCCATCAATGCGCAATATGAGTTTGCTTGGGGATCAAATCTTGAAGAGACACACTTCGTGCAATTGCACTACAGTTCTCTGACTAATAACATCGCTTCGGCACCAGAGTCGACCAACTAACGATCGGGGTATGTCAAATCTGCGTGACCTGGCACTGCCTCCAGCGTTGGAGGCAAAGAAGCTTTGCACAGAATTTAAATGATTGCATTGTATTTTGAACGGAGTATGGACCGGAGCGCTTGAGGAAGAGATAGCGGTTGGAGTGGAAGGGGCGTCGCGACTTAATGCGGAGACGTTGCGATACAGAAGGGTATTGTGGTATTGCTGTTTAAATACATAGCAGTTAAGCTGACAGACTTGGTTACTCGGGCGAAACAATTAGTATATATCCTTTATATGTCTAAAGTTAATTGGATCAGACCCGTACGGGGAGAGGAGAGATCACATTTTTGAGCCGAAACCCTGATGCTGGATTTAAGGCATTGAATCACTGAGGAATTTGTTCATCTCTTGCTAGGCGAAGTTGTCGTATTTGTTGGATAAGCTTTGCTCCTTAAGGGCATCTTTGGAAGATTCGAGGAGCAAAAGAAGACGAGAGAGTGAAGACGATAGTGTTCTAACGCTGTCAGAGAACCGTGGATTGTGCTCTGTAAGTTTTTGAGGGCACCTGCAACTGGCGATAATTTGAAATGTAAGTTGGGTGTTAATCAATAACCGATTGATTTCAAACCTCCCAGAGGGAGTGGCCCACGCTGAACAACGCATTGGCCGCGCCTCTTGATTTTGCGTTTAATTTTTAACTGAGGATAGTTGATGTAAATCGGAGCGTGGGACAGGGGGTTCCCGAAAGCCAGTGGAAATGGCAACTGTAGGAGCGGTAGGAGCTGCTGCTGTCGTACGTCGACGCCATGGAAAAAATCTTGTCTCGGATCATTAGGATTAAGAACTAAAGAGCAACGCTCAATTACAATTACACAGTGGCCCTTTTTCAATTTACAATTTTTATTCACAATTTTAATATCCTATTTCAATTTCCTCTTTGAATTTCATATTTTAATTTCCCATTTCAGTTTGCTATTACCTATTTCAATTTCCTAATGTCGTTATTGCTGCTGCTGTTGCTGATGGTGCAGCTGCTTTTTGATAAGACGCGAGTTTTTGCTGTGGAGAGTGCTGCAGCTATTGCAAGTGTAACTATTGTTGATGTTTGCTAAAGATGTTGAAGATGTTCAGCAGCTTGCATTCGTGCAAGACTCAGACCAAGTCACGGTCGTCATGAAATGAAATATATAAATAATGACATAGGCACGACTGTGTTATTTGACTTTGGTTTTCAGAATCCTTTTTGTATTTTAATCAATCCAATTCATATAGCTAAAATCCACAAAGCTGCGCTGCTGGTTGTGAAATACGCATACTCTCCTAGTTCACAAATTGTCACTTCTTGGTGTTCCTCATAACTTTTTTGAAATGGATTTCCACCCGATCACATTGTGTTCATGGTAAATAAAGCCTTGAAGTCTTTCATATAGGGTTTCATATAGGAATAAAGCCTTGAAGGGTTTCATATAGAAATTTCTAAGGATTTCAATGATCCTTATGTATCTAAACAGCTTATATCTCTCTGGTACGTGTAACGGACGGAGTTTCGTTGAGACAAATTAAGGCTTGATCGACTTTTCGAATTTGAATTTGAATTTAACTGACATTGGGCAGTGGATTCGATGTTAAAGGTATGTTAACATTCTGTAAAGTTGTGTCAGCATCATTTGAGTACAGTTCATTTGAGTACAGCTCAATGGTCTGTCTACAGCTCATTTGAGTATGGCGCCAAGTGATATTCAGCAGGAAAACGGAAAATGAAAGAATGATGAAATAGCAGAAATAGTAACGACGCTTGAGAAGTCAGATCGGAAGAGTCAAAAATCGCAGTGGCAAGTGACTCTCACTCTTGTGGTAAACCTGGCCGTAAGATGGCAGAATGTAGAAGCGGAAAATCCGGAGGCGCAAGTGATTCAATAAGCAAAACGACGCATAGCAACACTACATCAAAGAGGGAGACGTCAGCTGTAACCTGCTTCAAGTGCGGCCAGCCAGGTCATATTGCAACCAACTGCACAGCTGCATTATCAACCAAGAGGCGAGTGGATGTGTGCACCGTCGTGAATCCCAAGGGGTCATGTACCAACAGGGTGAGCCCGTTCCATATTTTTTTTATTCAGGAGCAGAGTGTTCCTTAGTATGAGAAAAATTAGCTGCTAAGTTTACGGGCAAGATGGTAAATAACACCATGTATATAAGTGGAATAGGTCATGGTTCAGTGGTGTGTTCAATTCAAATACTTTCTACTGTGAAAATATGTGATTTTACCATTGAGATTTTGTTTCATGTCGTTATGGCCAAATATTTAAAGTATGATATGCTGATTGGCCGTGAAATTTTAGGCCAGGCTTTTGGTGCAACAATAGATGCCAATAAATTCGTTTTACATAAGATCTGCAGAGTCGATACCCTGTCAAGTAATGCTGAGTGGAGTTGTAAGGCCACTGTGAATGCGAGTGGGAATCTGAGTCAGTCCGATCAAGTTGAATTATCGAAAATATTAGAGCCGCATGCACATGCGTACATAAAGGGTATACCCAATCGTCGAGTCACTACGGGTGAATTGGAAATTGTTCTGATTGATGCAAATAAAACAGTGATCAGGCGTCCATATAGATTGAGAGTAGAAGAAAAGTCGGTTGTTAGGGATAAAATACGGGAACTCTTGGCATCTGAAGTGATACGTCCAAGTTCTTCACCCTTTGCAAGTCCAATGTTGTTGGTCAAGAAGAAAGATGGCAGTGATCGTTTATGTATCGACTATCGAGAGTTAAATGTTAATAATGTCTCGGACAAATATCCGTTGCCCCTTATATCGGACCAAATCGATAGACTGCGTGGTACTTTTCTAGTCTCGACATGGCGAGTGGTTTCTACTAAATACGGATACATCCCGACTCGATGGAACGCACAGCACTTGTTACGACAGATGGCCAATACGAATGTGGCCATAATCTTTGGCTTGAAGATCGCATCATCGGTGTTTCCGCAAGCTATAACGCGAGCATCTGGTGAATTGGTATATTCGTATGCAGTTGTCCACATTGATGTTGTTCTGATTGTTGCTAGATCGAAAGAGGAAGATTTCGTGAGACATAAGGAGGTGTTGCAAAGATTGACTAGTGCCGGATTCTCTTATAATATAGGCAAGTGTTGCTTTCTACAGTCCAGTGTCGAATATTTGGGTATAAAATTGAAAATGGTGAATTAAGACCAAACTCAGGAAAGTGCAAGCATTGGCTGCGTTGGCACCATCACAGACGGTTACACAACTAAAGCAGTTTATTGGATTGTCATCATATTTTCGACAATTCGTCCCACGATTCTCTGAGTTGATGAAACCTCTGTACATGCTATTATAGTAAGTGCACTACTGGAGCAGAGTCAAGATTCGATTCGTATAAATTAGAGACACTAGCTGTGTATAATCACTGACCATATAACATATAGATGGGACATTTCATACAACGAAAACGGCCACGAAATTTCTTAGCGAAATACCCCAGTTCGATGCGACATACCCCGATCGGCTCACACGAACAGCTTCTGACAAGTTCGAACCTATACTGAGTTAATAGCTTTTTGTACGTCGTCTAGGGCGGAAGCTTCGTATAAAGCCCGCATGTTACTCTTATGATCGCAGGTAGAAACAGCAAAATAGCATGTGAGAGTCCCTCACAACCAATGCTGTTCGCTGTTGAGAGCTTCCTTCTTGCCGGCCCATGACAACAAAAACAAATACACTCTCATCATCTTGTACGTACACATAATCGTCACTGTGTGTGTGGGTCCCCAGCCTATTTCATTTTTTTGGCTTTTGCTGCTGTTCGAGCTCAGCAACGTTTTTTCGACTACCTGTGACGGGTCGACCCATGCACTGCAAGACGGATCTTTACCCTGTGTTTTTAAGCACAAAGTTTATCATTTGTGTGCAGTAATGCCGCACTTATTTTTCTTACAGGATATTTTTTATTTTGTCATTGCTTTGCATATCTCTGATTCTGAATTGGGCTATCCCACCAGATCAATGCCTGCCAGAATATACAAAAACAAACATAGCTTCTTGTGTGTACACACATGATTAGATGTATTCGTGACTTGGCTTGGGACTTCTTCTCGAGTGCCAAATTAGACTTTTCATGCTTGGGAAGACAATTTGAAATCCTGACCTTCCACAAATACATGAATTGCCATTTGTTTGGAATTACTATTATTGCAGCTGACTGCAGAGATTCGAAATTTTGTTATGTCGCTCAATAATAATTATATAGTGTTATATTTTTGATATTCTATTGCATATAATTTTTATTAAAGTTTAGACTCTCTTCAACTTATCTCCTGCTACTTGCCGCTCTCAAAGGATTGCAGAGTACAATCCAGGGCTGTGTGTTGCCTTTAGACCACTCGGACGTCTCGACGGGCAACTGGGATTGCTTTCTGGCGACCCTTGCACTCCCAGCTTGGCAAAATATGAACAAATTCCTCAGTGAAAGATATCTCACGTTAGAAGTCATTGAGGATGTCATATCTTCCGGTCCGAGCTGACAACATCTCCAAATCGGTCAGTCCAAGACCACCTCTAGGAATTCAGGGCCTGAACGGATTTAATCCTTCGAATCCAGCGTCAATGTGCGATCTCTCAAAAATGCGATGTCTGTTACAAACAGAACCACCCAGTTTGAGTATGTCCCAAGTTTCTGTACATGTCCGCCCAAAAGGTCCGCCTACAAAGCCCAGTGACATGTGTGCCTGCATTGTTTCGTTCACAGTCACCAGTCGAAAACCTGCTGAGAACGTCTGTTTGTCGGCCAACAGTCGCATGACACTTGACCGGGCGTTGCTCCACATCTGTGTCGTGAGCCACTTCCCCTTGGATCGACCACTGTCCTTAGGCCTCTTGCAACCAGGTGGGCCCATATCACCACAGTTGGCTGTCTACCAGATCAGCCGCGGAAACCTCTCGACTAGCAAGGTCAGCGGGGTTGTGCTCAGAGCGCAAGTGGGCCCATAAGTGTGGAGCGGCAATCTGAGTGATTTTCGCTATCCGGTTGGCCACAAAGCACGTCCAGTAGCAAGATCGCTTGATCAGCCACGCGAGAACAAAAGTGAGCATCCCATTCCTTAGGCGGGCAATGCGGAATGATTGCCCTGAACAGCTCAGCTAGGAGCATGGCACCACAGAGCTCAAGGCGAGGTAGTGAAACCGTTTACACTGAAGCGACTCGCGTCTTGGCTGCAAGTAGGCTGGTGGTGATGCCGTCTTCGCCTTCTGTACGGACATAAATGTATGCTCTATATGCCTTCTGTGAAGTGTCGCAAAACCCGTCATACTGAACCCTTACCTCGGGGCGGAACCGGATCCATCAGGGTTCCCGAACGTAACGTACAGCAGGATAGCTCCAGCTTCTGCTGGAAGCGGCTTATCTCAATCAAGCTGACGAAGCCAGATTTCCTGCATGAAAATCTGGTCGCTATACTGTTGGATCTAAGATCCTTGCAATTTGGGCAAGAACTCATCGATTGGTGAGTGGGGGTTGGAAGGTGACAGAAAAGGAGATGAAATAAGATTCGTCCGTGGTTGCGCGCCAACGGACTCCGAGCAGCTTGGTGGTACTAACGTCCTCGACGTCCAGAAAGTCCACGTGGAGAAGGTGATCCTTCGGAATGTCCCGTAGGACCCCCTTGGAGTTGGAGCCCCATTTTCGGAGTGGGAATCCAGAGCTGTCGAGGGCATGGCTAAGCTCTTGCATGGATTGATGGCCATTACGTCATTTACATACATATAGTTGGTGAGAAGGCTATCCAAAGGATATTGAAGCTTCACACCCTGTAACAACCGGATGGCGAGAAACGAAGAACAAGTTACCCCGAAGGTATATTCCGCATTGAATAACACTTTGAAGAACCGCCACATGAGAATTTGCAGGGTCAAATCGGACTGGAGAACGGGACCCGAATGAAGGATAACCTTTAGGCATTTCCCGTTGGAGCTGGGACACGAAGCATTAAACACCACGCGAACCTTGGTGGTGGTGCTGTCAGGCTTAATAACAGCGTGATGGCGGATATAGTAGTTGGTGGAGTTACCAACTGACTCTACTTGGTGCATGTGGCCCATGTCCAAGTACTCCCTAATAACCTCATCATACTGTTCCTTTAAAGGTGCGTCTTTGGACATACGGCCCTCGTTTCTCAACTGAGCTAGCGCTGTGCTTCTTGAATGACCTAAGTCAATGTTCTCAGGGTCTTGGAACGGCAGTGCGACCACATATCATCCGTCCTCCCGAATGAATCATCGTGGTGCGAATGAAAAGGTCCTCCACCCACGCGTCGGTTTCTGCAGCGTACGTGGTCGGAGCCTCCTCTACCTCCTAGAAGTTGGTCAGCAAGGCATCTAAAGAAGGGTCGTCGTGTTGGACGATGCGTGTGGAAAACGCTGACAAATTGGTCAGGTTGGAGTTCGGGATTGGAAAGGATCCACCCGAAGACTGTCTCTTGACCCAGTAGAAAACCACAAATGTTGCTCTGCAGTCCACCCAGTAGCATGGACGCAAGGATATTCGCCCCAATTAGGATGTCTACCTGGGACCTCTTGTAGAAAGTGGGGTCTGCCCATTGTAGCTGTGGAAGAGCCTGGGGAACCCCTTGTGGGACCAACGTTGATACTAGGTTGTTGGTCAGGTGCGGAAGCACATAGGCAATCTTCACATGTGGATTTGATGGGGACCCAATCAGGATTTTGCCTCTGTCCTTTGACTCAAGCCGGACACTTGAGCCTGGACTGACTGTAAAGGCAACCGATTGAGGTTGCTGAGTCGCTCTGAGATGAAGGTGGCCTCGGACCTAGAATCGAGCAACGCGTGTGAGGGATATGTGACACCTGCATGATATATTTGTACCAACGCAGTACCTAGAAACACTCCTTTCGCGTTGGAAGTTTTGCACTTTGCTGATGGGAGTGGACTGTATAGGTGGAGGTTGAGTGGAGGCAGCCGAAGTCGACGGGGGAGCTGAATTGGTTGGTGATCGGTCACGATGTAATAGTGTGTTGTGCCGCCGTTTGCATACGAAAGAATTGTGCTGACTGGGACAGTCACGGTATTGGTGACTGTGGACGAAACAATTCAGGCACAAACATCGCTGGGCTATGTAGGCGGACTTTTGGGGCATGTACATGAGCAGGAACTTGGGACATACTTCAACACGGTGGTTTTCTTTGGAACAGAGATCGCACTGTTGAGCCTTCACCTTGACGTCTTTAATGTCTTCCAACGTAAGATATCTTTCACTGAGGAACTTATTTATATCTTTTCGTGTTTATTCGTCAAAGTTTGCTCCCATAGTGCAAGGGTCACCTTTGGGAGTTTGGAGGAGTAGAGGAAAACCAGAAAGCAATCCCAGTTAACTGTCGAGACGTCCGAGTGGTCTAAAGCCAACATACAGCCATGTATTGTACTCTGCAATCCTTTGAGAGCGGCATGTGTCTCGCAAGTAATAGGAGATAAGTTGAAGAGAATCCTTAATTGGCTGTTTACCAGCATCCGCTTATTCTCAAAGCGATCGCAAAGAGCAGCCCATGGCGAACTAAAACCTTCATTGATCAAAGGGGACTTGTCGACGATGGCTTTGGCATCTCCGCTGGTCTTGTAGTTTAAGTGGAATAATTTTTCTACCGGTGTTAACCGCGGATTGTTAACGTAAATGGCGGTGAAGAGCTCCCGCAGGGGGGAGATGGCAGCCGCTAGAGATTACAGTAGGGGGAGCTGGAGTGACTGGAGGACGTAGCAGATTCGCCGCATCGTCAATCTGCTGACTCAGCTGAGGAGCACTCTGCTCAGAAATAGAGTAGCAGTGCTCATAAGTGGATTCCATCGCCAGAAAGTCGCGGATCGGGTTATTCGGACTTTCCGGGCGCAATGCTTGTACTCGGACTCTTGTGCCACAAGGAGTTAATGTGGTCACGACGGACTTGTAAAATATATAGAGTTGGAATCTCTCTTGTGGGTCGGTTGAGCCCCTCTTGAAACTGGATAAGTTTGCCGGAAACAGCTTTAAAATCGGACAGAGCCATGGCAGAGGATTTGGATTTGCTTGCCTTGGGTTGTAAAATAGGACTTGGCTCAGTATTGATGGAGGAGAACTGATCTATTATATAAGTCTCACTGCCGGAATGCGTTTCGCCTTTAAGGTGAGAAGATGAAGGTTGGGTACAAGCAGACTAAGTCCTGCTGGAACGGGCGATATAGAAGATCGCCTTACGCTGTGTGGTCCTCCAACTGACAACCTCCTTAGACGTGATCTTTCGTCCCCCGTTGGGTGCTAGCACAATTATTAGAAGCGCGTAAAGGGACACTTCACTAAAGTGAGCTGCTTGTATGTCCGCTTATGTTTGCAGACAGACAGTCGGAATAAATGCAAATGGATTAAGTAATGCAATAAATTCAGACAAAAATTGAGTTTTGTATATTTCTTCATATTTTTATTTAGTCTACGTACGGTCTGAGGTAGATACAAGCGAGCAATAATCATCTGATAATGTTGGATTGGAGAATTGTCAGTTGTTGATACTGCTCAGCTGTTATCTGTGATCACAGTCGACGTTGCTTTCATTTTATTCTTATTGAGTTAAGAAAAAAACTCGAAACGGTCGCAAAGGTGATAGAATTACTCTCGTACCTGATAAAACGTCGAATAGGATAAATTCCCTCGGTGCGAGCCGGTGCTGACGAAAGGATATTCTCAAAGGGATCTCCGGCTCGAAGGACCAATTGTTGTAGTGGGCGGCGAAGAATCCTTAATGAGTCTCATGCTGATGTAGATCCGCTGCTGTTGTATGTACATACGTTGCCGAGCTGCGGAGTGAGGGGGCAGTGGAGTTGGTAAAACAATACGCGGGGTTGCACTTGTTTTAATAACTGTTGCTTTATTTTGGCAACTTGGGGCACAAGATTATGTGCTGAATTAAAAAACTATTTACAAAAAATATTATTTCAAATATTTGTGCTTTATATGCCTTTAATATTCTCTCGTTTAGAATAATACTGTCGCGTGAGCAAAAAAATTGTTGATCTTCGTGCACTGGTGTAGTGTTTGCAGTTGGACAGTAATAAGATCGTTTCAACAGTGCAACAGTGCGATAGCTGCCTTTGGGCAGAGGATCTCCCCTGGCTGGGCGCAAGGCGCAAATAAGGGACATCATCTATACTTATTTGTTATAAAGAATGAAAAAATGAATCAATAAGATTGGATATATGCACAAAATGGATAAAATTAATGATAAAGTAGTAAACAAAGGGATTGAAAAGCTTGTAAAGCATAATCAGATTAAAAAAATGATTAATTTTGAAGAAATGCGAAAAGTTGCTGGTAAATCTCCATCTGAAATTAGAGCAGATGTCAGAAAGTCATTATCTGCCATTACTGCAACTGCATCAACCAGCAGTGCATGTTATGGAGGTAATAGTGATTTAACTCCAATTATAAGTGAAGCTGCACACAGCACTGAGTGGAGCCGCTCTCAGAATAATAGATGCTCAAAAGCATCAAGTATGTAAGCGCAAGAAGCCGATATCTCCTATGATGAGCCCCAAAAGAGCAAATAAAGAGTCTCTAATATTGTCGGAGAATAATAATGTAAATAACCGTAACCGTTTCGCCCTGCTGGATATGTAACTTGATCGTGATGAGTTGACTCCTGTAGAAACAGCTGATGTCCCAACAGAGATTATTACAGAGGAGCCTTCATCAAAAAAACCACCGCAAATTGTGGTAAATATTGCAAATCTCAATGATTTATTTGAAATAATTGGTGATGTTGCTGATTTAGATGATGTAACTGTCAAAGTGAATCAAGGCACAACAGCAAGAGTCTATCCCAAAAATGTGGATGGATATAGAGGAATTGTTAATCACTTTGATAATATGGGAATACAATTCCATACTTATCAATTGAAGGAAGAAAAACCTTGCAAGATTGTAGTGAAGGGGCTACATCATAGCACTCCTATTAACCAAATAATATCCAATTTTAAAACGATTGGTTTTGAAGCTCTACAGGTGCATAATCCGAGATCGAGGGCAAATAAGGGCCACAAATTAAACATATTTTTCATAAATATTAAAAAATGCAAAATTATCAAAGAAATTTATGACATTAAAACTCTTTGCCGACAAAGAGTTACAGTTGAGAGGATGCGTAAATCATCTGAAATTGCGCATTGCTTACGTTGCAAGGAATATGGCCATACAGCATAATATTGTCGTCGTCAGGCAAATTGTGCGCGTTGTGGCGATAAGCATCTGACTAAGGAGTGTGTTCGCCCATTGGATCAGCAACCAACTTGCTTACACTGTGGAGGCAGTCACATGGCTACCTATAAGGGATGCCAATAGTACCAGGAGTATCTAAAAAAATCAATGGGGTACTCTAAAGGACGTTCCACCGTGAAACAATTAATGGTAGATCGGAGTAACACAAATGGCTCTAAACCGCAACAACAACTGCAGCAAGAAGGACAAGATTTGAATCAAAAAAAGAAACAAAAGCAATTTGGTGAACAACAGACTAAACAAGCCAGCTCTCCTGGAGTCAGTACTAGCGTGTCATACGCATCTGTTGGAAGAAATTGCGTAGTTTCTGCTGGGCATCTAATGCCTAGTCCCCAGCCACGACAGAATTAGGAAAATATACTTCCAGTTGATGCCCGAGCATTAATGGCACAACAACAGCAGCAACTTATGGAATGGCAGCAAGCAATCCAAAAACAGCAGCAGGAACTTTTACAGAGCTTGCAGCAGCAGCAAAGTGAGCAACACCAGCTTACTATCAAAAATAGTCAACGACTGGACCGGCTTGAAGACATGCTTCTTCAATTAATAAGTTCGCTAAATAAAAGGAATGTGGATTCATCGAACCCCCCAAGTCCAAAACAGCGTTTCAACCTCACGATGAACAATCTCAAGATCCTAATCTGGAATGCCAATGGCATTTCTGGCAAAGCAAAAGAAGTTGAATTTTTTGCACATAATAACAGGATTGATAATAAGGCTCAATAGAGGTGAGGTTGTCAACATATATGGGTATTCATTCTATCCAGCGTATAAGCCATCACGGCATAATTATGGCCACGGAGGAGCGGCGGTGTTGGTGAGAAGCTCTATTATCTACTTCCCACAAAAAGTTATAGAGATTGTTCAAATGTCTACCATTAAAATTGACACAGGTTTGGGTAACATGGAAGTTAGTGCATTGCACTTGTAGCCAATCTGCTAACGAATGGAGTTAATGTCAGGACAAGTCTTCGACTGATCATAAGTCGGACTGATCTAGTGATTTTTAAACAACATCTTGACAGCTCGTTTAAGTTGAATTCTGCTCTAGAACGCAGTTGATATTCTAACTGATAATATTCATAGAGCTGCTTCGGCTTCAACTCCAGCAGAACCAGATGTTCGAACTAAAAGTTATGGAATTATTCTTACAAGAGAAGCCAGGGAACTTATAAAAAGAAAAAGGCGCCTCCGAAGAAGAGCAATTCGTTCTTAAGATCCTGAGGACCTAGTTTTATGGAACCGGGCATCAAGAGAATTAAGAACTGTTTTAAGGGAACTCCGTAGCGACTTCTTTGAGCAAAAATTGTCATCTATGGATTACACCGTTGATGCAAACTACTCTCTATGGAAGTGCATTAAATCGCTCAAGCAACAACCCCTTAGACAGGTTCCAATACGTTGTCCTGGCGGTAACCTTGCAAAAAATGAATTGGAGCAGTCGAATGCTTTCGGTATACTTCTGGAGGATCGCTTTAGTCCTTACAACTTTGCTTCGGCTGAAGAGACCAGTGAAACTCATCAGAGAGCGTGGAATCCCTTACAGGCCCGGCATCGAAATGTGCTGGGCTGGTCCTCAGGCGCCCAATTCTGAAATGGAGGACATCGAAATGAGATTTTCTGAACAGTGGTCGTGGATGGCTGATAGGACAGAGGGTCTTGTAGGCCATTTTCCAAAGACAGCTGCACGAGGGGTGTAGAGCGGTTGTCCTTGCAAACGCCTTTCTGGCGACGACAGCGCCGATTCATTTGGGTCGTAGAGGTTGTCTGTGGCACTCTTGGAATCGCTCGAGGCGAAAACTGCTCAGATGCGAGAGCTTCTCCGGACATTGGAAAGCATTCCTTTGGATGGAGTCCAGTCTCGGTGGGCCGCTGCTGTCGAGGACTCACATTGATAAGATTGATGCGAGCGGAGAGCGATGCGATCGACTTTGCCGTGGAACGGGGGATCGGACCCGTGAGAATCCAGCCGAAAATAGTTTCTTGGCCGAGCAGAGTTCCGCAGAAATTCGGTTTGAATCCTCTCAATAGGATAGACGGAAGGATATCCGATCCTATCAGGAGATCAATCTCTGAGCTACGGCAGAAAGATGGGTCTGCCCACTTGAGGTGTGGCAGATTGTGGAAAACGCCGTGGGGTATCCTCGTTGACGGAAGGTCTCCAGCGAGGTGTGGGAGCACATAGGTGCAGAAGGGTATTGTGTCGCCGTGTACAGACATAGCAGCTATGCTGACTGGGACAGTCACGGACTTGGTGACTGCGGGCGAGACAATTACTACATAACCCACTTCGAGTTATGTATGTCGACCTCTGTTGGACCGACATCTGCAGGAACTTGGTGCAGACACGCACGGGGTGATTCTCTTTGGAGCAGAGATCACATTTTGGAGCCGCTAACCTGATGATGGATCTGTAGGAGTGAATCCGATCCGGTCCTGAGCTTCTTGGAGTGGCCTTGGAATGGCTGGCTCCTAGGTGCTGACGGTTCGAAACGGGCGATATGACATCTTCGATGGCTTCAAGAGTGAGATATCGTGCCAGGTGGGGATGTCATATTTATTTAATAAGCTGTGCTCCCAAAGGGCAAGGGTCGCCTTAGGAAGCTTGGAGGAGCAAACAAATATAAGGAGACAATCCCAGTTGTCTGTGGAGACGTTAGAGTGTTCTAACGCTGTCAGGCAACCGTGGATTGTGCTCTGTAGTCCTTTGAGTGCATCTGCATCTCTGAGGTAACTGGAGATAGGTTGAACAGGGTTTTAAGCTGACTATTAAACAATAGCCGCTTGATTTAAAACCTTTCAGAGAGAGCGGCCCACGCTGAACCGTCGTTAGTCAGCGGAGATCGTGCTACAATTGCCTTGGCCTCGCCACTTGTTTTGGCGTTCAAATGGAACAGCTGTTCTACGTCAGTCAACTGAGGGTTTTTGATGTAGATCGCCGTGAAAAAGTTTTGGAACGTGTGCCATTTGGTGTAATCCCCGGGGAACACCTCAATGTCGCAGGGGGGTAGTCGACAGCCAGTGGAAAAGGCAACTTTAGGAGCGGGAGGAGCTGCAGGACGGAGCAGAGTAGATGCATCGTCAATCTGCTGGCTTAGCATGGCAACACACTGCTGTAGCAGTGGTCGTAGGTCGACTCCATGGCCAAAACATGATCGCTCAGTTCCTTAGGATTGAGA
Source organism: Drosophila quadrilineata (assembly GCA_018150725.1). Lineage (NCBI taxonomy): Eukaryota > Metazoa > Arthropoda > Insecta > Diptera > Drosophilidae > Drosophila > Drosophila quadrilineata. The sequence goes on along the minus strand of JAECWN010000197.1, from coordinate 72,787 downwards.
AACCGAGAGCAACGCTCGTACTCAGACTCAACTTTGTGCCACAAGGAGTTAATGTGGTCACGGCGGACTTGGAGGGTTAGAGAGTAGGAGTTCCTCTCGAGGGTCTGTTGAGTCGATCATTAAACTGGATAAGTTTTCTTACGATGGAATTGAAGTCGGAAAGCGCCATGACAGATGTGGAGTGACTTAAGGGCGCAGCAGCGGGATGGGTCTTGTCGTTAAGACGAGAAGACGACGGGGTTGGGACAGGCAAGTTGAGACCTGCTGGAATGGGCGATATGGAGGATCGCCTGACACTGTGTGGTGCTGCACCAGATGAAGTTCGTCGGTGTGAGGATTTGTCACCGATGGGCATCTGGTGCTAGCACGATCGAAAAAACAGTCTATTACCAATTCACAGTATACAGGTGGATCTAATTAGATATCCACAGGTGTAGAAAAACACAGTTGGATAAAGATAAAGTACGCAAAAAAAACACAAACAAATGAGTGAACAGCGCAAAGAAGACAAGCTGATAACGGACGGCCGGTCAGCAACTACACATACAATACCACACACACACACGTATTGAGACGTATGCTTGTATATATGTATGTATATGTGTATGTATAGCTGTAACTCGGCTCAGCTGTAACTTCTTGCCGAGGACGTTCAACTTTGCGTTTCGTTTTGTTTTTATGGAACTTTTAGAAGGAATCACACTTGTACTTATCTGGATATAAGCTTTGAGATTCCCGCGGTGCCAGCCGGTAAAGACGAAAGGATATTCTATCCGGCTCGAAGGACCAAATGTTGTAGTGGGCGGGAATGTACTCCTGGGGTCCTAGGGTGTGTTGTTCCTGTGGCAATGTGCGCTGTTGAGCTGAGTGGTCAGCTGCTGTTATATGTCCGCTGCTGTTGTATGTACGTATGTTCATACGTTGATGAGCTGCGGAGTGAGGGGTAGTGGAGTTGGTAAAACAATACATTTCAAGCTGAGCGGAATGCTAGAAACAACGATTACCGTTGGATTTTTTTGATGTAGATAATTTTAATATTGTGTTAGCAATTAGTATTGCATATTTTAAAGCATCATATTTAGTAGAATCGCAATATGGAACAAAAGGGCAAGGAAATTTTGGTTTTCACCAAAAATTATCCTTTCCTGCACAATTATGCAATAAAATTGCTGTCCTAGTTTGTGGAGCCCACTCCTATATCTAAAAAGTAATAAACAATAGCCATTCGTATGGCTGGGTCTTCTCAAAGGCCCGATCTGGCCAACTAACTTCGGTCACCCATCGCGAACGGAGGATTGTTGTTCACCTTCTAGCCCGAATTTAATAGGGTTGTGATCCAAATTGAGTTCCATGTTCATATATACTACTGCGCATTAACTAAATTAACTGTTATTAGCGACTCTTCGCCTGGAGAAAATAGAAATCATTGCAAAAATTAAAAATTTAATCTTTAATCTTCCGAAAATATAACATAGATCTTTCAAACTAATATATTAGCGTAAGGTAACCGCTATAAACAGATAATTTAGTTTGCACGGCAGCAAATGTACGAAGCGGAATGTTGGTGTAGGGATTCATTACAGGAAGCGGTGTGACAAATTTGAAATTTCTGGAGTGTACTATGGGATAGAAGGATTATATCAACAATAAGGAAAGACAATTTGGATCCCAACTCCACTACATTGGGGCTAGAAAATGAGCAAAACCCGTCTGCTCGTGATTAAAAGTGGTTGGCCAGATGGGGTATTTGAGAAGATCCAGCCAAATGAATTGCTATTATTTGATAATAGTTATGTTTACGAAAAAGAATTTTGAAAATATATTAATAAATGAATGAATAATTTAAGTTGGAAGTTTGATGCCGCATTTTTTTTTGGATGTATATCTGCGTGCGTAAGTGAAGAACAGAAGTAAGATGGATAAAGCAAAGCGAAATATTAAGCCGTTTGATAGCGATATATATTCCGTATGGAATTTTAGAGTTCGGGCACTATTTGCTGAATTATTATTATTATTACTAGATAATAATGTGCCAAATGAAATAGATGAATATTGGAAAAAAGCAGTGTTGTGCAAAAACAACTATAATAGAACACTATTCTTTGATTGATGATTCTTTCCTAAATTTCGCTGAAGGCGACATTTCCACACGTCAAAATCTTAGGAATTTGGATGCTATAACATGTTACATGAGCGAAGAATGTTATTAGCGCGGCACATGGCGTGAAAAAAATTATTAATGCTCAAACTATCGAGTGAGACAACTCAATTGAGTCACTTCAATTGCTTCGACGAGTTAGTGAGTGAGTTGTCAGCTGCGGGGACTACACTGGAGGAGATGGAAAAAGTGAATCATTTGTACATTATGATGTACATTATGAGTGATCGAGGAATAAAAAATTGGCATATGCTAAAACAGTCGTTGCTAAGCGAATTCGAAATACGGGTAAATAGCGCGAGATACCTTCTCTACCCTATTCGTACAGATTCTAAGTCTACAACAGAACTCGAAGAGATACGACACGACTGGACACAATCGAGAACAACCGTTGTAAGAAAGACAAGAGAAGACAGAATCGCGATGTGGCTTCTTTTTCGTTTCTCAGTCAAATGTGAACACTGCGAGTAAGCAGACGTTTGTAAAATAAAAGAAGACAAAAAGTAAACAGAAGTGCATTTTTCTTTGAATTGGCAAAGCTTGTTGCTTTGCATCTACATCAATAGTGTTATAAACATATTGGTAACTGGCGCAGCCGTACTCTTACCTATTGTTCCATATTAAGCCGGACATAACATTATAAAATGTATGCATGTATATATTTAAATTATTAATTCCGAGTGAAAACACACAGAATAATAATGAAAGTAAAAAAAAAAATATATATCCTATATACACTAGGCAGAAAAAGTGTGCGTACAAATTTTAAACGAAACTTTGACGTTAAATAAAAACAGTTGTGTAGAAGATATTGCCCCAATTTCTCTTTGATATTAACAACACATTTATTGTCAATAGTTATAGCTACTCTTTATTTATTTAATTCAACAACTTCTTTAATTAAAATTAAAAAAACCAAAAATGCACACGTTTTTTGGCAAGAAAAAGTCTGCGTACAGCTGTTTCAAGCTGTATGGAATGCAAGAAACAGCGATTACCGTTGGATTTTTTTGATGTAGATTATTTTAGTATTATATTAGCAATTAGTAATACTCATTTAACACATAAACATCACATAATATTTAGTAATATCACAACATGGAGCAAAATGTGCAAGAAAATTTCTGTTTTCTACCAAAAATGGTTTTAAAGTTATCCTTATCTGCGCTATTATGCAAGAAAACTAATGTCCTAGTTGTAAGAGATCACTCCTCTATCCAAAAAGTAATAAACAATAGCAAATTATTTGGTTGGATCTTCTCAAAGGCGCGATCTGGCCAACCACCTTAGGTCACCCATCGCGAGCAAAGGATTGTAATTCATCCTGTAGTCCGTATTTAGTTGGGTTGTGATCCAAATTGTGTTCCAATATATTGATATCGTGCTCCTGTCCCAAGATAGATCCAATAAATAAAAAAATTTCCACTCCGCATTCAGTAATGCATACCTACTAAAAGATTGCACTTCATACATTTAATACCATGCAAACTACATTTTTGGATTTTTGTGATTCTTCGCATGGAGAAAAAGCAAATCATTGCAAAAATGCAAATTTCTTTTTTTCCAAAGATATAATATTACTTTAGTAGCCATAGATCTTTTAAATTAATATATTAGCGAAAGGTAACCTCTAAAAACCGAAAACAGAGTTAATGCGGTAGTACATATATGAAGTGTAATAATTTAGTAGGTATACATTACATTACTGGGAGTGAAAATTTTTTTATTTATTGGATCTATCTTGGGACAGGAGCACGATATCAATATATTGGAACACAATTTGAATCACAACCCAACTAAATACGGACTCCAGGATGAATTACAATCCTTTGCTCGCGATGGGTGACCTAAGGTGGTTGGCCAGATCGGGCCTTTGAGAAGATCCAACCAAATAATTTGCTATTGTTTATTACTTTTTGATAGAGGAGTAATCTCTTACAACTAGGACATTAGTTTTCTTGCATAATAGCGCAGATAAGGATAACTTTAAAACCATTTTTGGTAGAAAACAGAAATTATCTTGCACATTTTGCTCCATGTTGTGATATTACTGAATATGATGTGATGTTTATGTTTTAAATGAGTATTACTAATTGCTAATATAATACTAAAATAATCTACATCAAAAAAATCCAACGGTAATCGCTGTTTCTTGCATTCCACACAGCTTGAAACAGCTGTACGCAGACTTTTTCTTGCCAAAAAAGTGTGCATTTTTGGTTTTTTTAATTTTAATTAAAGAAGTTGTTGAATTAAATAAATGAAGAGAAGCTATAATTATTGACAATAGATGTGTTGTTAATATCAAAAAGAAATTGGGGCAATATCTTCTACACAACTGTTTTTATTTAACGTCAAAGTTTCGTTTAAAATTTGTACGCACACTTTTTCTGCCTAGTGTATATATATCAGTGAAGCAAATTTAAAGATTTGCTTATGTAAATTCCGTTATTTTGTGTCTTTTCGAGAATGAAGAAATGAGTGAACAACACTGAGATAACGTTTACATTTGTGTGTACATTTGTGTACATTTGTGTGTATACGTACATATGTATATGTCGAAGAATTATTTTGAATTTTTAAATTATAACGATTATTTGCTATTACGCATTTGTTTGTGTCTTATTCTTTCTCCCCTCGTTTGTGCGTCGGAGGTTGTGACGCAGTATATTGTGAGTATTCAAACTGTAACGATCATATACCGTTACTTATACCGCATTGCTTCTTTGTTCTTTCATGCGAGGTAGGTACCTAATTCTGCCAACGTAGTCTGGGCGTGTGCATGAGTGAGACAAATAGTGTTTGTCATAGTTCACCACATTGTGAGTGTGTATTAGTGAGTGAAAAGGGAATTAAGAAGGGACCGACAAGAGTCTGGAGTCGGTCATCATTCGAGTTATGAAATTCAAGCGACATGCCACGCGCCAGAAAACGTTTCGCTGAAAGACCGTTGGAGAAGTCTGAGTCTGGAAATGACACTTCGACATCAGAAGTGGGATCACCTCCGTCTCCAGCCAACGACGCAAATCTTTTAGAAATAGTGCAGTCACAAAATCGCAACCTTGCCAAACTAATGAAACAAGTGCAGTGTTCACAAAATAAACCAAAAGATGCAAAAGTTATTGTGCTACCAAAGTTTAATCCTGATTGTGAAGGATCGGACGCCCTGTCATGGTGTTCAACTGTTGACTACATTCTGTCGGAAAAACCCGCTTGTGGGCAGCTCGCTTATAATGGCTTTAAGCAAATCACTAGAAGGCACCGCATCACATTGGCTTTCGCAGACTTGTTTCCCTGGTATTTCGTTGGAGCAATTTCAAGAACTGTTTTTGCAATTCTTTTCTGGATCAGAGACTGTGGCCGCAGCAGTAATGAATTTGTTAAATGCACGCCCTAAGGAAGGAGAGTGTTTGTCGCTGCTTGGAAGTAGAATGGTCACTTCACTTATGGCCCGCTGGAAGTCACTCAGTGTCGAGCAGATTGCAGTATCCGTTGCGTTGGCACACGTAGCAGGGATAGATAAACGTTTGGTCTTCACCACAGATATAAAGACCCGAATCGAGCTGCATCAAGAACTCAAAGCTTTCTCGTTTGATGCCAGACAAAGTCAGCATCCGGGTGAGAACTCACCAGCACAACATGGAAAGAGAGTTAGGACGACGCCTCACATTAGGTGTCACAACTGTGGCAAACTCGGTCACAAAAGGGCAGAATGTCGCTCCAACAACGAGATCAATCAGCGACAGCAGTTTCGCAATCAACAGACTGGATATACTGGAGCAAGAGACCGATCATCCGTCACCTGCTACAAATGTGGGAAAGCAGGACATGTATCTACGGTGTGCCCGGACCGTCAGGAGCGACGGCCGACTAAGAACGATATCGTCAAAGATGTAAACGTGTGTACTATACTAGAGCCCTTGGGGACGATGCAGCAATTTGGTGAGTCGTTCCAATATTACTTTGACTCCGGAGCCGAGTGTTCACTCATCAGGGAGACGTTGTCTCGGCGACTAGCTGGGAATAGAATTACTAATGTAGTTACGTTAAGGGGCATAGGTGGTAGCTCCGTTTGTAGCACTTTGCAGATATTGGCTAATGTTTTGATATGTGAGCGTTATATTGAAATATTATTTCACGTGGTTTTAGATAGTCATATCAAATATGACGCTCTGATTGGTCGAGAGATTTTGAGCCAGGGTATCGGTGTGACCATAACGTCAAATGCGTTCACTATGTTTAACGAAAAGTCTATATTATCTGTTGTATCTTCCGAATGCACCCTTGACCTTGTTGATATAGATACCGATTTGCATGGACAAGATAAAGATGAATTGTTATCAATATTGAGGGGGTACTCGAATTCGTTTATTGACGGTATCCCGCAGCGTCGTGTGACTACGGGACAGCTAGAAATTCGCTTGATTGATCAAAATAAAGCGGTTCAAAGGCGCCCTTACCGATTGAGTTCGGAAGAAAAGGAAAATGTAAGGCAATCCATTCAAGTGTTGTTAGACGCCAACATAATAAGACCCAGTTCTTCTCCTTTCGCAAGCCCGATGTTACTTGTCCGTAAGAAAAATGGTACAGACCGTCTGTGTGTTGATTATCGGGAACTTAATGCTAATACTGTCGCTGACAAGTATCCCTTGCCACTTATATCTGACCAGATAGCTAGGTTGAGTGGTGCTAGGTTTTTCACGTGCATCGATATGGCGAGTGGTTTTCACCAGATCCCAATACATCCAAACTCCATTGAACGGACAGCGTTCGTAACTCCGGAGGGGCAGTACGAATATTTAGCCATGCCATTCGGGCTTAAGAATGCGCCTTCTGTATTCCAAAGAGCCATAAATCGAGCCCTAGGTGATCTGATTTACACATACGTTATTGTTTACATGGATGATGTAATGATAATCGCACGATCAAAGGAGGAAGCCTTTGATAGACTACAAGTTACCTTGCAAACACTTGTTAAAGCAGGATTTTCTTTTAACATCTAGAAATGTTCCTTCCTGAAAACCTGTGTGGAGTACTTGGGTTTCGAAGTTAGTGCGGGTGAGATTCGCCCGAACCCTAGGAAAATACAGGCCCTCATAGATTTACCTCCACCGCAATGTATAACTCAACTGAGACAATTTATTGGACTAGCCTCGTATTTCCGTCAGTTCGTACCTAGGTTTTCACTGTTGCTGAAACCTCTTTATGCTTTGATTTCAAAGAACGTGTCATTTTTATGGGAATTGAAACATGAGCAAATGCGACAAAAAGTGATTTCTATTCTGACTAGTGAACCTGTGCTCACTATCTTTGACCCACAATTCCCCATTGAGCTTCATACAGATGCAAGTGCTGATGGTTATGGTGCTATTTTGCTCCACAAAATCGAACACAAGCCACGGGTTATCGAATACTTTAGTAAACGGACGTCGCCAGCTGAATCGCGTTATCATTCATATGAGCTGGAAACGCTGGCAGTCTATTACTCTATTAAGCATTTCCGTCACTATTTGCACGGTCGGCATTTCGTTGTTTTCACTGATTGTAATTCGCTCAAGGCAGAATTAACTCCAAGAGTCCATAGGTGGTGGTCATATATGCAGTCTTTCGAGTTTGATATTCAGTATAGACCAGGTCAGCGTATGGGTCATGTAGATTTTCTATCCCGTAATCCCATGCCAACAGATCGTATAAAATCTAAAGGAGAAACATATAAGTTTGACGGAAATTACAAACAACTGGTTGTTAGCTGAACAGCAACGAGACGAGGAAACGTCGTCTATCATTTCTAAGCTGCGTAATGATGAACTACCTGAGGAGTTAGCCTAGGAGTTAGTTAGTTAGTTAGTTAGGAGTTAGTTAGTTAACATATGAATTGAGAGCGGGGACCTTGGAAAATTCAAAGAAATGGGAAAACTCGTTGTCTCCCCATCATTCCAAAGTCGTTTAGGTGGTCAGCCGTGAATAATGTGCACGAGTCTATAATGCACCTTGGTTGGGAGAAGACCCTTGAGAAGATGTACGAGTATTACTGGTTCGACAAGATGTCTAAGTATGTTCGCAAATTCGTTGAGAACTGTATCACATGTAGATTATCAAAGCCCCCATCTGGTAGAGTACAAGTGGAATTGCATCCCATACTCAAGGTCGACATCCCTTGGCATACAGTCCATATTGATATCACGGGGAAGCTTAGCGGTAAAAATGACCAAAAGGAATATATAATTGTGTCCATAGATGCCTTCACAAAGTTTGTCTCTTTGTCCCACACCGTGAGGCTGTATCAAGGCCCTAAGATCCCTAATCTCATTATTTGGCGTTCCTTCCCGTGTGATCACTGATCAGGGACGTAGTTTCTCCAGTACGGCATTCCGTGATTTTTGTTCCGTACAAAAGATCGATTTGCATTTGATTGCTACGGGTGCTAGCCGGGCCAATGGCCAAGTAGAACGAGTTATGAGTATCCTGAAGTCCATGCTTACTGCGGTTGAAACGGGTCACGGGTCATGGCAAGACTCTGTGTGAAATCCAACTGGCTCTAAATTGTACGCCCAATCGAGTGACTAAGGTTAGCCCATTAGAAATGCTTATAGGCAAACAGGCCAGACCTTTTGGTCTTGCACCTATTGTTGATAACGAGAATGATGTTGATGTTGATAAAATTAGACAAATGGCAAAGCGAAATATGGAAAAGAATGCTCAATATGATAAGGCTAGATTCGATAAAAATAAATGTGCCGTTAAAAGATATAAAGTTAATGACTATGTTTTGCTTAAAAACGAAGAGCGTCATCAGACCAAACTAGATCCAAAGTTTAGAGGTCCGTTTTTGGTGACCGAAGTATTAGAAGGAGATAGGTATACACTTAAAGCATTAAATAATAATAGAATTTATAAGTATTCTCACGAATTTTTGAGACGTATGCCTGAGAAGGGGATTACCACAGAATCGGATAATGAAGAAGTTGATGATGCCATCACTGAATGAAAGTAGTGGTGAAGATGCCATAGATCAAGCCAGTGAGTTCTGTGATTATGGATTGGAATAAAGATATGTGTATGCCATAGATCAAGCCAGTGAGTGCTGTTATTATGGATCGGAATAAAGATATGCAATGATATGTATTAAGCCGGTGAGGGCTGTGATTGTGAAATGATTTAAAGCAATTGTAGATGCTCGAATCAGTTCCTTGTTTCTCGACTTTCTGCACAGATTGGTGCCCGAGTTATGTGGTTCGCCATCTGTTGCAGTAAAGCTGAAATTTCGGAAATGATCAGTGATCTGAAGTTTGGCCGGCTTATGGACTAAGCTGCGAGCTGTATGTGACGGCCGGTTTGTTTGGATATAAGCTGTGTGCCGAATTAACTTGTTGTCTAATTGGCCGGTATATCCCGTGGATGACTGTGTGCTAATGATTGGCATGATTTTGTAAAAGAATGGATAATATGGTTGCCTCATGAAATAGAAGGCTGAATGATTTTGACTGTATAAGTTGGTGGTAATCCGGATCTCATGGCAAAAGTTGTATGAAAATGAGAAAAGTGAGAAGAATATGAAAATAACTTTGTAATGATTTTGTTTTTGATTTATATTTATTGAGAAAAGTTTGTATTGTGCGAAACTCGCCTGAATTTTGGTCTGTACAAGAAAATGAGAAAATGAATTTTGTAAAACCATTTTATTGTAAACTCACGAGGACGTGAGGAGAGTCAGGAAGGCCGTGTCGAAGAATTATTTTGAATTTTTAAATTATAACGATTATTTGCTATTACGCATTTGTTTGTGTCTTATTCTTTCTCCCCTCGTTTGTGCGTCGGAGGTTGTGACGCAGTATATTGTGAGTATTCAAACTGTAACGATCATATACCGTTACTTATACCGTATTGCTTCTTGTTCTTTCATGCGAGGTAGGTACCTAATTCTGCCAACGTAGTCTGGGCGTGTGCATGAGTGAGACAAATAGTGTTTGTCATAGTTCACCACATTGTGAGTGTGTATTGGTGAGTGAAAAGGGAATTAAGAAGGGACCGACAAGAGTCTGGAGTCGGTCATCATTCGAGTTATGAAATTCAAGCGACATGCCACGCGCCAGAAAACGTTTCGCTGAAAGACCGTTGGAGAAGTCTGAGTCTGGAAATGACTCTTCGACATATACAACAATAGTCAATGCGAAGTGACGCGCAAAGCAATAATGCAAAAACAATATGTGCTCAAACCGATCGAACGTGTCGTGGAACATGTTTGAGACAGTTGAAGTTAGTTCTGTGTTTCAGTGCGACTCACAGACTAAGAACAACAATATGTGCTCAAACCGATCGAACGTTCATGGAACATGTTTGAGACAGTTGAAGTTAGTTCTGTGTTTCAGTGCGACTCACAGACTAAGAACAACAATATGTGCTCAAACTGATCGAACGTGTCGTGGAACATGTTTGAGACAGTTGAAGTTAGTTCTGTGTTTCAGTGCGACTCACAGACTAAGAACAACAATATGTGCTCAAACCGATCGAACGTGTCTTGGAACATGTTTGAGACAGTTGAAGTTAGTTCTGTGTTTCAGTGCGACTCTCAAACTAAGGACAACAATATGTGCTCAAACCGATCGAACGTGTTATGGAAGATGTTTGAGAACAAATACAACAATATAATTATAAACCTATCGTGATTCTGTTACACAGAAAATTGAAATATAAAATACATATTCATTACTAATAGTAAATTCTAATTAATAGATAGAAGCTACCATGAGTAGAGCAAAGAACAATATTCCAAACACCAGGAGTCGAACCGGAAACAACACCAGCGTATCCGAAAATAAAGAGGCCATCGTAACACGACGGGACGATCAATCATCTACGACTCAGAATACGTCTTTTCGAATCAAGGAGAACAAAATGAGAATCCACTTGATATTCTATCAACACTGAAGATAACTGACGCAATTCGTTTTTTACCTGTATACGAAGGTAATCCAAAAACATTACTTGAATTTATAACTAATGTGGAGGATATTAGTTATAAGATCGATTCGAAATAAAATCGAAGGAAAGGCTAGCGAAGGCATCATCGAATCTGGAGCCAGTCTTAATTGGGAAGAGATTAATGACGCCCTTATCTTTCATTGCGCGGACAAGAGAGATGAACCCACTCTTATGTTCGAGTTCCACAATTCTGTGCAGGAGGGTTATACTTTACGTCAATTATATGATAAAGTCGGTGATATTAAACTGGCACTATTCAGAATAGCGGAAACCACAGAATCGGAGCAGATCGTGGTTAAGACAAAAAAAAAACTGTTTGCAGACATATGTCTCAACTTATTTTTAACAGGAATTCGGGGCCCATTAGTAGCTACAGTAAGATCTATGAAACCGACCAACCTTCGAGAGGCCTTCGAATGGGCGTTAAAAAAAAAAAAAAACTTTTTTGGCTCAAAAGAATATGAAGACACCGGGTAAAAAACAAGAATATGGAACCCGACAATTTTATACTAGAAGTATAGATTATAAGCAAAATCAAGGAAATGATGAACGACGTAGTCATAAACTTAGTAGTGACGATACTTACGATAGAAACGACAATAACGGAAATGACGAAAGACGTTACTATTACGACAATATTCATAATAACCACAAAATAAATAACATGTTAGCAATTATGCCAAAAGATAATAACTATAAGTATAACAATCAACAGAAACAATCCAATAGACAAACCAACAACTATCAGTCAAGAAATTTTACAAGTAATGCCGATCAATAAGCACAAATGCACAATTATAATGAGGCGGCAAATTTTCCACCAAAAGCCTCAGACAACAGACCGGATACCTAATAAATAGAGATAACAAGTTCAAGCTGCCATATATTATGGTAAATAAGATTTTCGATAAAGCGCTTAAATTCCTTATAGATACTGGTGCTACCTTTTCCTTTATTAACCCTAAGTATATTCAAAATGAAAATCAAATTAAATTACATATTCCAATAGTCATTAAGACAGTACTTAATCAATTCCAATTACATAACAAGACTATGATTCCATTGTTCAGTGAATTCTCTGATTGGTCACAATACTCATTTCTTTTATTTGACTTTCACCCATATTTTGATGGACTTATCGGGATAGATATTTTGCAAGAAATAAACGCTATTGTAAACATTCCATTAAAGATACTTAAAACAAAGACTTCAGATATAAATATTGAGCTAGAAGAGAAATCAAATTCTGCTATATATACAATAGAAGAGGAATCAAAAAAGATCATTCATCTACCAGTAAGCGTAGCAAACGGAATCTTCTTGATTGAATCCACAACTATTTCCGAAGACATTGTAATATCAGGTGGACTCTATACTGCCGAAAATAATCAATACTTATATACGAACTCAGCACCTTAATAATGAGGAAATTATCCAACTAAAAAAACTCTGCTTAGAATTTCCTATGCTTTTTTTCAAAGATGGAAATACCTTACCTTTTACAAACTTAATCAAACAGAGAATTAGAACCACACTAATCTATTCGTTATAGCCAAAAGGAAAGACAAGAAATTAAGAAACAAATCGATAACCTGCTGAAAAAAAAAAATAATTAGACATAGTTATTCTCCTTGGAGTGCCCCAACGTTCATTGTTTCAAAAAAAAAATGGACGCCTCAAATACAAAAAAATGGCGATTAGTAGTAGATTATCCGAAATTAAACGAGAAAACTATTAAGGACAAATATCCTATGCCTAACATAAATTCGTATTATTTCTTCGTCAATGAGGTTTTTGATATTGAGATTGATCAGAGTACGCATCTTTGTACCCACCATTAATTCAAAGGTGTCATCTTTATACTTTGACTGTATGTTGATAGTTTGCTGCACTATACCGACGTACTTGCACCACTTACTTGGTTCTTCGATAGATAACTTTGAAAGTACAGCAATAATAATAACGTTGAGTCGTTCAACTTGACCATTCGCTCGTGGCAGACCAGTGGTGACTGCGTGGTGAAATATGTTCTCGTCTCAGCAGTATTTCTGAAATGCTTTTGAGATAAACGCAGAACCTTTATCTGTGATAATCCGAATTGGATTTCCAAAAATTAAGCTTTGATTCTGTAATCTTGAAATGACTCGCTCGCCGCTCTTGTCTTAGTCGTATATAACCAGCATCCATCGCTCACGGCCAGTATATGGTTAGGTATGTAAAATTCCTTGCCAAGAATTTCGCTGGTCTTCTTGACAGAAAAATGTCCTTTCTCGTGGGCTTGTTTTATTAATTCTTTTGGAATACCAAGGGAACAACAATCAATTCGTCGTCTTTAACCATCGAACATAACAAACCTCCCCGCATGAAATAATTATTGTGTGTTGGCTTCTCGGATAGGATATCTATAATAGTTTTCAATTCATCGTCTTTGGATTGCATGAATTTAATATATAAGTGAACTATGTATACGGTCATCTGAAATTAGCATTACTGGGTTTCGGCTAAGTGCATCAACATGACGTATTCGAGATCCAGATCTATGTTCAATCGTGTAATTGAAATCTTGTCGTAGAGTTCCTATGTTTTCTTTTCCATTGTTTTAGCAAATGCATTACAATCTCTAACAATTTTAAATTGTATTCCAATCAAGTATACTCAGAACTTGCGCAATGCCTCTACTACTGCTAGTATCTCTAACTCATAGCTGCAGTATTTGCTTTCAGCGTCCAAAGTCTTTTTACTCATATAATACACAGGATGCATCTTACCATCGTCAGGACATATCTGCATTAAAACAGCACCAAAACCTTCTATCAACGCGTCAGCGTAGAATTCGGTTGGATGTTGTGGATAAATTATCTTTAGTACAGGCCTCTCTATGATAAGCTTCTTGAGTTTAGCTATTGAATTCATTGCATCATCATTTAGACGATATAGAGTATTTTGCTTCAATAAATCAGTCAAAGGCTTTGCAATAAGCGAAAAGTTACGTATAAATTTCCGAAAGTAGCCTAGCAAGCCTAATAAACTTTGCACCTGTTTTTTTTTTTTGGGTACAGGAAACTTCGTAACTGCGTTAGTCTTTTCGTCTGATATGCGAATCTTCTGATTCTCTATGATGTGGCCCAAAAAATCAATTTTCGTCTTTATGAAACTGCATTTCTTTACATTTATAACTAATCCGTACTCAGCGCATCGTTCATGAACCTCTTTTAAATTGTCTACGACTTCATCTTCAGATTTAGCTGGAATAATTACGACATCAACATAGGGAAATGCCATGCCTCTTCGAGTTAAGATAGAGTTGACATGTCGTTGAAATACTCATGGAGAATTGGCTAGACCGAAAGGTACCTCACAAAATTGATATTGTCCGTTATGTGTAATGGAAAAATCCGTTTTTCAAATCAATGGTGCTATACACCTTCGCATCTGTTAAACGGTCAAGCTGATCTTCAATTAGCGTCAATGGAAAATAATCCCTTATATATTCGTCGAAAATCAACACATAGTCTTGGAGTACCATCTTTTTCTTCACCACTACAACTGGACTCACATAGTCCGATTTGGAGTTCTCTATTATACCATCTTTTAGCCATTGGTCAACTTGGTCATCTATAACGCATCGCTCAGAATGGGGATACCTACGGGTTCTCGAATAAATAGAAGTTTCTTCTTTCAATACTAGCTGCATCTTCACGATCGTGCTCTTAGAGCTTTCCGGTTTGTAGTTTTGAATGAACTCAGAAACCTCAGCTTTAGATTTTGCACTCGCCATCGTATCAATGTCTATATTGCAATTTTCGTCGTTAGCTACGTCGCTTTTCACTAACGTTAATTGATCGTCATTTAAAACTTTATCGATAGTTATCACGTTGCGATTAATTGTTAATTCTGTCTGTTTGCAAAAATCTTCACCAAGAATCTCGTCAAAGTCCAAGAAATTGTTTGACACCACCAGAAAATTTGATTTAAACTCATGCCCATCTTTTTGAAATATATATTTCATAATTCCTTTTCATTTTACTTTGCGTACCAAAACCTATTAGCGAAAAATGAACAGCCTTATAAATTGGTCTGTCAAGATTCTTGAACAAGTCTTCTTCCACAATATTATATCGGCTTCCAGTGTCAATCAAAGCTACGAACGTTGTTTGTTAAAAATAAATCGAATTGTGATAAACTTTCACTTTATGCGTATTTTTACATATTCCTAATTGCTCTTCTTATTTTGCCATTCTTTTGATATATTTTCGAACTCGTTACATTTAAATCATTTTTCCCTTTACTTTTGTTCATCATTTGTCCTTTCATAACACACTTAAAACAAACAATTTCTTTATTTTGTTGATTTAAATCGCTATTCCGTTTGTCATTAGTATTGTTTATTAAGTATGTAGATTTTGACCAAATCTTTTCGTAATACATTAATTTATCTTTGAATTCCTTTAAATCTTTTGCATCAAAGCATTGTTATCTATGTTGCCACGTGAGGTTATCTCTCTCATCGCTAGCATGTATTCTTGTACATTCTCACTTTTCTTCATTCGCCGTTCACACATTAGTTTATAGAGTTGCGCGCTATTTACCCGTGTTTTAGCATATGCCAATTTTTTATTCCTCGTTCAATCATAATGTACATCTTTGCCAATCCTTTTAATGCTCTCTTTGCAAAAATAAACTTGTTACTCGTCCCATTGCATTATCGAAGCCTCGAAATCATCAATCCAAATTTCAAATTGCGTATCATCTCCACTGAATGATCTTAACGAATCTTCGATGTCACGAAAACTCAAAGCAAATTTTGGTCCTTTTTTTGTGTGTCCAATATTTTGTGTCAGCACTGTTGAATGTGCGCGTATTTCGTTGCCTCTCTCATTATTCGCCGTTGTAAAACCGCCTCGCTGTCGCCAGTAGTGTCGTCTGCGTCTTGTTCCTCTCTTCGTCGTTGTTTTCATCACCTGATCCACAAGCAGCGTTTGTTTCGTCAGATTGTGAAATAGATATTCAGCTATATTCTGCTTTGTCATGTTGCAATCCTAATACATTGCAAACAACTGCCAAATCACCATTTGTTAAATTCTTTTTTACATAGTACAGTTTCAACTTAAATTCAACACTGTTTTTGTTAAAAGTAAATCCTTCAAATAAACGTAGTCTTTTCCGATTGTCACGATCGCCGTGAAATATGAATTCAAATATGAATTCAAATAGCGTAAATAGTCCACAAATCATTAAAAAAAAAAATTTTATTTTTCACTATCAATTCTTACGGTTGAGCCTCCAGATTTATGGGATGGTTAGTTGACAAGTCAATTAAGTCCAAAAAATGTGATGAAATTATAAATGGATAGTTTAAATATTACATTTATTATTTAATGATTTGGTTTAATCAATGTTCACATCGATATTTGATTAATTTGTGCAAGCATCGTTTTGTACCGTCGTTGAGTTCGCGTCGTTTCCCTTGTCCGTCTGAACTGCCCTCTTTTCAATCGATACATAATTATTTGACATTAAACCTATTGTGTCAGCTCTGCGATCAGCTGATGTGGGTTTAATAAAGTGCTAGTCCCAATCCCACACATATATAATAATCATAACTTGATGTTGAATATATATAGAAGAATTGAAAAAATATTGAAATTTTGTAAAAGTAACCTACAACGATCTGATTGGGGTTTATCTGGGTTTTCCTAATCCTAGCAGTGAATGCTGGATAACTATGAATTATACATACCTCATAGAATACGCACACACCAGTATGATGTATTTTATTTAACAATTGAAAAGTAATTTTTAGGGGGCGTGTAGAATATCGGCGCTATATTGACATTGCAAAAACTACATTTCTAATATCTTAAGCAACACTGGTCTACCATTCCTCTTTGTGAATGCAACACTGCTTTGCTCTCTCTTTCTTTAATTAAAGTTCAAAAGTGCTGGTTGTGTTGTGAAAGGACTTGAAAATAAATCTAATAGAAATAAAGAAATCATAAGGTATATAAATTATTAGTTAAAAGGGAAATAAGATTGACGGCAGACTTGCTCTCATAGCTATCCGTCACCTAGGGCCCAATAATTTAATTCAAAAATTTATATATTTGCGATTTAGTGTTGCTCGTTTGAAAGCATAATTAACACGTGTTGTTAGTTTCCCACAGGAAAGGGGAGCGAAGGCTGTAAAAGTCTGGAAAAGTCAGCCGTCTCCTTTCCTTCAAGGGCGATGGATTACAAACATCCCACTTTGGTTCACCGTATGGAAGGGTGGGCGCGTCTCTGGTCATCAACACCAGACTAGCAGCACTGACCAAATAACATATATATACCCCACTTTATATACTCGTGAAGAACTTTTCAAGCTGCCCTCGCTTGAACAAAAATTCTCTGGCAAACCAGAAATAAGATTTCAGAGTTCAGAAAAGCTTCCAAACGAATATCACGCATACATGTAAAGATATGTATACGCACAAGAAGCAATGCATGTATTTGTCTATTGCCTGTCTGGACAGCGAACTACGCATACACACGAGCTCAAAAAAAGATCAAGGGACATCTATCAATGACAGTGGCAAGCAATAGAAACGGGGGTGGGTTGCTCACAACATCAATGACAAGAGTGGGAGTAGCATGGCGATATGCGATCTCTATCATGTTTTCTCGCTCATTAGTTGTTGTTTTCTACGCTTCTAAAAGGCGTCCATTCTTGCGCAATTCATGCTCTCTCAGCAGCAGCCCAAGTAAGAATGAAACGAAGAGCTCGGCTGCCTTCGGCTCTGCTGAGGCACTTCGTAACGACGCTCAGCCTCTGCTGGGACCGCTCGCGTACGACTCTGAGACTCTGCTGGGACCGCTCGCAAGAAATTTTTGTGAACAAAACGAGTATATGAAGTGGGGTATCTATATGTTATTTGATCAGTGCTAGCAGTTACTCCCCTCAGCTGTTGTTTGTTAGACTGAATCGTCGACGTTCTGATTACGAATCGAGCTAGCTGAGGTTGCCCACCGGGATAAAAATCGGTTCGGTAACAAATAACGAGGCTGTACAGATTAATAACAGATTGAGGGAGAGAGAGAGCATCGCAGTCGCCGTCGGCAGTCAGTCCATTAAAGATTGACAAGAGCTTGGCTGGCAATTAGTTATTGTAGAAGTCACCTATAATGACCTAAAAATAAAAAAAAATTAATTATCCTCCCTTCTGGAGTGGAGGCTACCGATGTTGGGGTCGGCTTTGCCTCGCTACTTTCTGGTCCAGGAGAAGCGGTATGCAGGGCAGGACGACCGTCATTTTGGCTCCTAATGGGACAGTCTTAAGAATATCCGATCCTATCAAGAGATCAATCTATGAGCTGCGGAAGGATGGGCCTGACAACGTCAGCTGTGGGAAATCATGGAAAACATTGTGTGGTAAAAGATCGCCAGAGAGGTGTGGGAGCATATAGGGTGTTGCGCAATGCGCAATATGAGTTTACTTGGGACCAAATCTGTAAGAGACACCCTTCGTGCGATTGCACCACAGTCCTCTGACTCAAGCCGGACACTGGCTAGGCAACAGAATTAAGTTGCTAAGACGCTCGGAAAATAAAGTCTCTTCGGCACCCGAGTCGACCAACGAACGATTGGGGTATGTCACATTTAAATGATTGGACTGTATTTTGAAGGGAGTAAGTACCGGAGCGTTTGAGGCGGAAGTAGCGGTTGGAGTGAAAGGTATTGTGGTATAGCCGTTTAAATAGTATTTAAGCTGACAGACTTGGTTACTGCGGGCGAAACAATAAATACATAACATTTAATTGATCGATATCTGAAGTTACTTAGAGCAGGCCAGAGATCACATTTTGAGTAACCCTGATGCTGGATTTCAGGGATTGAATCACTGAGGAATTATTTCTAGGCGAAGTTGTCGTATTTGAGGTATAAGCTTTGTGCTCCTTAGGAAATTTCGAGAATTAAAGGAAGACAAGGAGATAAATGTGCTCTGTAATCCTTTGAGGGCCTCTGCAAATGGCGATAATTTGAAAAGGATCTTAAGTTGGGTGTTAATCAACAGCCGCTTGATTTCAAACCTCCCAAAGAGAGCGGCCCACGCTGAACAGAAGCCGTCTTTGGTGAGCGGAGATTGTGCTGCAATTGCCTTAGCCTTACCACTTGTTTTGGCGTTCAATTGCAACAGCATCTCTACGGGAGTTAACTTAGGATGGTTGATGTAGATTGCTGTATCGGAACGTAGGATAGAGGAAATAGCCACTGTAGGAGCGGAAGGATGCATCATCAATCTTCTGTCTTAATATATCAGTGGTCGTACGTCGACTCCATTGCAAAACATTTTCGCTCGGATCATTGTGATTTAAGAGCAACGCTTAATTACAATTACACTGCTATAGCAGTGATCGTACGCCGACTCCGTGGTAAAATAATTTTGGCTCGGATCATTAAATTTCAATTTCCTATTTGAATTTCATATTTGAATTTCAATATCATATTTCAATTCCATTTTTTAATTTCATATTTGAATTTCCTATTTCGATTTGTTATTACCTATTTCAATTTAACATTTCAATTTCACATTTCCTTTTTTCGTTTATTTATTTCCTATTTCAAATTTCCTTTTACAGTTTCCTATTTTTATTTCCTATTTTATTTATTTATTGATTTATTTATTTAATGCCAACTATAAACAGTTGACAGACAGTTAAAACGTAACATTAAAATTAAATTTAAAAAATAATTAAATTAAATATATATATATATTTATTTTTACAAATAAAAAATTCGAATTAAAATAAAATAAAAATAATAAATAAATAGTTCTGGGGTAAGTAAATGTAAATTGATTCAACATTTGTTGCTAGGGTTGGGGAAACCAAGGAAAACCCAATCAAATCAATGACCACCACCACAGATTATATGAGTAAATGTTCTAAGATTAAGGCTTTATTAGACGACTCTAATCTAATAACCCCGTAAAGTCTGTTAAACTCAGAACATAGTACTCTACAAGGTTCATGCATAAGGTAATTAGTAGGGCAAGTGCTAATTGTTAATAAGGAATAGAAACGGGTTCATCTAATAGGAATTGAAAAGTTTAATTTGTTAATCAAGAAAGGAGAGTTAATATCACCATTGATAAGTTTTAGAATGAAATTTTACACCCAGCATAGTGCGACGGTGAGAAAGTGAAGGAATATTAATTAATAGTAATCTACTAGGATATGGCGGTAGGCTAAGCTGTGGTGACCAGTTTAAGTTTCTTAGTGCGAAAATTAGAAACTTCTTTTGCACCGACTCGATTTTGTCTTTGTAAGTCTGATACTGTGGTGACCACAAACAGGACCCATACTCGAGAATGGGACGTACCAGAGAAACGTAAAGCTGTTTAGTCGTATAAGGGTCATTGAATTCCTTAGACCAACTCTTAATGAAACCTAAGACCTTAATGGCCTTATTTACCATGAACTCAATGTGATCATTGAAGGAGAGTTTACGATCAAGTAAGATGCCTAGGTCATTGATTTGAGATATATTCTCAAGAAGATCGCCGTCTAAAAAGTATTCAGCGTGCACAGGTTGTGTTCTGCAAAAAGTCATGGCTTTGCACTTTGAGCAATTGAGGGCAATAAGATTGGTTTCACGCCAAGAAATGAAAATATTTAGATCAGCTTGCCACAAAGCTACCTTGGGGCACTCCTGAATATACAAAGATCTGCTTAGAAAGGGCAGAACTGAACATAACTCTTTGAGTTCTATTTTTAAGATAATTGGAAATCCAGTTCATAAGAGTATGAGGAAAACCAAGAAGCGATAACTTGTGCATTAGGAGAGTATGGTTTACAGAATCAAATGCTTTACTGAAGTCAGTGTAGATAACATCCGTTTGCATCGTACTATGAAACCCTCTAATGAAAATAGAGGAGAGTTCCAATAAGTTTGTGGAAGTAGATTTGGATATCACAAAGCCATGCCAACACTTATGTAGCTCAATCATCTCACCAAAGTGTTGGAGTTGAGAAGTAATGATTTTCTCGAATAACTTAGGAATAGCAGACAACTCTATAGTTCATGACATCAGATTTAGAGCCTTTTTTATATAAGGGAATAACATAAGATTCTTTCCATATCTCAGGAAATAATCCGGTCGAAACGGTTAAACAAAAAAGTTTAAGAATTCGCTTACAGAGCGAATTAGCACAGTATCTGAGAATACAGCCAGGCACCCCATCTGGCCCAGGAGAAAAAAATGGCTTAACCAAACACAGCTCACAACTTAGTCGTTTTAGATTTTCGAAGTTGTAAAACTGATTAGGGTCTTTTGGAAATTGTAATCTACAGCGAGTTAAGTATGCACTATAGCAACGGTGGTTCAACGTATCAAAGCCAGACTTAGCACTAACATACTTGAACTTTTTGTAAAGTTTAAATTTCAAATTTTTAAGTCTACAAAGTTCCCTAGAGAACCAAGGAAGTTTTGTAGACTTAGAATGATACACGCAAGGAACATTCACTTCAAAAATAGAGTTAATAGCTCTATAAAAAATATTAATCTCACCTTCTAAATAATTAGAAGAGTACAGTTCCGACCAATCGTAGTTATTAAATAAAGTATTGAGATCTCTAAATTTTACTTTACGAAAACAGTAGTGTTTAGTTTTAGGAAGTGTTTTATTTAGCTGCCCGGATGGTGACAGCAAAATAGCGATCTCTAAAGTGGGGTGGAACGCATCTTCAGGTGAAACTAATGGATACAAAGACAAGATCAAGTATTCGGTTCCTGCTATTTAGATTTCAATTTCTTATTTTAATTTCTTATTTCAATTTACGATTAACGAATTTAATTATTTTAATTTAATTTAATTAATTTTCCTATTTGAATTTCATTTCAATTTCCTGTTTCAATATCTTGTTTTAATTTCCTATTTCCTATTAACTATTTCCTATTTCAACTTCCTACTCAAATTTTCTGTTTTCATTACCTATTTAAAATTTTTATATCCTTTTACTTATTTCCTGTTACACATTTCCCTAAATACCATATTTTCATTCCCTATAGCAATTTCATATTTTAACATCCTATTTCAAGTTCCTATTACCTACATCAAAATTTCCTATTTCAATTTCCAATTTCTTATTTTAATTTCATTTTTTATATTTTAATTTGCTGTTTCAATATCCAATTTCCTTTTTTTAAATTTCTTAATTCCTATTACCTATTTCCCATTTCCTATTACCTATTTGAATTTCCTTTTTTAATTTCCTAAATCAATTTCCGATGTTCCAGAAGGCTCGATACTTGGGAACCTCCTATGGAACGTCATGTACGATGGTGTGCTTCGCCTCACTTTACCTCCCAGAGTTCAGCTAATAGGTTTCGCCGATGATGTGGCAATCGTGATGGCTGGCAAGGAACTTTCTGATGTTGAAATCAAATGCAACGCTGGTATGAGCATCATTCACTCGTGGCTGGCCTCTCCCTAGCCCCGAAGCAGTCCTGATCAGCAGCAGAAAAGTTTTGGGGACGTCGGTCCATCTAAAAGTTGCTCAATCATGCTGAACGTCCGCGGCCCTAAACAGCAACGGAGGCTTCTGCTAACCAGCATGGTGAAGTTACCTACGCCTATCTGGGGTAAAGCCATAATGTTAAAGAGCTACAGACGAAATAGCAGCTTATAGATTAAGCACACTGCAAGTCTGCTCAGCATTTCGAACTGTATCCGATGAGGCAACGCTTGTGATAGCTAGCATGACACTCGAGGAGCTGGTCAAGTAGGCTGAATGGAATCGGTGCCCAATGAGAAAAGATTGGCGCACTAAGGATCGTCAACGCATTACTCGCCCCAATAGCAAGCCAATTGGCCATTGGCCTGGCAACCCGACAGCAATGGGGGAATTATTTTGGCATGCCAGTGTCTCCTGACACTTTTGTGTTCAACATGCTGACATCGAGTACGCTGTGTCCAGCACCGACCAATTCACTGTGGAGATACTGACGGTGCTTAGGCGCCAAAAGAAGCTGAGGCGATCAACACCATAACTTATTAGGCATAACTTATTAGGCAAACATAGCTTTTCTCTTTATAAGTTTATTGTGTGTTGTATATTTGTATAAGTTACTATATATATATATTATTCTATGCTGAGAATAGAAACAATAAAACAAAAAAATAAAAAAACCCTTGTTAGTTCGAATTTCTTGCGACTTTTTTTAATGAGTTACAATCTGTATGCAAATAAATCTTGTTAGAGATCCTCAATCCTGTGTTGAGACGATGCTTTATCTTTATTACTGGCCTTGTGGGTCAGCAATGCGAAATTATTTAAAGGCTTTGGCCAGAGCAATTCATTATTAAGCGTTAGTTACGAAGTAGAAGAAATTTTTATCAAACCAAAATGTAAAGCTATGCTAAGGTCAGTGAAAAAACACTGTCATGCACCTCCTCCTATAAATCCTTAGCTGCTTGCTCAGCAGAATAAGCACTATTGCAACATACGTTACCCTACGTACGTCAGTTACTTCGAGAGTTGCTTGTTGAAACAGTTGCACGAATGATTGGGAGTGGTGGCTATTAACTACTCCCCTTTCAAGATCGTTGCCAGCCTCGGTGACGTCAAATTGGGTGATAGCTCTTTATAACTTCAAAGCGGCACGTCTCCTGTGGCACTGTTGGTGTACGGCGATTGCAGCACAAAAGACAATGCTAAGTCCAACTTCATATACGAACCATACTTTCGAAGATCCTCCCGACTCTACTTCGTCTTTGAGATGGTGGATGTTCAGCTCGCTCATTCGTGATTTATAATATCTGATTTTGCAAGCGTGATTAAGTATTAAGTTCTGAATTTCGGTAATGAACATTCTATTTCGAATAAATGTGGAGTGCCTAAGAGATCACCCTTCTTGGCTTGTAATATTTTTTTTACTGTACCCGATAGATCATTAATCTGTTTCTGCCTATCTGTATTGTGTGTTGTTTGAATTTATTAACTGAATTTCTATTATTATTATTCTACCCTAGTCTTCAGCGTTCGGTGTTCCCGCCACAACATTCAGTGCTGTGCTTGTTCTCCTAGATATTCTATGGTGAATTGTTAGAGCGGACAAAAGTGTTTTAATGTGTTCTGCCTCTATATCTAACAATTTTCGCATGTGCGATTGGGGAAAATAAATTTTTTGGGGGTATCAACAATGTTAAAAAAATTACTTAAGCTTCTCTTGTGTCTTACATATCTAAGTGGTTCCCATACTAATCTTTCGATGATGGGTATGTAATTTACGTTTGGAAACTCAGTAATCCGAGCTCGCGAACATGATCCTGAGTGGGTTATATTCTTTATTAGTTTGGTTAGTTACTTGATGGCGTTAATTTAATAACTTTATGAACCACCCACCCTCCCTCTAATAAGAACCGTTGTTCAAAAGTCGTCATGTAGATTTTTTTTAAACATAAGGGTGTTAGTTTGTTACCTAGTCTCTTTTTGTTTTTGACTGTCAACGCACGTTAGGTAGTTTTTCTTGATCGAAAAAATTTCAATGTGCAGCCCTTCACCGGTGGGGATTGGAGTTTCGCCAAGTTCTAATTTTCTTCGGTGCCTATCCTACTTCCCTTTCATGCACACTTTGCAGTTTAGCACTACCTCATATGCTATTTTGGTCAGTTTCAGAAACTAATATTCTTTTCTGGTGCAGCTCTATGTTCTGCGTTGACAATTTCTACTTTCTACTTATTCGCGTGTTTTTTCTGGGACCACATAGCTCCTGAATTTATTAATGGGTTGGTCAACCGTTTGTATTGTGGAAGTCAGTAACTGCTCACTATGAATTGTGGATGCGTCAGATAGGGGATCATTAAGCAGTGCATTTACATCAATATGACATCTTCCGATGCCAATATGTTTCTTAGGAGCTCGAATGCATCACCTTGCGTGTCGTTGAACTCGGGATCTTCCTTCCTTCCTGTGCTTGCTAACAGACCCGTTTTCCCCTTTTAGCAGGTTTGTCAATGTTCTAGCTATCGTCTTTTACGAACACTATAGTAGCTAGCCAAGTTAAGGAATGATCTCGGTTCGAAGTACTTTCCGCCATTCACAGAAAGCAGTGTCTTTTCTCAGTCTTTTTCCGTCAGGTATATCTTATCACTGACCAAATAACATATAGATACCCCACTTCATTTACACGTTTTGTTCACAAAAATTTCTTGCGAGCGGTCCCAGCAGAGGTTGAGCGTCGTTACGAAGTGTTTCAGCAGAGCCGAAGGCTGCCGAACTTTTCGTTTCATTCTTACTTGGGCTGCTGCTGAGAGAGCATCAATTGCGCAAGAATGTACGCATTTTAGAAGCGTAGACAACAACAACTAATGAGCGAGAAAACATGATAGAGATCGCATATCGCCATGCTACTCCCACTCTTGTCATTGATGTTGTGAGCAACCCACCCCCGTTTCTATTGCTTGCCACTGTCATTGATGATGTTCTTTGTTTTTGTTTTAAGCTCGTGTGTATGCGTAGTTCGCTGTCCAGACAGGCAATAGACAAATACATGCATAGCTTCTTTTGCGTATACATATCTTTACATGTAAGTTAAATTCCAGAGTGTTTTTTAAAGGGTTGATCTTTATTATTTGAAATTTAAAATTGAACTGCTTTACAAATCTTTAAGAATATTCTAATCTAGCTGTGGGTTATCGGCAGCGACGCTGGCGTTCTTGGCGACGTCGACGTATTTGTTGACGTCGGCGAATTTGGTGGCGGCGTAGGCGGATGCATTGTTGCTGATGATGACAATATCGTAAGCTCCGCATTTTATGATCGGTTCTTAGAATCGACCGACGGATGTTTAGATTATTGAACTCTTGTGGTCAATATTGTGAAACAATTTGACCACAATGTAGGTCAATTTCATGACAACGAGTTTTTACAATGTTGCCGTTAACTCCTCCTCCTCAAAATCCTACTTGTCCTCAAGTAGGTACTAGAAGTAGGGAACGTTGTTAAACTCCAATTGGATTGGTGTGTTTTGATTTGTTTTAATGTTATTTAGTTTAATGTTGTTATTTGGGATCTGTGCCATTTCTTGAATAATAATATTGTCTCTTGGTTTTCTATAACGTTTTGTGATAATAATTGAAATTATTACTGCACTAAGTAGGCAGAATATAGCGATACTATTGTTTAAGGAGTGGGTTTTGATGAAGTTTAAATGTTTTATGTTTTTTATGTTTATTGCTTGATGTGATTCTAGTAAAAGAATTTGTAGCCTTTCCAATTCTGCCATCTGAATAAATGGGGTTCCTGGCTTTAGTATTGTCTTTTCTTTGTTGTTGAATTCTTTGTTATTTATTAAGATTGATTCATTCCAAAAATGTACAAGGTATGTTCCTTTAAGATGATGTGTTTTGTTGCCTTGGATTATGCTTCCGTTAAAGTTGTTTAACAGAAGAAGGCTGTTATCTATTTCTTCAATTGTCTTAATATGATCCGCATTGGTAAACCCGCACAGCGCTCTTTTTTCCCTCAACTAACTTAGCAATACATTTTGAATTTTGAAGGTTTTTAATTCGTTTATAGTTTTACAATTCTTTGGTATCCCTATTATATTTTTATTGTGTAGGAATATTTCATTTGCTTCTAAGTTAACTATTAAGTTGTTTTTTATTTACAGGTTTTATTAGTAGATTTTCATAATTTATTGAATTTAATTCGGGAATTTTAACAATGTAAATAATTGTGGTTTTATTGTGTAGTACGGAGATATCAGTAAGCTCTAACATTTCTTCGATTGTTAATGATGACATGTTATTTTTTTTGAAAAGTTTTATGAACTTCTTGTAATTCATTTTCGTTTAAGAGGAGTGAATTTATAATGTTTAACTTAGCCCATTGCATCGCATATTTAATGTTTATTATTTCTTCTTTAATTAGTCTAACTTGATTTTGGAGACTTGTGGCTATATCGTTACTAAATCCCTGATCATCTCTAATTGAATTCTTTAGCATGTTTGATACTATTGTCAAATTATTAAGCCTGTCTTGCAACTGTTGATTTATTATAACTTGCTCGTTGTTATTTGAAATAACGTTATTTAAATTATCATGGATTAGTATAAGATCATTATGATCTGGACTACCTGCTATGTATTTCCATGCTGAACCTAACCAATCTATTGATCTTGTCTTTCTAGTTTTGATAGATAAGGTATTCAGGGCCGATAGGGCCTGTACTATTTCGTAAGTAAGTGTATGATACAGATAACTTTTTTTTAAATCTTTGAAAGTATGATCTTGGATTGTTAATAATTCTCTCTCTATGTGTTCTAAATCTACTATATGGATGAGTTTTATTGTGGAGGTTTGTAATTTTCCGATTCCTTTATGAACGGATACCGTATGTGCCTCGGTATAATTCGTTATATCCATATAGGGTGCTACCATGGGCAAGAATAACAGCAAAAGAAGGATCCTGAAATAGGAATTATAGGAGAATTAAATAGTGATTGGGTGGAGGTATGGGCCGATTCGTCATAATCGGATGCATACCCGTGATCGGATATAATAGGTTAGTGGTATTAATCGTATTCGGACGAAAGGACAATGTTATGGGTTTCTGACTTTTTTTTTTTTTTTTTTTTATTATTTTGGACTCGGACTCGAACTCCTACCGCTTTTAATGTTACTCTTGTGAACTATCCTTCCTGCTTCCGTAAGAATGGTTGTGTGGTTGTCTTCTTTTACTATTTCTTTTTTTATATCTAGGGCTGAGTTTGGATCCTAGTCTGGTATTTATTTTAACAAATATGGTTTGACCTGGAGTGTATGTTATGCGGTTTTTGTTATGGGTTTCTAAGTCGTTCAGTTATTTTTGTCGTAACTTTTCTATGTTATTTTGTCTACTTTTGTCATATTGTTCTGGGTCGGTTGTCACATTTCTTCCGAAAAATACTTCAAGTGGTCGTTTCTTTGTAACAGAGTGAATAGTGTAATTGTACTCATAAACTGCTCTATCTAGGTTTTTAAACATCTCATTATTTCTGCGAGAGTAGAGTGGAAACGTTCTATTTGACCATTTACTGTACTTTTATATGGTGGAGCTTTAAAGATTTGAATTCCCAATTCATCTTTCATCATAAATGTAATTGAGGCTGAATTAAAGGACTTTTCGTTGTCTATTACAACACATTTCGGGAACGCCGTAGTAGAATAGGAGGTCATGCAGTGGTTTTTTAACGTCTTCTAATGATTTTGATTTGATTATTCTTGCTTGCGCAAGTTTTGAAAATTTATCTATTGCTGTCAGATCTAGTTTCTTTTCTGTTGAAAATATGTCTATATGTATTGTGTGTCCTGGGAATTCTGGAATTGGGGTTTTAGTTATTTCTGGTTGGTGGGGTGCCTGTCGTATTTCCTTTCTTTACATACCAGACACTGCTTTACTAGGGTTTCTATTTTATTTTTCATTTTTGGGAAATAGTATTTTTCTGCTATTTGCAGCTTATTTTCCTGGGCGTTTCTATGAGCTCTATTATGTGTTTGCAATATTATTTCCTCTTGTTGTGATTCTACCGTTATATCTTGAACTTTTGATTGAGTAAATCTAATTTTGAAAGATCTAAAATGGTCCGGGTATAGTCGTTGAATTTGTCCCATGATGTCTTCTGTTGTTTGTATTCCGTTGAGTACTGAGGGATTTAGGTACTTAGTTAATAATTTTAATAGGTCTTCGTCAGAGAAAGTTGGCTGAGAAATGGTATGTCTATGGAATGTGGGGAATGGAATAGAAAATTTGTAATCCGGGGGCTCTTCTTTAAGAATAAAAATTTGATTCTTAAATGCATTAATTGGTACCTCCATACTATAAATCAAATTGTGTGAAGAACTTTCGGCACTATGTTGAGTTCCTGTTACTGAATTAATTTCGAACTGCTTAGGTAATCTGGACAGAGCGTCAGCTACTACATTTTCTTTCCCTGGTTTATAAAGTAGCTCTTTATTGTATTCGTCTAAGTACGATTTCCATCGCCTTATTGATATTCCACCTTTCCAGTTGCAATCGTGAGTAAGGGGTTCATGATCGGTATAGATTTTTACTTTAGAGCCACCATAGAGATATCCTCTAAAGGCTTTTACTGCCCAGCATATGGCTAGCATTTCTTTTTTGCAGTTTCATAACATTCCTCTGTTTTTGAAAGTGTTCTTGATATAAATGATATGGGTCTGTCAGCCTGAGAAAGTACTGCTCCTATTGCGTAGTCTGAAGCGTCTGTAGTCAAAGTGAATTCTTTAGTGAAGTCCGGATATTGTAATATTACTTCATCAGAGATTAAGGCGTTTTTGAGTTGCTCGAAGGCTTTCTTAGCTTCGTCATCTAATTTTATTAATTTCCTAGATGATGCTCCCTTTGATATTCGTCCGTCTTCTCCTCTGAGTAATGATGTAAATGGTTTAGCTATTGAAGCGTAACCTTTTTGAATCTTCTATAGTAACCTGACAGTCCGAGAAATGATCTGAGTTCTTTAAGTGTTTTTGGGAGAGGGTAGTTAACTATGGCTTCTAGTTTTGCTGGATTTGTTTCTATTCCCTTGTCTGATATTACAAATCCCAGAAATTCGACTTTCGTCTTGAAGAACTCGCATTTGTCTAGCTGACATTTTATGTTTGCTGCGTTTAACGTTTTAAAGATTGTGTCGAGGTTTTCATAATGGGATTTTTCATCTTTGCTAAAAACGATAATATCGTCGATGTAAATGTAGCAAATTTTGCCTATGTGGTCTCTTAGAATATCATCAAAGGCTCGTTGAAATATTGATGGGGCGTTTTTTAGACCAAAGGGGAGTCTTGTGAATTCGTATTTGCCGTTATTGACGGAAAATGCAGTTTTCTCAATGTCTTTTTCTTTATCGACCTCATCTTTTAAGGCCATTGGAGACTGATAAAATTTAAAATGTACTACCGTGTCTGTGTTTGTCAGTATTTCTGCTCTTACGTTAGTGGTGTAGGTGAGTTTATCGTTAATTCCTGCAAAAAGCTTTGGATATTTTTTTAATAGTTGGCTTAATTGAATTTTCTGATTAGGAGTCAAGTGGTCTGTTCTAGGAATGATGACGTTTATTGATTCGAATTTTTTTTGTTTGATTGGAATGACTATTCCACTTCCTAATATCAATTTTGATTTCCCTAGGTTGAGAATGGTACCAAGTTCCTTTAGACTGTCGTTTCCCAATATTGCATCGAACGTTTTGAGGGTTGGTAATATTTAGAATTTTACTATAGCTTTTGGGTCGTTAAATAGATTTGCCATTTTGTGATGGGTAATTGATATGTTCCCTCCTACGGAAACAGCATTGAATTTATCTTTATTTGGTAACGGATTTGGAACAAATTTGGGTTGGATATAATTTTGTTAGAGCCGGTGTCAATTAATATCTTTAATGTTTCCCCACTTCTCACCTTACATTCAAAATAGGGTAGTGAGGAGTCTGTTATTCTAAAAAATTACAGTAAGTTTCGTCATAATGTAATTCCTGATCATCTTGAGTGGCTATCTCAACGTATTCCGTGAGTGTGTCATCGTAAGGTGTCTGTTCATCTTGTTCGTTTATAATTTGTTCGTATTCGTTCATTGTCGGTACTGTCGCTACTGCATCAGTGGTTTGTTGGCCAGTTTCCGTTTGGATATTAAAGTTTCTTTGTCGTTTATTAACATCTGCAAGTGGCATTGGAGGTCTTTTCCCTGCCTCGAATTGAGGTCTATTCATATAATTAACCTGTCTAGTCTGAATGCTCTTATCAATGTCCATTGGTTCGGGTTTTGGTTGTGGCTTATTTGTAGTCGGACGTGGTGGTGGGTGTTGTGTATTGGTAACTTGTCCAAATTGGTTGGTTGGATTCGTGAAGGTTGGTCTATATTGTAACTGTCCAAAATTATTCGGTCTGGGGATCACTGAAGAAACCTGTATGTTATTTCTTGCAGGATATGTTGGTCTAGTTTGAGAGACTAGATTATAAGGTTGACGCGGTGTCACTGCTAACCTTTGAGGTGGATTCCTAAAACCGTTTTGTTGTCCAATTGCATGATTGGAACGGAATGCCTGATTTTCTAACTTTAAGCATAAATGCAAAGCGGAAGGCAAATCGGTTGGTTCTTTAATGCCAAGAAGACGTGATAAGTCACCACGTAGGCCTCTAACAAACGTATCTAGAGCTTTATCTCTGTATATTTTTGTCATCAGCTGTTCTGCTTCTTTGCCTAAATTCATGCAATTTATCTTATTAAGGATCAAGGACAAATGTTTGTAAACTATTTGATGGAATTCTTCCACTGACTGGTTAGGTGCTTGGGCTATCATTGTCATCTGGTATTCTAATGTACTAATGTCACGTTTGTCTGCGTAATGTAGTGTGAGACACTTTGAAATAGCTTCCCAATTTAGAGGAACGGTGTATGATTCTAATGCAATGTCTGCGTTGTCTGTTATTTTATTTCGAATAGTTTGTAATATTCCGAAATATTTTGGTGTACCAATCGTATTTGAATAGGCGTCTAGTATTCTATCTACGCTTTTCTTCCACGATCCAAACTCAGATGGATTTCCTGAAAATTCTCTTAATGTTTTAACAATATCTGGTACCCTATCCAAGTCTGCTAAATTTCCTTGATATTGAGGATTGATAACGTGTGGTTCTGCATTAACGAAATCGAAAGTGGTACTATGCGGTCGTTGTATAAAAGATGGTAGCGTTTCGCTTACTACCTGTCTAATGAGTGTGGTTATCTGGTCTATTGAAATTGAGTTTGATTGTAAATTGCTACCGCTTGGGTCAAGTACGGGAGGTCTAATTAAATTGGTTGGATTTGACATTTTGAAAAGTTCGATTAAAAATTCTTTGAATTGTGAGAGTTTACTGATATTGAGTAATTATATGCTTAATTTTAGTAACTTAATGTGTTTGTGTGTAATGGTTTGTGTCAAATAATTTCCACTGAAAGTTGTGAATGATCAGTTTAATTTAAAAGAAATATTTTATTTTATTTTGTTTTTTTTTTGTTTAAATTTTGCTTGGTTTAAATTTTATTATTATTATATATTTTTTTTTTATTTGTGTGAAAACCAGTAGCTGGTTTCGCCCTTCTATTCTGGAGGGTCCTTGTAGGATTCGCAGAATTGGGTTTTGTTATACTACTTGTTGCGTGAACAATTTTATTTCATTCGCAACAGCAGTCATTTAGCTTTTTATCTTTTTACGTTTTTTTATAATTCAATTAAAATTCCAAAATTTTATTTGTGTTGATCATTTACACTTTCACTGGAGTTTTGCTTTTACTTCGTTTAATTTTAATTCACTTAATTTTACTCACTTAATTTTTATTCACTTATTTATAATTTATCATTTGTGTTTCTTTCTTTCGTTTTCCTTTTTAGGTATGTTTCTGTTTCACTTATTCACTAACTTACATTTTAATGTTGGGTTTGGTACGGCTGCTCCTCCTGGTGTCCCGGATGTTCTCCTTTTGCTGCCTACTAGGGATCCTGCAGTACACACAGAATGGAGGGTGCTCTGCGGACGTACCTGACAAAGCGCGCAGTCCGCCGATGAGTGCCTTCGATTTCCTTTTAAGGAAGAGTTCTATCGAAGGCTGTTTGGTGAGCCAGCAGAGTTGACCAGTTGATATTGTTAAATTGAACTTAATCAATTTTCCTCACTTGGAGTCACAATTATCCGCTGCGTCGATCCAACTTAATAGGATTTCCTCGTGCTGGTCCCTGCTCGGGCGCCAGTTAAATTCCAGAGTGTTTTTTAAAGGGTTGATCTTTATTATTTGAAATTTAAAATTGAACTGCTTTACAAATCTTTAAGAATATTCTAATCTAGCTGTCGGTTATCGGCAGCGACGCAGGCGTTCTTGGCGACGTCGACGTATTTGTTGACGTCGGCGAATTTGGTGGCGGCGTAGGCGGATGCATTGTTGCTGATGATGACAATATCGTAAGCTCCGCATTTTTATGATCGGTTCTTAGAATCGACCGACGGATGTTTAGATTATTGAACTCTTGTGGTCAATATTGTGAAACAATTTGACCACAATGTAGGTCAATTTCATGACAACGAGTTTTTACAATGTTGCCGTTAACTTGTATGCGTGATTTTCGTTTGGAAGTCTTTCTGAAGTCTGAAATCTTATTTCTGGATTGCCAGAGACTTCTTGTTCAAGCGAGGGCTGCTTGAAAAGTTCTTCATTCGCAACTATAGTTTCAAATGTCATTCGAATTGAATTACTATTTTATAGCTTTATTATTATTGGATGGGTGATAGTTTTTCAATTTATTTAAGTTTCAGAAAATGTCCACGAATGATAATTATATAATGTTAAATTTTTGAAATTAATTTTCTAAATATTTATTATAATTTTTAATGATAAAAATAATTTATAGCTCTTCCTATGCATAAACCACAAAAAAAAAATATTTATAATAATTCCATAAAAACTGTATATTCAAATATTATTTCATAGCGAATGAAGCAGTTTTCAAGCATATCCGATATCCGTCACACCATTTGGGTATGTGTTATCATCTTCGGTACGAATTGTGGCAATAATCGACGTGTTGAATGCCTCGTTAGATGTCTCCATCTTTTATTTGGTCAGTGATCTTATGCAAACCGGATTTCAAATCAAGCGTTGTGAAAATTTTTGCCTTCGCTAGAATCATCGAGATGCTCGGTCGGCTACAGATCGATCTTAAAGTCGATCACCAGTCGTATGTTTTTGTTGCCTTCAGCGTCAAACCTTTTTTTATCGACAACCCAGCTAGTGCCATCCTTACAACAGTATGGAGACCTTGAGGAGTTCCAGGAGTTGTGAGATTTCGTTGTTGACGATATCCGTCACACCATTTGGGTATGTGTTATCATCTTCGGCACGAATTGTGGCAATAATCGACGTGTTGAATGCCTCGTTAGATGTCTCCATCTTTCGCCTAAATTCATCCCTTACGTTTTCGGAGACTACTATATGAAATTTACATAATCACAAGTGAAATTTAAATGGCTTGCTATTGTTACCGTAGCTCAAGCAGTTGTCCTTTAAATTTAGTGTGGCCCAGCCTGCGTTAGCATATCAAAACATATAATGGCATCGAATGCGTTGATGGTGTCTAACATGAAGAAGGGTGCGATTTGCCCAAGAATTTTCATTGAAAATTTCTTACTAATTTCATTGGACCCATGTATGGAGTTCACAGTGAATGGGGTGTCGAGAAAAGTTACGTTCTTCAACACCTTTACGGGTCTCACGTAATTCTTTGTCGCATTGGGCTGCTGACGATTTCCCTGTCTGGTGCTTTTATTGGTATGACCTCTGTCCTCAATTGCTTAACTAAAAGAAGCTGTGAACATACTTCTCTCAATGCTATTTTCAGCCTCCCGAGCCAGGGCTAATGCTGTTGACGAATCTCTGGGCTGAGCTGGTAACACAAATGCCTTCAAAGATCTCTTCAGACCTGATATGCGTTTCCTCATGACCTCGTCACAGTATTCCATTAACCCTAAATAACCATGCCTCACCATTTCTAACTGCTGTCTGAGCACACGCAGAGATCTCTTGTCTGCGTACGTACAGTCAAACCACTGACCATATAACGACGTACAAAACGTTAATAACTCAGTATAGGTTGGCACATTGAGAGATCGAACTTGTCGTGTGAGCCGATCGGGGTATGTCGCATCGATCTGAGGTATCTCGTATCGAACTGGAGTATCTCGCTAAGAAATTTAGTGACCGTTTTTGTTGTATGAAATGTCCCATCTATATGTTATATGGTCAGTGGTCCAACCTAGCGATGATCGTGTCGACGTTAAGCACGGTATTGTGGGATGTTAGGGTAGACCTATCCGTTCCGCATCTTGTTGGGCAGATTTCAAACGGCCTCATAATGGGCTTCACTTCCTTGGTAGGGCAGCTTGCCGCCAAAACACATATTCATTCTGCACCCCTTCAAACGTTGGGACACGTTTCACTATGTCAAGTCTTACGTCGCACTTCACACTCGGGTCTACTGTTATTTTTTCGTATTTTTCAACTCTTGTTGCAGCTATCTGCAATGCGTTCACATGGGACCTGATAGTCTCTAATCTCCGTGAAAACTGTTTATTTAAGCGCTGCTCCCATTCAGCGAGCGCGGCGAGCACTGCGCCAGTTTGAATTTGTTCGGGACTCATTTCAGTGGCAATGCTATTTACCTGGTGGCAGAAACCTACCTCATCACTTTCGTCCCTATATGTCCAGCTCATGGACACTAATGCGAACTCAGTTAGAATAACTATATTACACAGCGCGCAGAAGCAGGAAAATTCTAAACAGAGTGTTTTCGGTATGAATGATGGTTAGGGTTAACATAAACTACTCGAAAATGGAAAATCACTATGCACAGAGTTCTTGCATATTTTAACTTTAATTTTATTGTTCGATCTGTAACGTTGAGCATCATTTATTATTCTGTACGTCTTCCTTCAATTGTGGATGTGGTGTCGTCGTTAGAGATCCTAAATCCTATGTTGTGATGTTACTTGGATGAAACTGTTTCCCTTTGTCACTGTCCTTGTGGCTTAGCAATGTGATATGATAGAAATTATTTAAAGGCTTTGAAGTACAACAATAAATTAAATTTTTATCAAACCAAAACTTAAAGCTATGCTATATTGGCATGAAGCTCCTGAGCGAAATGCATCATAAGCAGTATTGCGACATACGTGTCCGTCCGTATGTGTGTTGCTTCTAGAGTTGGTTGTTAGAGCATTGCACCATATCCAGCTGCACTCTGTGAAGTTCGATTGGGCTTTTTGGATTAAAGACCAAATGTTCGATTAATATTTTTAAGTATCTCTTCATTTCTTCATTTCTTTCGACTTATTTTATAGCTTATACCACGGATTCATTTGTTCAGAAAATCGTACAACGAATTCTCTAAAGTACGATGCTAGTCGTATGAACTGCCTTAGTTGATCAACTGAATAAAAATAAGTTTACAAATAGGTATGTCATTTATTTGTTTTATCAGAGACTTCTGTTTATGCCGCAACATAGTATGTGGTTATTATCCGCTATTATGCAGAGGCGGCTTGCGACTGCTACTTAGTGGCGTGATGATTACGCTGCAAGTATGTCTTTTGGGATTGGCGTAAGAATAAATATCGTTCGGAATTTAAGTTTGAAATAAGCTACAACACAACTTCAGTCTGTTGTTTATAACTTGCCAGGAGCCATGGTCCCTTATATTCCGGAGGAGTCCAACAAAGTTTTCACACCTTTACGGTGGCATGATAGATTATTTTTCACCGAGTTTCTTATGCGACTGCGTCAGCAGCTGAGCTGAAGAAAAAGTTACTGTCAACTGTACAATCCCTGGATGGAGTCATATCTGCTTGTCTAATTGAGGAACAGGTGAGCAAGAAGACGCAATCCATGTTAACGCCATCGAATAGATGTTCAGGATCTATGGTCAATAAGAATGAATGTTTCTCTATATAGCATATTGCAGCAACATAATTAACGGTGGGCGCATTGAATCTTCGCACATGTTCAATTTGTGCGTATCCGATGGCATTCGTTCTAATGCTGATTTGAACATATTAACCACAGTATTATTACCTTGAAAAAATGCTTGCAGCTGTTCAATAATTCGTCTCTTTAACTGTTGTGTTCCCTTTATTGCTGATCCACCATCGACGAAATGAAATATATTAGCAGAAATTTATGCGGCTCATCTGGTGTTGGCACCATTGAACCATGCAAATGATATATTTGTCCTTTTATCTCTAATTGCAATCAATCATTTGTTGAAGAATACAGTGTATCTTCTGATCGTGTGATATTGTATTGTGTGTAGTTTCTATGTGTTGCAATTTATGGTATTGGTGTAAGTGATTTGTTATGTGTGTTGTATCTTTTACCTTGCAACAAGCCGCTTTCTCGAATGATATTAGCTCCAAAAGAAGTCATGCGAAAGAAGTTATTAAGTTATTATTAATCAAACAATTGTGGCTGTGGTGGTGTAATAGATTCAGTTTGACTTTTTCATTTGCGCAGCACAATCCATATAGTCGTTGTTTTAAGGAGACCTTTTAATTTAAAGGTACCTTTCATACAACACTTTATTAAATAATAATTACACTTTATTAAATCATAATTAGAACAGTCGCGAAAATTCCGTTTGGATTGCAGTTTTTATTAGAGATGAAGGGAAAGAAAAAGTAACAACACAAAGAGAAGAGAAAGAGAAGAAGAGAAGGGCTGATCTCAGCTGAAGGCTTCACATATGATTTTTGTTTACATTGTGTCCTTGAATTAGCAGCTTCTGCTCCCGATATAATCCCCCCGTTGGAGGATGAACATCCTTCAACTGAAATTTGCTGGAGGGGTAGAAGCGCCAATTTCCTGACAGCTCTTCTTACGAGTCCTGCTGCAGTCCTGACTATGGCTACACGAACTGTACCGTCCTTTCCTGAAATGGTGCTTTTCACTCTGCCGAGACGCCACTGAAGGGGGGAAGTATTGCCGTCCTTGAGGAGCACGATGCTGCTCACCCTCAAATTGGTTCGAGGGTGTGGGAACCGGTGCGAGAGGGAAGAGAGAGCACCACTGATGACTCTGTTGAGAGAGACGGTGAAAGACGCTCTTTGCAGATCACACACAAGCAGTCAGTGATAAGAGATTATTTGACGAGAGCACAACACATTCTTGCAGTGGAGCAAGAGGCGACGAGGTAAAATTTGCAATAAATAATAACATAAATAACATATTTAATCTAATTATCGCAATTATTATTAATTTCGGGTTATTACACTGGCGACGAGGCAAAATTTGGTTTAAAAATAAAACAAACTTAAACTTAACTTATTAAATATATGTATATGTCGGAGAGAGCTCATTTTCCATTTTTCGGACGCAGCAAGTTCTGCTCGTATCGGTGGCGCGATCGTAACTGACTCACTCAATAATTACGCACATTCTAACCATTTCACAATTCTTGACAGATCATAATGCCATCTCTTTTCTACGCCCCTACGAACAGACCTTACTCAGCAGCAAAGGATGTCTCTTTCCCTCAGCCGCTGCGCGTTCTCAGAACCATTAGCGACATCATGTCGCGACTCACAAATGTTCTCGTCTGTACCATGATCTATACCGTTAGCGACATTGTGTCGCCTCTCAAAACTGTATTCGTATGCACAATGGTCAAACTAACCATTCTATGCCACACATATACAGTGGGCAAATTAATCATTCTACGACACGGCCTTCCTGACAAATCACACGTCCTCGTGTGTTTGATATAGGACAAGATTTTCTCAATTATCGTCAAATTTTATTTACCATTTACTTCATTAAGTTTTATTTATATAAATTTTCAACTTTCATACCAAACAATCAAATTGGTTTTACAATGACATCACATAGACGTTTTCATAACATTTTCTCTTAAGTCAAACTTAACAATTCTTTTCTGTAATTCCATTATGTTGTGTAGTTATTCTAACTGATCCTAGCCATAACAAGTCCTTCTGTCATGGTGCTATCCACACTGACCCCCGCCACAGCAAGTCCTTCTACTATGGTGCGGTCGATTGACCCCCGCCATAACAATTCCATCTGTTATGGTGCGGTCGACTGACCCCCGCCATAACAATTCCATCTGTTATGGTGCGGTCGACTGACCCCCGCCATAACAATTCCATCTGTTATAGTGCGGTCTCTATATCCCCTCTTGGGATTCCAAGGTAACTGATGTGCCATCTTTATCTCTATTTCTCGTTTGAGAGTCAGATGCATCTCCTCTTGAGTCATCTAGTTCTTCATCAATTTCTTTACTTTATTCTCTATTGGGCAATACCCTCAAAAACTCACTCATATAAGTTCTATTGCTTGTTAAAGACTTTAAAACATATCTATCGCCATCTAGTAGTTCGATTATTTCAAACGGGCCTTTAAATTTCGGATCAAGCTTAGTTTGGTGACGCTCTTCGTTTTTTAGTAAAACATGGTCTCCCACATTATATTTTATTATCTTTGCTTTATTCTTATCATATCTATGTTTATCATAGCGAGCATTAGCCTCCATATTTTCCTTGGCTTGCTTTCTTATAGACTCTCTATCAATTAAATTATTCTCTTCTTCACCTATTGGTAACAAACAAAGAGGTCTAGATTCTCTACCAATTAGCATTTCTAATGGACTGAACTTTGTGACTCGATTGGTGGTACAATTCATTGCCAATTGTACTTCGGTTAGAGCATCCTGCCTCGACCTCTGACTGGTTTCGACTGCTGTCAACATACTCTTAAGCGTGCTCATTATACGCTCTACCTGGCCGTTTGCCCTACTCGCGCCTGTAGCAATTAAGTGTAGCTCAATCTTTAGGGAGGAACAAAATTCACGGAATCCCGAGCTTGCAAAATTACGACCCTGATCCGCTATAATGCGTGTAGGCGCACCAAACAAACACACGACGGCCTTAACAGCTTTGATTGAACATTCAGTATCAATATTTAAGGTGTGATGTAAGTAAACAAATTTCGTGAACGCATCTACTAAGACAATTACGTACTCCTTTAGGTCATTCTTTCCACTCATTTTTCCTGTTATATCAATATGCACTGTGTGCCACGGGATGTCTACCTTAGGAATCGAATGTAATTCAGATTGAATTTTACCAACTGGTGGCTTAGCTAATTTGCAAGTAATGCAATTTTCAACAAATCTACGAACGTACTTTGACATATTTTCAAACCAATAAAATCCATAGACTTTATCCAATGTTTTCTCCCAACCTAGATGCATAATGGATTCATGAACATGATTAATCACTGCCCATCTAAATGCCCTAGGGATTACAGGCAAACATTTGGTCCTGCCATTTCGTTGAATCTTTCTATATAAAACTCCTTTCCTTAATTCATAGGTTTTTAATGAATGTTCTGGCAATTCGTTATTTTTGACCTTAGCTAATATATCTGCTACCTCAGGGTCACGTTGCTGTTCAGAAATCAACCAGTTGTCAGTTACCTCGGTTAAATTAATGCGTTTTTCTGGTATTTTATTTTGATCATTATTTTTATCGGGCACTGGATTTCGAGATAAACAATCTACATGCGCCATACGATCACCCTTCCTGTATTCTATGTTAAAGTCAAACGATTGTAAAAATGCCCACCACCTATGTACCCTCGGCGTTAAGTCTAACTTTGTGCGACTAGCCTTTAAGGAATTACAGTCTGTATATACGACAAATTTACGTCCCTGCAAGTAGTGACGGAAGTGTTTGATACCATTGACTACTGCTAGCGTTTCTAACTCGTACGAATGATATTTTGACTCAGCAGGGGATGTGCATTTACTATAATATTCTACCACATGGGGTTTGTCGTTAATTTTATGCAACAATATAGCACCATAGCCAATTGAACTTGCATCGGTGTGCAATTCTATTGCATGTTTCGGGTCGAATATAGTCAACACAGGTGCCTGCGTCAAAACTGTTATAATTTTAGTCCTTATTTGCTCATGGTGTTGTTGCCAAGAAAAATCAGAATTTTTCTTTGATGTGAGTTGATACAAAGGCTTAAGCGTTTCCGAGAATTTTGGAACGATCTGTCTAAAATACGAAGCCAGTCCTATGAATTGTCGTAATTGCGACACAGATTGTGGAGGCGGTAAATCTAACAATGCTTTTACTTTACGTGCGTTTGGACTAATTTCTCCGTTACTTATTTCAAAACCTAGGTATTCTATGCGAGTTTTAAGAAAGGAGCACTTGGTTATGTTAAATGAAAATCCCGCTTTACTCAATGTTTCTAATACCATACGCAACCGTTCTAAAACTTCTTCTTTAGTTTCGGCTATAACTAACACATCGTATTTCAAATACTTGTCTAAAATAATGTGTAACAAAATCTCAAAATAGTATTGTTCAATATTTATATTGCATAAAACTTGTTGAGTGCTATAAATTGCATCGTTACTTATGCCATTGAGTTTTACAACATTATTAACTCTTTTCCCTTTAAATTTAAGGGCGACACTTTCCTTGACCAGTGAGCATTCTGCACCGGAATCAAAACAAAATGGAACAGACTCACCGGATGCCTTTATTGTTCCAGAGGGTGGAGCTACTGCGCAGATATCCACTCGCTTCTCAAATTCTTTCGCTTCCTCCTGATCGGCCTTTAGGACATGCGGATGCATAGTGCCCAATTTCGTCACATTTGAAGCATTTGACACCAGATCGATCTTTCACACCCGTCGTATTTGTGCCGCTGTAGGTTTTGCCTTTACTCTGGCCCTGCTGCAAACGTGCCCGACATTCGGCATACTTATGCCCAACCTTTCCGCAGTAGTTGCATTTCACCAGGGACGGGGATTTGAACTTTTTGCGATCCGAGCCAGTTGCATCGTCTTCTATGCTACGCTTCATGAAAGAGTGTGCCTGCAACTGTTGTTGGAGCTCATTGCGAGTTTTTACATTCGTAGTAAAAATCCAGCGCGCCAACTTGCTGTCAACTTGAGCCATGTGAGCCAAGGTTACAGACACAGCTATTTCTTCTAAATCCTTGGCTTTCCATTTAGACATAAGCATCGTGACAATCCGGCTGCCGTATTCAGCAAAGCCTTCTTCTGGTTTCGGTCGACCCTTCAATACGTTGAGAACCATGCCAGCAGAGGTTTCAATTCCAACAAAACGCTGAAAAACAGTTCCCTGAACTGCGCCCAAGTGATGCCGGCAAAGCATATTTGTGAAAGCCACTGTGATGCGGTGCCTTCTAGTGCCTTACTTAGTGCTATCACCAGATTGCTACCTTGGAGAACGTTATCAGCAAATATAAGGTCCACCGTGCTACACCAAGATGAGGGCTCCACTCCAGCCACGTCAGGGTTAAATTTTGGTAAAGCAATGTGTGAAGCTTTACCATCGGATTGCGGCGCCTTTGGAGTCTGCATGTTTTTAATTATTTCCATTAGGTTGCGATTTTGCAGTTCCAATGCTAACAAATGTGGATCAGTAGGCAAAGCAGATCCCACTTCTGATGTCGGAGAGAGCTCATTTTCCATTTTTCGGACGCAGCAAGTTCTGCTCGTATCGGTGGCGCGATCGTAACTGACTCACTCAATAATTACGCACATTCTAACCATTTCACAATTCTTGAAAGATCATAATGCCATCTCTTTTCTACGCCCCTACGAACAGACCTTACTCAGCAGCAAAGGATGTCTCTTTCCCTCAGCCGCTGCGCGTTCTCAGAACCATTAGCGACATCATGTCGCGACTCACAAATGTTCTCGTCTGTACCATGATCTATACCGTTAGCGACATTGTGTCGCCTCTCAAAACTGTATTCGTATGCACAATGGTCAAACTAACCATTCTATGCCACACATATACAGTGGGCAAATTAATCATTCTATGACATATATGAATTTACAAAAAAAAAATTCCTGTATGTACATACACTAGGCAAAAAAGTGTGCGTACAAATTTTAACCGAAACTTTGACGTTAAATAAAAGCAGTTGTGTAGAAGATATTGCCACGCAGAAGTATATGTTGAGTACAACTTAACATTTACAACGATCTGACAGAGTCAGATAAACAAAATGTATTTTGTTTTTTTTTTTGATTTCAGGAATACCAAACAACAATGACGGAGAGCGCTATTAAGCCATTTCTCTGCGAAACAATTGAGAAATCCCTTTTATGCGTTGAGTGGGAAAAATGGTTGCGAGCTTTCGAAATTTACCTTTTAGCTGTGATAAATTGATATTGAAATTGATACTTCTGTTCCTAAGAGAAGCAAA
This sequence comes from Drosophila quadrilineata, assembly GCA_018150725.1. Classification (NCBI taxonomy): domain Eukaryota; kingdom Metazoa; phylum Arthropoda; class Insecta; order Diptera; family Drosophilidae; genus Drosophila; species Drosophila quadrilineata. The sequence goes on along the minus strand of JAECWN010000197.1, from coordinate 29,812 downwards.
CTCTTACATTTAGGGGGTTTACAGCTTCAAACCGTGGCATTTTCCTTACCTGATGCTATTTTGGATAATGTTTTAGATAAAGATATAGACATATACAGGGTTCTAGTCGATAAGCTAAATACATATTTCTCATCAAAGCAGAGAGGCACCTATTTAGAAACATTTGTCCTATGGGAGAGGGTTTTGCCAAATATGTGTTGAGATTGTGAAATCAAATGCAGAAATGTAACTTTGTGACCATTAAAGCAGAAATTGAGGAGATTGCTCTTATGAAAAGATCATCGACAGCTGGGCCGGCATTAATTTAGAAAAGAAATTGTTGGAAAAAGAGTACACTTAGTCTCACGTAATTCATGCTTGTCAAGTCGATGAAGTGATTAGTAAACAATCGGAGATAATGTTTTCAAAGTGGAAAACTGAGGAGATAAGGAAATTTCAGGAGGACAAGTAAATCTAAATAAATCATTTGACTGTGGGAGATGCGGCCGTAAAGGTCACAATAACAGAAGCCCGTCATGTCCGGCAATAAAACAAAAGTGCAATAAATGCACACGGATCAGTCACTTTGCAGTTATGTGTAAAGCAAACCTGAAGCGGAAGCGACGATGATAGGGCGAAACGTCAACGCAGCAACGTACATTTGGTGAAACGACCAAATCAAATTGTTTTAAGATCCAAAGTGATAATGAGGTTGATGTTATTAAATGTCGAGTTGGAGGTTGCAGACTCTCGCTAGTAATTGACTCGGGATCGCGGTATAATCTAATAAGCCAAAAGGACTGGACAAGCGTGTGCATGAATAAAGCAACTGTTTTCAATGTTCTACCGAAATCAACGAAATCAATTCAGAAGATATGCTTCGCGCGAATTGCTGCAAGTAATTTGCGTTTTCGAGGCGCCTATATCTATTGATCAAAATCCTGAGGTGTTTGCTTCGTTATTCGTAATAAAAAACTGAACGCAATCGTTACTGGGAAAGGACAAAGCACTTAAACTAAATGTTTTACGTCTCGGACTCAATGCCAAAATGGAAAGGGGAACATGTAAAGTTATCAATAAATACAGACATCAGTCTAATTCAACAACCAATGAGACGAGTTCCAATTGCCCTGGAGGACAAAATATCGGCTAAATTAGAAGAAGCTCTTGCCATGGATATCATCGAGCCAGTAACAGGTTTTTCTCCCTGGATATCGCCTATGGTCATAGCATTTAAAGAAGACGGTGACATCAGAATATGTATCGACATGAGACTGTTAAATAAGGCAATCTTGAGAGAGAATTATCCGTTACCAATATTTAACAGGTTTATGAAGGGTGCAGAATATTTCACACGACTAGACCTAAAAAGTCTCTACCATCACCTCACTTGGGCAATTTAGGTATAAAAGGCTAATGTTTGGTGTTAATTCTGCTCCTGAAATATTTCAGAGAAGACTCGAGGAACTTTTAGCTTCATGCATGAACGTGATGAATTACATCGACGATATAATTATATTTGGAAGCAACGAGAAGGACAACGAGAAGGAAAGTTAAAGATATCTTGCAGAAAAATAACGTTGTATTGAATGAGGAAAAATGCGTTTGGGAAACACAAGAGGTGAAATTTCTAGGACAAATACTCTCAAATTAAGGTATTGAGGTGGATCCTGAAAAAGTCCAACAAACAATCGTGTCTGTTAGAGATCCCAAAAACAAGGAAGAAACCATTAGTTTTCTTGGACTCGTCACTTACGTTGGAAAATTTAATCCAAATCTGGCAAATTATACAGAGCCTTTAAGACGACTGGGTTTCATAGCTTATCCTATTTGGGCAAACAAAAAGACACGTCTTATAGCGAACGGTAGTCCAGTTGCTTTGGGAGCAGTGGTAGTGCAATTTGACGAATCTGGAGGACCTAAAATAATTTTATTTCCATTTCACAGTCTATCTGATGTAGAAAAACGTTATTCTCAGACCAATAAAGAAAATCTTGCTCTAGTATGGGCTGTTGAAATTTTATTTTTATATAGCCGGTTTGGAATTCGAGCTAGTCACAGACCACAAGCCATTGAAAACCATTTTTAATCCAACCTCCAACCCTTTAAAACAAGGGCACGGATAGAACGATGGCTTTTACGCCTGCAAGCTTGTAAATTCAAAGTGATCTATAAAGCCGGCAAGGAAAACATTTGAGATAGTCTATCTCGACCATGCGAGTTACTTTTAACAAATTCGAGCTGGCAGACAACGGAACATATTTCGAGTCATAGAATGTATCGTTCCTACATCTTTGAATATACCAGAAATTGCGCTAAAAGTGGTGCCGACGAGGAAATAGTGGACGCTATTTACTGTCTGGAGTCAAATTCATGGGAAAGCAATTTATCAAACAGTTTCTACCCATTCCGGTTCGTATTTCGACACTGGCGAAAATCTTATTGAGAGGAACACGGTTAATTATCCCCAAAAGCCTACGGGATAGAGTTCTAGAACTAGCTCATGAGGGACACCCTGGTGAGTCGGCCATGAAGCGCAGATTACGAGTAAAGGTGTGGTAGTCACGCATCGATCGTGACGTCGAAGGCTTTGTGAAATCATGTTAAGATTGCCTGCTGGTATGCCAGCCATCAAGGCCGATTCCCATGCAAAGAACCGCGTTTCCAACAAGCCCATGGAGCTCTGTAGCCAGTGATTTATTAAGTCCTCTTCCAAATGGTAAATAGGTACTCGTACTTATAGACTATTTCTCCAGGAAATAAATTTGTAATAAAATTTGTACAATCAATATCGTCGGAATCAATTATTGGAGCTATGAATGAAATATTTTGTCAGGAAATGCACGTCTAAGTCGATTAGGTTTTCTGAAAGTGGACAAAGTGGTCTGACCAATGTCCTTAGCTCGCAAAAAGTAGGAGTAGAATTTCCAACTACACGCCGAAAGTGGAACTTAGCCGACATTACCGCTGCCTCCCAGAGACCACTGAAGAAAGGGGAGCGCGGAGGGATGAATCTCCACTTGATGTTGAGTGACAAACACTTTTTCCATAGTTCAGTGTTTGGAGGATCAAAATACCGCCGCAGTTCGTTTTACTCATTCCTTTCTCCCATGAAATTAGTAGCGTTGTCGGACCATATCGTGTTTGGTTTTCCCCTAGTGCTGATGAACCTAGTGAGCGCTGCCAGAAACGAAGCTGCTGACAAATCCTCCACCAACTCCATATGGCAAGCCTTTGTCGAGAAACAGACAAAAACTTAAAACGTAGCATTTCGTAGGGGGTCGGTTCCGGATTGACGCCTTGACGTAGAAGGCCCACAAAAGTCAATTCCGGTGACATCAAACGGTCGGCTTCTTTGAACGCTATCTGCAGGTAGCGGGGCCATGACATGTTCCAACACCTTTGGCTCCAGTTGGTAGCAGCGGATGCATTTTCCAAATATTGATCCGACTGACCTTCGTCCTCCGATGTGCCAAAATCTCTGACGCAATGCCGCCAAGAGACTCTGAGAACCTGCGTACAGAAATTTTTGATGAAAATGCATTACTTACGCCGTTTTTACTGAATGGCTCTTGGGTACCAATAAAGGATGCATTGCTTCTAAGTCCAAATTTGAGTTCTGAAAACGTCCGCCAACGGACCTCCCGCAGACCTTCATCGTCCATGACCGGGTGCAGTGACCAAAGGTTGATTCTATTTGAGATCTCCTGTCCGGAATTCAAAGCGTCAGCGTCCAGCAAATTGATTCGCTCCAGACAGGTCTGAGCGCTATCAAATTGAGACATTAAGAGCTCAACAGTTCCAATACGAACGGACAGCTCGAATTCGTCGAAGCGGGAAAACTCCTCAGAGTCGCAAAATTTATTTATTGCCCTCAACTGACGATGGCTTTGAAAAATGCCATGTTGTTAGTGGGGTCGACACAGCTGATTGTGACAGAATCGTCACTTGTTTCCATCTTCGCCTCTTCTTTTGCGAAAGTGCGTAAATAAAGAGCGCGAAATAGATCGATGAACTCGTGACCGTGAACTTGGCACAACAGCTGCATGCTAAATATTTCTTTTTGAAATGTACCGCAATTTCAAACGCACACTGTTCGAACTGTTCGTAAGCGCGTATGTATGTATGCGTGGTTTATGTACGTGCGTGTGTGTGGGTGGCGAAGGTGCACAACACAGCGTAGACGGTTATATTGAGAGAATTGTTGCTAGATCAGGTCTTTAACGGATTGTTAAACAGCGTAGGAAACACGAAATAATACCGAACCCGAATTGTTGAGATACGTAATACTCAAATATGTTTAAATATATATTTATTAGGATCACGTTAGGGTCACAAAATGTTTTGAGGAGGCCTTTTAATTTAAAGGCACCTTTCATACATACAATTTATTAAATAAGAATTACACTTTATTAAATGATAATTAGAACAGTAGCGAAAATTTCGTTTGGATTGCAGTTTATATGAGAGATGATGGGAAAGAAAAAGTAACAACGCAAAGTGAAGAGAAAGAGAAGGGCCTGATAACCGATCGCAGCATATAGCAACCTCAGGCGGGACTGCCAATCTGCGGACAGCTGACCTCAGCTGATGGCTGCACATATGAGTTTTGTTTACATTGTGCCCTTGAATTAGCTGCTTCTGCTCCCGACAGTCGTCATTGGTCCAATATCTAAATTTTCATCATCACTGTAGTTCGGATCATATTAGAATGCCAAACGGTTGTTTGATGCCAATGATCTTCGTGTGCTCATGCGTTGTCTCAATCGTTCATTTTCTCTTATTGTATTTTGTCTTTCGTCGCTTAAGTACTGTGAATATACTTGTGATATACGTGATTGATTTGACGGGTTCCAATTAAAACGCATAAATTACTTTATTTACTTTTTTCACAGGAAATTAACTAAGCAATGATTTTTCCGCTTTACTGTTGAAATAAAAAATGATTTTCCCGCTATTCTGTTGAAATATATCTTATCTTTGTTTGCTATAAACCTAACGGAGCCCGAGACGTTTCCAACGAATGCAAAACCATAGAAATCGGTTTGTGCGTTCTGGAGCTATAGCGTCAAAAAGGAAAACCTGATTTATTTTTATATAGTAGATGTATAAATCGTACAGCACTTATTATATATAAATCAAAAGGCAAGCAAGCTTTCCAGCACTGCGAAACATCTCAGGACATAATGATGATTTAAGCCTACCACTCGGATGAATGAGCTCAATCTACGTATCTTCCAGGAAATCTGTCGGATCTCCCAAAATTATGGTTAGCAGATGGAAATGAAGTCAGGCTTGCATTTGGTGGCCTATCCCTCTCAGATCATGATCTTGAGGGAAGAATAAACAAGCAGCCTTACCCAGCTTTTCAAAAAAATAACCTGCGCATCCGGAAAGCTGTTTATTTTTTCCTTTCTTTTGTTATATTTTATGTAGAGAGTAACACAAACATCAATTGCTGAGCAATAATATTAAAGTAAAAGGGAGTAGGGTAGATTTCTTTCCATCCTATATTGCATGCACATCGTAGAAGGAATATGAAGCGAGAGAGTAAACATCTAGAGAAAAGAATGAGTAGCTGGAAGACCCTAGCTTTTCAAGAAAAACCCCATCGTATTTAACCACTGTTTCTAATGAATTTCCTTTACTTTAACTTTCTATGTGTGACTTACTATATTTGCCCCATGTTTGACTTGTAAATAATGGTTTCATTTGATCATCAATCATAATCATTTCTGCGGCAATTATATTTCGTTCACTTTCGTGACATCGGGCGTTTATATCATTGTACCATTCAACTATTCGCTTTAGTTTAATGTGTGCTTGCTGTGTGAATAAAGTTATTTAAAATTTCACAATGCAGTTTTATTATAAACTTACCCATAGATTTTCTTGCAATGAAAAGAAATTATTTATTTCTTCACTTAACTCATAATTGAGTAGCCTTAGTACTTTTATGTCTTTTAAAACAGAGTATAAATTCTCACTAAAATTAACTGTGATAAATTCGTTATTATATCGCTTTAATAATGTTGATGCCATACTGTCTTGAATTATTGCCCAACATTGAACACTCCATTTTTTAAGAATATCAAAAATAAAATCTTTAATTTCATATACAGTTAAATTAAACTGCACAATAACATTCCTCCCACGATCATTTTGAAATAGCCTAGAAAATAAGATATTAAAAATAATATTAAATTTTTAAATGTTTAGAACTCACGGATAATCATACATCGATATATAATCATTATTCATAGCTGTAATACGATACATAAGTTTTGTTAGGAATACAACAGATCCAGATATTTTTGAAAAACATTTATGATCGGAACCATCCTACAATATTCTTCATTATCATAAAAAATTACTGTTAATTATAAATTTGTTTTTACTTACTAAATCATCATTTTTTATGAATATATTTTTTTTAATATTAATGTCTGTTTTCACAAAAAATATTTCTTTCTCGAAATCATCAACTACTTTGTGAATAAATTTAGCAATATGATTTTGAATTAAAGGACGAAGTAATATTTGACCTCCAAGAAATAAGTCGCAAGAATCCATTAGAGCTTTCTTTAGTTGCGTTGCTATTGCAATTTCTAAAGTATTAGTTCGACTTTCAAAATTATGCAAATCTACTTCGAAGTTTGAATTCTCCGCTTCTGGATCTAATGGATTATAATGTATGTTTGACCAATCTTGGTAATAACTTTTATAGTCTTCAACGATTTTTTCAAGAGATGCTGTAATATTTCGACCTCTTAACCCTCCAATAATTATTTTATCTACTTTAAGAATGTCTTGACCAGTGTAAAACAAAGCTTTCAGTTTAAGTAATCGATCCATAAACTTTTCTAAGCGATTAAAGATCATATGTGATTGCCATGTCCAATCTTGAGAGTTAAACGCTGTGCCTATTTTAAATTTTTTTAATGATTTTCGACATTTATTGTATATTAATCTATAAGTTATTTTAATTAATTTAGTTAATTTAATTTTAATTTATTTAAAAGTTGACTTACTTATAATTTACGATGTAGTTAATATTTGTTTCAATTTTTTTATATGCTTCCTCAATATCACTCTGAAATAACGTTTCTGGTTCTATTGTTCGAATAACACATTCAATGAGTGAATTATGATAAAGGTTAAAAAATAATCTCATATTATCGAGGGTATGAAAATATCGGGAATTTCCCCAAACAAGCCCCACCGTTAAAATTAGTGGCCTAATAACAGTATTATTATCATCCATAGTACTAATTTCAAAATATTCAATTTTTTTTTTCTATAATTTTTTATTATATTATTATTATTATTATATAATATTTATATTGGCATCTTACTAAGGCGGACAATGTTTTTGTTATGTCTCGTGCTTCGGCTAATGATTCCATTATTAGTTCCACAATTCTACGGTAAGAGTATTCAAAGACTGATTGCATTTTTTCAAGAACGAAAGCAATAGTTTTAAAACGGATGTCACCCAATTGTTTCGCAAGATTTTCAAGATTATCTAGTCGAGAATCCCAGTACATAAGTAATGCCCCAGTAAGGGGATATGATTTGATAGAGAAAATTTTATTTGATGGCTTTATGGTTACAAAACTTTCCACGGAATTCAACCATTTTACAACAATAAATTCAAGAGAATTTTTTATTAATTGGTTGACTGGATCTTTTAATCTAAAATTAAAATCATAAATTATATTATACATATCTAAAAATAAAAATAAACAAGAAAAAATAGTAAATATGAAGATGGAAACGCTAAGCAGCTGACTCGGCTCCTCCACATGATACTCCCCACAATAGTATCGATACCCAACGATCGGCTATCGTAGAGTTAGCCCACTACTATTTTTTTCTGTTATAAATCTCGCAATTCACCCCCAACTAAGCAATATAACCGCTTTCTTTGTAAAATAGTCTTTTAACTCAGCATACTCTTGTGCACCAAGTTGCAAATAAAGCAACAGTTTATTTAAAACAAGTGCAGCCCCGCGTATTTTGTTTTATATCTACTCCACACCCCCTCACTTCACAGTTCAACAATGTATGTACATACGTACATACAATAGAAGCGGACACCCAACAACAGCAACAGAGAGAGACAGACACACTAAGGATTCTTCGCCGTCCACTACAACATTTGGTCCTTCAAGCCGTATATCCTCCAAGAATATCCTTTCGTCAGCACCGGCTCGATCCGCGGGAATTTATCCTAATTCGACGTTTTATCAGGTATGAAAGTAATTCTTTCCCCTTGCGAAAGTTTCGAGTTCTTAACTCACTAAGAACAAAACGAAAGCGACGTCGACTGTGAGCACAGATAACAGCTTAGCCGCATCAACAACTCACTTTAGTGAAGTGTCCCTTTACGCGCTTCTAATAATTGTGCTAGCACCCGATGTAAACCGGAGATGAAAGATCACGTCTCTGAAGGAAGTCAGTTGGAGCACCACACAGCGTAAGGCGATCATCTATATCGCCCATTCCAGCAGGACTTGGTATGCATATACCCCAACCTTCAGCTTCTCACATCATAGGCGAGACTCATCCCGGCAGTGAGACTTATCTAATAGATCAGTCCTCCATCGACACCCAAGGCAAGCAAATCCAAATCCTCTGCCATGGCTCTGTCCGATTTTAAAGCCGTTTCCAGCAAATTTATCCAGTTTGAAGAGCGGATCAACCGACCCACAAAAGAGATTCCAACTCTCTATGTCTTACAAGTCCGTCGTGACCACATTAACTCCTTGTGGCACAAGATAGAGTCCGAGTACGAGCGTTGCGCAAATCATGAAAATTTGTTAAAAATAAGAGTAGTGCAACATCAATATTTCAAAGAGAAATATTATGATGGCACTCTTCTTAAAATTAAACAGATATTAGGGAAATCTGCCTGCTCAGAAATAAAGATAGACCCTGAACCTATGGCGATAGTTCAAGAAAAGAGTCCAATGGTAATTCCTGAACTAGATAAATTAGAGATTAGATTTCGGAAATATATTCTAGATACGCAGAAAAATATCGAGCTAGAAGGGTAGATGATGCGCCAAGTACGCAAAAATAATCTTTATAAACAAATAAACAAATTTATAGTCAAATGACTCAGCATTTGAAAGGGATTTGAGTGAGTTGAGTGACAAAGATAATTGGATAGCAGCGTTAGAAATAGAGAGTCCAATTAAACGAGATCCCAGAATTTTTTGGTTCAGCTAAGGAATGGGATCAGTATGTAGAATTATTCACAGAAATAGTTCACAACAGAGAGGACCTCAGTTTAGCCTATAAATTTCATTACCTTAAAATGTCATTAAAAGGTGAAGCTAATGAGATGGTCTCTCATTTATTGAAAGATTCTTTAGAGAACTACAGTACCGTTTGGGAGTTGCTAACCAAACGGTATGACAATATTAGGAAGGTATTCTCGGATCATCTAAATAGGTTGATCGAGTTACCTAGCCTCGATTACAATTCAATGAAGCAAGTAAAAAGTTTAATAAAATCAAAAGGTAACCTGTCCGATATAATTTTCATACAGCTGATATTACGCAAATTTAATCCTGAGGCTTTGCAGCTGAATGAAAATCATGAAAAAGAACAAATAATATCCAGCAGTTGTCCGATGTATTTAATTATGTTGCATTCTCGTTGGGCCGGCTGCGGGTTATCGATGATCTCAGGGCTGGGTTACGGGGGGGAAGAGAAGGCTGTGAAAGCCTGGAATAGTCAGCTGTGACTTTCCTTGAAGGGCGATGGACCACAAATATTACGCTTTGGTCCATCGTATGGAAGGGTGGGCGCGTCTCTGGTCATCAACACCAGACCAGCAGTAATTCCACTCAGCTGTAGTTTGTTGTTTGTATGCATGCTTGTGTTTGTTGTTGTCTGTGTTGTGTTATCGATGTTGTTTGCGAACGAGACTGAACTTGTTCGGGATCTGGCTACGAACTGAGGGCATTGGGACCCAGCAACCCATCCCTGGGTACACTGAACTAGCTGAGGTTGCCCACCGGGAAAAATCGGTTCGAAACAATTATTTAGAACAAAGACTTAGTTCATTAAGTTCAATTGGTTTTGAAAAGAAAATAATTTTAAGAGCTATTAATACAGAAAGTTGTCCGCTTTGCAAAATACCTGGGCACCCGATAATTTACTGTCACAAGTTGTTGTAGTGGGCGGGAATGTATTCTTGGGGTCCTAGGGTGTGTGATTCCTGTGATAGTGAGCGGCGAAGAATCCGCTCCTCGTCGCTGTTGAGTTGAGTGGTCAGCTGCTGTTATGTGTCCGCTGCTGTTGTATGTACGTATGTACATACGTTGATGAGCTGCGTAGTGAGGGGGAGTGTAGTTGGGAAAAACAAAACGCGGAGTTGCACTTGTTGCTGTATTTGAACTGTTGCTTTATTTGGTCACTTTCGACGGGGCACAAGAGTATGTGCAAAATTGAATTTGTTTACAAATAATAGAGTGAAAAGCAAATCGGGGGTGACTTGCGAGATATTTATTTTACTTATGTGTATTAATTAGTGAAGGTCAACTCCACGATAGCCGATGGTCGGGTATCGATTCTATCGACGGGGAGTATCGTGTGGAGCAGCCGGATCAGCTGCTCGGCGTTGCCATCTGACGCAAACACAAATGTAAAGCAATGTCACCAGAGGATAAATACATTAGCGCACAAAAGCTGTAAGGTGCTTAAAAAATTCCGGTTACAGAGGATGCTCTTGTGGTCAAATTTGTTCAATATTCAAGAAATCCCACCATGCTTCATTATATTCAAAGGGAGAAAGTGAACACTGGCATGGCAAAAGATCAAACTTTATTACCAATAATAAAAGTTAAACTCTTAGAGCATTAATAGACACTGGGTCGCAATGCAGCTCAATTGTGAAATATCTGGTGTGTCAACGAACAGTAGTTGCACATCAAACTACAAAGTGGACTTATTAATTGAATTAAATAATAAGAACAAATAATTAATAAGAAGTGAAGCCATTGTCCTAAGCTTATGAAAACGCTACCATGAAGTCAATTGATATAGACATGTCAAAATGGTAGAATTACAAATTAGCTGATCCAGGATTCAATGAACCTAGTAGAATTCAATGAAAGCGGAATCAAGAAAATTGAAGGATTGTTTGGACAGAATACTGAGTTTGGGTGGGATATAGAAAATCCAAGGGCAATTAGGTGATAGCAGCAACTACAACAAAACTAAAAGATCTAGAAAGATTTTGGGAAGTAGAAGAAGAGGTTAAAGAAGACGAGGAAGACGAAATTTGTGAGAAACACTTCATTGAAACAACAAGAACTTATAAAGAAGGCAGGTTTGTCGTTAGAATTCCCTTTAAAAATGAGAAAGACTTAAGAGATTCAAAATCACAAGCAGTGGCAAGATTTTACAATCTAGAAAAAAAATTACAACGAAACCCAAAACTATAAGATATCTATGTTGAATTTATTAAGGATTTCCAAAATTTAGGGCATATGGTAGAAGCCACTGAAGACGGGGGATAGTATCTTCCCCACCACAATAAACTAACAATATATGTTTAGATGACATAATGTGGGTTGGCCCCAGGATTCAGAAAGATATTTTTGATATTATTGTGAAGTGGCGAAAGTGAAAATTTGTGGTATCAGCGGATATTGAAAAAATGTACCGACAGATCAATATAGATCATGATGATCAGGAATACCATTATATAGTTTTGAGAAATTCTCCAATGGAACAGTTGAAGCAATACAAACTTACACCTGTCACTTACGGAACAGCCTCAACACCTTATTTAGCATCGAGGTCGCTACGAGAAGTAGCTGATCGATGCAAAATCAAAGATATTGCAGAAATAATTAAAAATGATTTTTATATGGATGATTTGATGACCGGTGCATACACAAATGGAGCTGTAGAAATTACAAAACTAATATGTATAGAACTAGAAAGAGTTTGATTTAATTTGAGAAAATGGATATTCAATCTATCGGAAATTATTCAACCATTAGATGATATAACTAATAATAAGATTCTAAACATTAAAGAAAATGAAGCTATCAAGACACTTGGATTGCAGTGGGATTCTAACAAAGATGAATTTATGAAAAGAACAAAAAAATCAGTAAAAGATCAGTTTTATCAATACTAGCTAAGATTTATGACCCATTAGGCTGGCTATCACAAATAACTATAATAGGAAAATTATTTATGCAAAAATTGTGGGTATCACAGCAGAAATGGGACCAAGAATTGTTTTAAGAAGATTCTTACTATTGGGAGTTATATTTAAAGGAAATAATATTAATAGAAAATATTCGAATTCCAAGATGGTTGAGAACTCAAGAATTTGTAATAACATAAATTCATGGATCCTCTGATGCCTCTGAGAAGCTTATGCAGCTATAGAATATGCCAAAGTAGGTGATTCCGTAAATATGATAGCAACAAAAGTAAAATAATCCCCATTAAAAAAAGAAAAATTATCCCTAAGCTCGAGATATGCGCCGCGCACCTATTAGTACAGCTAATAAACAGGGTAATCGAATCACTAGAAACATCCTTAGAGAGCTTTGCCTGGAGTGACTCAACTATTACCTTATCATGGATACAAAACGGGGCAACAAAAAAAGATTCATCAAAACACGGGTAGAAGAAATCAGATAAGCTAATACAATAATGTGGAGTCACGTTAATTCAGAAGATAACCCTGCAGATATTGCTTCGAGAGGAATCCCAGCAAGAAAACTTCAAGATTGTGTAAACTGGTGGAAAGGCCCCCAGTGGTTATCTCGATCCAAAGACGATTGGCCGAAAGATAAATTAGCCAATCAAAATATATCCATCAACATGGTTACAGTGAAAGGAAACTTGTGAGTTGATATGTCAGAAAAATTTTCTAGCAAAAAAAAATTTGTGGGTAGTCGCATATATATTATTATTATTATTATTATTATTCAAATTAAGATAAAATATAATGAATAATAAAAGATATATATGAACAAGAAGCAGAATCTTAAATCTAAACCCATTTCTAGACAAAGATGGACTCCTTAGAGTAGGTGGTAGACTAAAAAATTCAAAATTCACAATTGTTGTCAAACAACCAATAATCCTGGACAAATATCATTTAACCAATCTATTGATTAACAAGGCACATAAAGAAATCTTGCATGGCGGAATACATTTAATGAGGAATTACATACAAAGGGAATCTTGGATTGAGAAATAGCTTGAAAAAAGATATCGGCAAGCAACAGTAGAGCAAATCATGGGAGATCTTCCTAAGTGCCTAGTAACAAGAGCATATCCTTTTATAAACACAGTAGTTGATTATGCGGGCCCCTTATACATAAGATGATCGAAAAATAGGGGAATCAAATCCTACAAGGGTGCAGTATTTGTGTGCATGGCCACGAAAGCAATTTATCTGGAAGTAGTGAGTGATTTAACGACATATGCCTTTGTAGCCGCCTTGCGAAGATTTATAGCCAGACGAGGAAAATGTTCAAATATTTACTCTGATAATGGAAAAAATTACGCAAACAAACTTCGGTAGTAGCACTGTCCATATAACATATGTTATATGGTCAGTGGTAGTAGATTCTACAACTAATATTAAAAAGAACTAAAGAAAACGTAAATAATAACTTCAACAAAATGAATTGAAAATATGACTGAACTGCTAAAGGAAAGATATTATGTATATAAAGAACTCAAATTTTTTTATGATCACAAAGCAGCTTGTTGATCGAATTAAACTATGGTAGGCCAAATATTAATATTCTCAAACCAAATCAATTAAAAGAAGAAATCTTAAAACAAAAGAAAATATATCCGAAAATATAGTTCTTCCAGGCAAGAAAACAGGGTCAGAACTAAAAGATATTTATGCCGTATTAACTGCAAAGGCCTTTTTGTAGAGACGAAACTTATTATAGATGCAAGAATACCATTATTCAATAGACACCCATCCAAGTTATTTAAGATTATACCAATTCCGAAAAAAATGTGGATGATCTGATAATGGTGCACATAAGCTCAAAATATTTAATATATAATTTTGAAATGGATTCATACAATTCGGGTTGCGAGTCCTCTTTAAACAGATGCCGAATTTGGCAGTCAAATAGAAGAATATGTAAAACTAGTTGGCCCTGGACAAATGCAAATAATAATGCTTGTGAATTAAAACCACTCAAACCACACAGACACGCCAACTGTGTGTACAAAACAATAATCAATTCACCAACTTATTGGGTAGAATTTAAAAAAAAAGGTAGCTGGCTATTTAAAGTTACATACAAATCCAATATTAAACTTCAATGCGCTAATCAGAATTATAATTATTAAATTTGCCCGATCAAGGGATCTTTAGTATTGGGTCCGAATGTACTGCAAGGACTGATGACAAGATCTTAATAGCTAATAAAGATTAACAATCTAGAAAACAAGAAAAGTGTACAGCAATATACATCGGAGAAGTTAACACAATACCAAAATTAGTATGGGATCCCTTAAAAATATGGCCTTTAAATCATACAATGGAATTTGAATTATTGCATAAAAAAAAGAAGAGATAAAAGAGACTCATTTCGATTTGAAAGGTCTCCATTTTCATCATGTTTCTGGGCTTGCATCTCTTATCATAGCTCTTATCATATTACTAATAATAATAGCTTATACTATCAAGAAATGTAATGTTCAAAGACAGTTAAAAACCATAGTAGTTTCCGGACCATCACAAGGAAATTAAAAGAAAAAAAATATATATATATATATGAATATATAATAATATAATATATAATATATAGAGACCACTAAGTAAAAAGTAAAAGTAAAACAAATAGTAAAAGTACTGTTAAACAAACAAAATATTCATTCACAAGATTTAAACATAAAACTCACACCTTATAGCGCTCACACCTTTGTTTTGGCTTTTGGCAGAAAGTTCAAGCATAAACTTGCAATGAATAATAAATATGTAGGAACATATTTAATAAGATAAGAAACATATGCATAGGCAAGTCAAGTACTTGTATCATTAGGTCACATAAATTATGTAAGGCCTAAGCCACTTGAGTTGACAAAGGGTACTCTTTACGACCGCTGAAACTAACATAAACATCAATAAAACATACTATTGACATAGGTTCATGGGTCTCTCTAAAAATAATGTAATGTGACACTGCATGAGGTCCTATCAGCATATAGATAATATTACATACATATGATATGTGAGAAAAAATCAGTCCGAGGATCACATTATATATATATGCTAGATACTACGTGACTATTAGCCTATATACTAGTTCTAAGCACATAATTTATACATAGCAATAAGTACCCAAAAAATGAAATAAAAGGAGAGCCGATCCTGAATCGCCAGCTCAGTTCAGTACAACAACTCGACTCAGCAGTTTCTTTACTTCGAGACTCTGATTAACAGCGATCGCTGTAAGAATAAGCAGCTGCTGGTAAACAGCCCTCAAAGGATTACAGAGTACAATCCAGGGTTGTCGGCTTTAAACCTCTCGAACGTCTCTACGGACAACTGGGATTGCTTACTGGAATTCCTCTGCTCCTTCAAACTCCCAAAGGCGATTTTTGCAATCTGGGAGCAGACTTTGACGAATAAACACGACATTCCAGCTTGGCAAGATATGAACAAGTTTCTCAGTGAAAGATATCTCACGTTGGAAGCCATTGAGGATGACATATCTTCCGCCCCGAGCAGACATCTCCAAATCGGTCAGTCCAAGACCACCCCTAGAAATTCAGGGCCTGAGCGGATTCAATCCTTCGAATCCAGCGTCAAGCTGAAGGCTCAAAAGTGCGATCTCTGTTCTAAAGAGAACCACCCAGTTCGAGTATGTACATAGCCCAGCGAAGTTCGTGCCTGAATTGTTTCGCCCACAGCCACCAATACCGTGACTGTCCCAGTCAGCACAAGTGTTTCGTGTGAAAACGGCGGCATTACGGGTGACGGGTCAGCAAGCAATACAGCTGTTTCGTCCTCTTCGACAGCCTCCACCCAACCTCCACGTATACAGTCATCTCCCACCAGCAAAATGCAAAAGTTGTTCGATTCTGGGTCCGAGGCCACCTTCATCTCAGAGCGACTCAGCAACCTCATTCGGTTGCCTTTCCAGTCAGTCCAGGCTCAAGTGTCCGGCTTGAGTCAAAAAACAGCGGCAAAATCGACTTGGTTGTGCTCCTTCCGGATTGGGTCCCCATCAAATCCACATGTGCAGATTGACACATTGGCCTATGTGCTCCTGCACTTGACCAGCAACCTACCCTCAAACTTGGTCCCACAAGAGGTTCTCCAGGCGCTTCCACAGCTACAATGGGCAGACCCCACGATCTACAAGAGCTCTTAGATGCCTTGCTGACCAAATTTTGGGAGGTAGAGGAGGTGGGTGGAGGATCTCTTTGTTCGCACCACGAACCGTCAGGAGGACGGAAGATATGTGGTCGCACTGCCGTTCCGAGACCCTGAGAACATTGACTTAGGTCATTCAAGAAGCACAGCGTTGGATGAGTTTCCGTAGTTTCTGGGATTAACATTATCATTATCATTATCATTATCATTATCATTATCATTATCATTATCATTATCATTATCATTATCATTATCATTATCATTATCATTATCATTATCATTATCATTATCATTATCATTATCATTATCATTATCATTATCATTATCATTATCATTATCATTATCATTATCATTATCATTATCATTATCATTATCATTATCATTATCATTATCATTATCATTATCATTATCATTATCATTATCATTATCATTATCATTATCATTATCATTATCATTATCATTATCATTATCATTATCATTATCATTATCATTATCATTATCATTATCATTATCATTATCATTATCATTATCATTATCATTATCATTATCATTATCATTATCATTATCATTATCATTATCATTATCATTATCATTATCATTATCATTATCATTATCATTATCATTATCATTATCATTATCATTATCATTATCATTATCATTATCATTATTATTATTATTATTATTATTATTATTATTATTATTATTATTATTATTATTATTATTATTATTATTATTATTATTATTATTATTATTATTATTATTATTATTATTATTATTATTATTATTATTATTTATTCAAGGTCTAAATCATTTGCCTTGCTTAAATATTTCTTCCTTAAACATTTGTTGTGCGTTTTGTATATTTAAAAAAAAAACATTTGCAGCTAAAATGACAACAATTATTATCAAAAGATTGTTTCTATATCCTTAATCAACACTGCTTGATTCTTGATTAATTTTGTTATGGAATCCACTGAATTTGTATCCCATTTTACAATTTTCTAATCCATTCGGGCAATCGCTGTATTTTGATATACGATTAGTAATGTAACCTACTATGTTGACAGGTTTCCCTACCTATTTTGTCAGTATAGCTTTACCGGACACACTTCTTCCCGGTCGACTCAATTGTCGTCGGGCAGTACACCTTCGCACCTTCGAGTGCTGCCGGCATCTGTGCTCTTTGTAGCGCTGCCGGCCTCAGTGGTTAACTTGACTTGTTAACTGTGCCGGCAACTTGAGTATTTGTTTGTGTTGTTTGTATTTGTTAGTGGTGGTGGTGGCCTTGCTTTGTATGTCCCCAAGCAATGTGGGCAGTATAGTCGTCCCTCGCAGTCAGGAGGGCATTTCCTTTCTGGCCTTGCTAATTTTTTTGGTGAAGGACGATGATTTTTAGTTATGGGTTTTTGTGAGATTGAGTCACATGGTTTGGTCTCCATGGAGGAGGATTTCTGGCTTTGTATAGAATCTTATCTAAATGAGCGATTCGTTTTTTATTTCGTTCATTCACTCCACTGCGACGATTGTTACACATCATCCTTGCCCAAAGCAGCACGCAGTGGGCAGGTGCGGCTGATGCATATTTAGGCAAGAGCTGCCGGTGCTGGAGTAATCAGGTGCAGCTGGTGACCAAAAGATGAGTCCAATCCAAGTCAAGTGCAGGTCCAGGTCGAAGCATTTAGTTCCTTATTTCGGCTAAAGTCACGTTTGCGATGTGATATCGAAAGGCCATGCGTTTGTAATTGTTGACGAGCGAAGGTCCGCTCAAATCAAGGTTTAAATATTTAATATTTTTACAAAGTATTTCTTATGACTACGTCAACTATTTGAGACGCTGCTACATACATATTTTTCAAAACATGTTATAAGCATTGCATACCGATTTAAGGTATGATCAAAGCCGTATCCAGAAATACAAAAATATGGAAAATCGGATGAATTATGAAAAAGTTATGTTAGTTTCTCAAATATGAGGAAATTTTTGCTCAACAAGATGTTTGTGAGCATTTTTCAATAAAGTGGCCAGATTTTCAAAAAAAAAAATATGGATCCAAATCAAGTGCGGTAATGTTTTATATATTCATTTTAATGCAAGAAATTGATTGGGCACAAAAATTGACAGAGGTATCTATTCAAAAATGCCCAAATTTGGGTCAAAATTGAAAACTGACAATATGGAAAATTTTTTGACGTAAATTAAAACTATGAGATTGACAAAAATGCAAAAATTTTAAAATCTGTTAATTTTTAACTATGTTATAGCTTCCCAAAGTTGCAAAAGTGTCAATTTTTTATATCAAAAAAAAGGATTATGTTAATTATTCAGTTTCCTTGCATATTTTTCAAAACATGTAATTAACATTTAATACCGATTTTATGTATGATCCAACCGCATCCAGAAATGCAAAAATATGGAAAATCGAATGAGGTGTGAAAAAGTGGATTCTCAAAGATGAGGAAGATTTTATTTTTTTCTCACAAAAGCTGTTTCAGACCATTTTTTAGTAAAATATAGGTCCAAATCAAAAGAGTTAAAAGTTTTATACTCATTTTGATGCCAGAAATCGATTGAGCACAAAAATTTTCGATTTATAAGTTTTCACTTTTATGACATTATTGCAAGAAGTTAGTATGCAAAAATGGGTGAATATATGAAAACTGACAGTATGAAAAAATTTTTGACTTAGATTTAAAATATGCTCAAAAATATGCTCATTGACAGAAATGGAAAAATTTTTAAATTCGGTCGGTTTTTATCTAAGTTATGGTTTCGCAAGGTTGCAAATGTCTCAATTTTATAATCCGAAAATCAGTTTTATTTAAAATTTTCACATTCCTTGCCATATTTTCCAAAACATGTAATAAACATTTGTTACTGTTGAAGTGGCGGCGAAGAAACCTTAGGGTGTCTGCTGCTGATGTCGGGTGTGCACTTCTATAGTATGTACGTAAGTACATACGTTGGTGGTCCTTGGTGAGGGGGGGAGGTGTTGGAGTATATATAAAACAAAAAAAAACGCGGATATGCGCTTGCTTTTTATATAGCGTCACTTTATTTAGCCACTTGTTTTTGGGGCACACGAGTATGTGCAGGTTTTGCTTTACAGTGAAGTGAAAAGAAAATAGCTAGTCGGGGGTGACTTGCGAGATTTAAAATTGCAATGTAAGAAAAAATTTGAGGTAAGCCAATCTCACGATAGCCGATCGTGGGATATCGATACAAAAACATTGATGCCGCTTAATTGTTGGACAACGCCCATCCCAGATCGCTGCCTCGGCAACCGCCTCCGGGAATGCCTCGAGGTCCTGTGGAGCAGGGTGTGGTGGTCGCCTTCCCACTTTGGGCACCCATGGTAACTCCGGCATGACCCCCGTGAATGTTCGCGAGCGAGACACCTAACACAGTACTGGTTCGTCCTGACTGAGTGCAAACGCTT